>CM035820.1:127500-643430 GCA_020458035.1 Magallana ariakensis
AATAACATTGTTGACATGCAAAAAATGTAATCTGATGATAGTTTATAAAAAGGTAAAAAAATATCAAGTATCGACCACAAATGACCCCCAGTATATAACTTACTTATGTCAATCGACATGCAACATACTTAAGTTGAAATACGTGATAAATATGTTAACATGCAACTTATTTATGTTCACATGCAACAATTTTATGTTAACAGCCGACATGCAACATATTTATGTTCAGTTGTAACTGTTGTATGTTAAAAAGTTTCATGTCATTATATTTATCTCGCATGTCAACATTATTTTCGAAATAAATAGATTGCATGTAACACATATTTCTTGCATGTCGAAATAATAAATTTCATGTCAACATATTTATCGCGCATATCAACATAAATGATGTGCTTGTAGACATAAAAAAGATGCATGTTAAAATTCACATGTGGGCAGTTATTAATAATTTCTGAAATTTTCCAAAATTTGTATCTGATTATGTTAATTTTTTGCGCATGTCAGCGTAATTATGGTGCATGTTGACCTAGATGTAATTATCTTGCTTATTGACATAATTATTAGAAAAAATAATTTGCATTTAGGAGGCAGGGTGTGTTTTAACGAGGCTGGGGGGTGGCTGCCATTTTAAAGCATTTTTATCTCTACACAAAAAAGATTTTCACTTTAGTGTTCTATAATTCTCACATCGTACTGAAATTGTCTTTTGGAAGAAATGGATATGATGGTATTAAAGCAATATTAAGATTCAATATTGATGGTAAACCAAGGGTTACAAGATGCAAAAAAGTTTTTCAGCATTTTCTAATTTTTCAAAAGGAGGTAACTTGTAAAACTCCAAATATTTTGTTCAAATATTTTTATTTAATTTTTTTTTTGTTTTTAATTTGACCATCGAATTTTTTGTTTAATGCTCAACCTTTGTTACACATGTATTGATTATTATTATGTTAAAAGTTGGAAATAATCTTGTGGCTACTTTTTTTTTGTTTTACATATTTGCATTTGTGTGACATATATATTTTTGGTAAAATTGTGATATTTTTCTTTATAACTTAAAACAAATAATGTTAAGTTTTTGTTCTTTGTGTTAATTTTATGTGATGTTATTTGTATGTATTTTGCCTTTATTTATATTTCATATATTTTTCATATTTTTTTTACATAATTTTTACATAATGTGCAATTTCTTCAGCTGCAATAAATGATAAAATTAACGATGATTGTGATGTGGTCTTTCACATTAAAATGTAAATTAAGATTATAAAAAACATTTCTGCAAATTTGGTGAATTTTGGAGACATTTTTTGGACCCCCAGCCTCCTTTAACAAATATATGTTATCTTGTTAAGTACACCAGTGCAAAACGATATCTTAATAGTTGATGGAGAAGAAAATTATAAAAAAACACCCTTTAACATGATTTCGGGAGCTGACTCAATACAGCAGTTTAACCAAAATTTCAAAAGACCATAATCTGTGTGCATAAGGGCTGTAAACAAGAAACCATATACTCGAGTACCGGATAAGAGCTAAAGTACTCTGTTAATAAATTTAACAACTCGGCAGTTAATTGTTTAACTTTCACACTTCAATGACAATCTTTATATTTAATTAAGGTCACGCATTGATTATATATAATTCATACAAAAAAATTATTAAATATGTATGTCGTTAGCAGTACAAATATTATATCCTCTAATGTCTGTCAATATTTCATACGATAAATATGTATGTGTTGAAATTTTCAATTTTTCTGTTCATATTAAATATTCATTAGATTTGTTTATTTGTTGATAATTTCATTATTTCTTACATTTATTCAAAATATGATAATTAAAAGATCATTCGATACTCGATGTACATGTGAGCTTTTTTGCACTGACCAAAAAAATCGCTATTTTCAAGTTTTTAGTAAAGGTCAAAACATAATGAAAAAAGAAAAAAAAATCCGTATTGTTTAACTAACGTAAAAAGGCACATTTAACTATTTGTATGTACGACGGATTGCAGTGGAAATTGTTTATTTATCGCATTATTTTCCTTATAAACCGAAAGCCCGATTTGAATCTCGTCAAACTGTCATCAACATCCGGGGAACGATCCGTCAGCTGACGTAAAGAAATTTAATCACAGCGGGCACTTGACGTTAAAACGATATAACCCTATAGGGAACAGGGCAACTTTTACGTAAACTAGACATTTCTTTGGATCAAGCTAATCCCAGATCTCCGTTCTTTTTCCGAAATAAGTATTAATTACACACCGGAAATAGGTCTTTCTAAGAAAATCATTAAAGAAAAACGTATCTCCCGGGTTAAAGCAGGAGCTTCTAATGGTAACACAATATGATTTTGGACGTCAAAAACAGTCAGCATTATTCCCCAGCATCCCGGAAAATGACGTGTCTGCCGGGGACAGGAAATATTGAATTATAATGAACTGGCAGACGCTCATTAATTGTCATCAGAGATCGTGACAAATAATTGCGTGATATTTAAGTTCAACATTTGAACATTCTTCACCTGCGCTCAAGAAGGAAAAAACACCATATCTCTAAACAACATTTAAAGTACAAAATTCTATACCAAGGGCAGAAATTGTTTTTTTTTGTGTGAATAATTACCTTTCAAATATGCACGCAATTAAAATCTTAGCTGAAATAATAGTATATGAATTAACATGATTAACTACAGTAATAATAAACTTCTAACCTTTTTTTCAAACTTAGATTTAATTTAAGTTACATTGTCATGTAAAGGAATTTAATAAATTATACAACTCAAAAATGAAAAAGAATTTTTTTAAAAATACACCAATCAACAAAAAAGTAAATAAACAAATAGGATAAAGAAAATTGATGACACATTTCACAATTATTACATCAACTACAATAATTGTGACTTTTGTACACACGTAATATTATACTTTTAAATGTGTTTCATTAAATAATAGGACCTTTAATTAATTTCTCTGGCATCCAACATTATATGTATATTCTATAATACAATTATCCGTGGCTGTACTGTTACACTATACCTCCAATGAAAACTGAGTTTTGAGATTTGGATTAACGATAAAATAGCCATCCCAAAAATTAAAGAATATCAACTCTCATGTAAGTAAATATAACAAGGGGAAGAATTATATTGTTTTGTCACTAATCTACATGTATTCCTTTTTTTGGCTCGAATATATCTATGGGGATCAATTTTTGCAACATATTTAGAGTATGTCAATAAAAAAAGTTTATTTACTAATATTTTTCAGAATAATTAATAGATTTCTTTAATCCAACTATCTATTAAAATAATAATGAATGAAACGTATATTTTTCATCGAATTACTACCATTTACATGTAACGATCAAGACATTTGTCTCTTATTGTTTCCCTATGGTTTGATGGATCCTCGTTAATTTTACAGACAGTTTGAAAGTTTGGAACAAATCTTTAAAGGGACATGGTCACGATTTTAGCTAACTTTGAAAACCTTATTTCTCCATTTTTCATATTTATATGTTTTATTAAAGCAATTCCAAGGGTCGACCAGACTCTCAGAGACAGTGGTCGAGTTTAAATTAAATAAGAACCAGAGCTCACAACTTTTTGTTAAGAAAACAAAGCTAGTCCCACCATTTTGTTTACAGAATGAGGGATGGATTGAAAACACTGGATTTAAAACAAAATCGAATGAACACTAGAAAACACTGTATTTATAGCCAACTAGCAAATAAAAAATCTTCTTGAAACTGAACTTCTACCAAAAAATTTGATCAATGTAAACAAAAACATAGGAGGAGCCTTGTGTTTACATAACAAGAAATTGTGAGCTATGTTTCGCGCTTGTAACTCGACAACTGATATTTAGAATAGTTTGCATTAGATATACTCTAGTGGAGCAATTATATAAGCAATAAAATCGGGGAAATGATTTTTTGAAAATTCTCATCTCGTGACCATGCCCTGTAATATATGGTTTTAGAAGTTCTAGTATTGTTTATTTTTGAAAATTATCATCTCTCTCGTGACCATGCCCTGTAATATATAGTTTTAGAAGTTCTAGCATTGTTAATTTATTTGCCGTATGCTCTTTCAATTTGGATCCTTATTGATAACAAAGGCGTATTCATTAAATAGGTTTTATTGTATGTGTTCCAGAAGGCCTGAAGAGAGTTATTTTACTTTGAACGTTTGATGTATTGAGAAACTTCTACTTTAGATGAAAATGGGTATTATTTCAATGAATAGTATAAGCCTTTGTGTATTGACTGTTTATTTTTATCTATTGGCTAACTGTACATGTATGTGCAATTAAAATTGCCGCATCATAGACTTAAACGGAAGAGTATGAAAAAAAATATGATAACAACTATAAGTTATATATTAACAACTATATAGAAACACTTCAAGATTTTTTTCATTACTCAGTGAGGTGTTTAAATGCTTTTAAACACTACATCATAATAGATTCACTTTATGGTACTCTTGCATCAATTTCCTTCTAAATCATTTACATCTTTTTAAAGTATGTCACATTCCAGATTTAAAAGTCACTTAAAAAAAACCCCATTATTTAACTTCTATAACAATACATGGTAAAAGGATAGAAATTTATGTAAGGACGGTACATTATGTACATTCACCAGCATAAAGACTAACTTTTATTATGAACCATATCTCAATATTCTAACAAATTGTCAACATATAGATCTGTAATAACAAAATTTGGAATATCAACTCACAGACTTAAAGTCGAAATTGGTCGATATCAAAATATACCCAAAGAAGATGTACAGAATCAAATTCATTTTCTTCTTTAAATGCACAGACATAAAATTATTGATTTGTGTATTACTAAATGTTCAAACTTATCTTCTAATAATTTTTTTGGTTTCCGACAAATGAAGACCTTGAAATTTTGAGACCACTTTCAAAATTCCTTCAACACCTTCCATAATTAATAAATTTGTAACTTCTTGTCAGTAAGACGATTTACCATTTATCAGTTACTTTATCATTAATATGCTTATTGATGTATCTACATGTGTACACGCTTGTATGTAAACATCATTTCGTATACACGTGTTCTATCTTTTGGATCATCCTCCTTCTTGTGATTGTAAATCTTTGTTGCCCCTTTGGTGACCCAAATTGGTTCAATAAAATCTGGTATCTTGTATCGTCTATTATATGCTTATACTTTATTCAAAATGAACTTTTTATCTAGTAACCGTTCTTCATAGGAACTATAGAAAAACTATATCTTCATTTCTGGTTTGCTTTGAGACTTTATATTGTTTCCTATAGTTAGGGTTCACATGATACCATTGGAATCAAGGAAATGATTTTGAGAAGTACTCTTACTTTATTTTCAAAATAAGGTGATAAAAGCTTGCAACTATACAACTTAAAGAACTAACATATTAATACACCTACATGCAAAGCTACATGTACGTAGATGGTCTGATGTAGAGTGCCAGAGAGTAGTTTCATTTTCTTACATAGTGTACGAGGACTTATTGGTGAAAAAGACTAAAGTTTGCTACAATTCACACAATAAGCAATTACTAAATCCTCTGATTTATACATTTTATCGCCGTGTTAAAGTGTTGTACTTTCATTTTATGATTAAAGTAGTTAATAAACATTTCAAGGAAATATTCAAACTGACATTGAAACAGCATAATCTTTTGTAGTATGTCATTTAAATAAAAAGATGATACTCAAAACACATTTGCTCTTACATAAACATTACCGTTAATTGTCACCCGACCGATTTTACTTAAAGCTGCATGGTCCGATTTTTTTTGATATTACAGAATCAAATAATTTTCCATACAAACTAATTATCTTAGAAAGTTAGAGACTTTCGCCTATTTACACCAGCAGAATCGATCTCCCTTCAAAGTTAGAAATATTCAAAGTAAATAAAAATAATTTTTTTATGGGCATACATAAAAGCAAATCAAACTGCATAATGGGAATGTTTAGGAAAGGGAACCGTTTGGTTTCATCCCCGAATGTTAAGGTTTATTCATCCAGGATGTTATGCATCGGTTGTAAGCAAAACAAACTTCAGAAATAATCGTGAACAACATGTACACAGGTTTATTTTTGATTTTCCAGAATACTACCCATATTTAGACTCTATTAAAAGCGATGCTAAAGTCGTAATACAATCATCCCCCCCTCGACGTCGGGGGCGAATTTTTATATGAGGCGAAATAACCTTTTACCCTTTTTATGTCGTTTGTTTTGTAAAAAAAATTTGTACATCAATTTTTCATTGCTTAATTGACTGGCAAAACTACTGCGATACATACTTAGCATAAACATGGTTTAAAGGCGTACACAAAATTTGATATAAAGTCGGACCAAGCAGCTTTAAAAAGGTTTGTATGTAGCAACTGTTTGTTAACAGTAAAGATTCAGTTGCTAATTTCAAACCTGTTTAACCCAAACCGATGAAAGAGAACAGTTTGTTTGTTGATGCTATTTATCATATTTGATGCATAATAACAAAGAAATGAAAGATGAGCCAACTTTTTGTTTTTGAGAAAGTATATAAGGTCATCATAAATTTTGAAAATTAACAAGAAATTCCACATTCGTTCCAAGTATTTACTCTTGAAACATTTCAATTACTGACAGCGCCCAGCCGCTAATTGTTATTAGGTAGTTAATTGCGATATATTTGTTGAATTGTTTCGCCGCGCATGCTGTTCAGAAATCTAAATACTTCATACATTTCCAGACTCGTTTAATAACGACTATAGACTAAATAGATCACGCTAACAGCTCTGCGAAATTTCGCTTCATTTTCACTAATGTGATTTTGTTGCAAAAACATTTTAATCATATATACAAAAAGTAATTGTTAATTTTCTAAATCACGGTCAAATAAGTAAAATATCTCCACTGCACACCCCTGCCTTGTTTAAGGTTCATTTGCCGTGTTACTAGATCGACAGGGATCTTTTCTACGTTACGTAAACATTGCACAATTTGGTAAAACAATTGACGCTCGCAAAGCAAACACAGCTATGCTGAAGTGAAAACATTTGCACGCCTAGGGGGTTTCTCGGGAAATAGAAAACAGCCTGTTTCAATACTGGCATACATATGTTAAATTGCTTTTTCTAATAACCCTAAACATTTTCAAGTTTTTATATATGTGCGTTTTGCGCGGATGCCAAATTTCTAACGGGATTATCTATTTCATTTTCAATTACCCCGTGCCTGTGGTAAAAG
Organism: Magallana ariakensis; assembly: GCA_020458035.1. NCBI lineage: Eukaryota > Metazoa > Mollusca > Bivalvia > Ostreida > Ostreidae > Magallana > Magallana ariakensis. Next base: position 134,754 of record CM035820.1, read on the forward strand.
CTAATTCATTTCGAGATTCATCCTATTTTAAAAGCTTTGTATTGCATGTGTTTTATGGTCTGTATTTAACACATTATTTTTTATTATCACCGACTCACTTTTGATGGAAATTTGTTAGAAAAGAAACTACGTATAATGTTACGAAACCCGTTTTTCATCGAACACTCAATAATAAAAAAAGGTCAGTGTTATGGTTAAGTTATTTTAGAGTAGACGTGAATGTCGCTTCATAAAACAGGTTGCATAATGTATCAAAACTTGTGAAAAATGTTTATTTATGAACTTAAGTGCGCCAGTAAAAAGCTTCTTTTTACATAAGCTTCTATTTACATTTTAATATACAAGGACCAACTTAGACAATAATTAGCTATAGACCACTTTGGATTTGTTTACAATATGATCTATTTTTCTGAAATTTCCAGATTATATTCACCAATCTGACCTAATATTACGTTAAATGATATGGCTTTGCGCTTTGATTTTTGTGGGGTTTTTTTGTGTGTCTATAAAATATGTGTATAATGAAACCCATCACAATATTAGGCGAATTGTACCAGTATATCAGAAATGCTTTACAGTATCTGTTGTAGATATGGTTGTTTATAATTAGGAATAATAAACCAACATGATCAGTTATTTCACAAAAGTCACCACTGGTTTCCTATATTAAAAATGTCAAGTGTTTTCCTCGATTAAAAATACCAATTTAAGAGAAAATGCCACAAACCAAACATATTACATTTAAAAACTGATTCAAGTAAAGATATTTTGACAAATTCGAAAAAAACCAAATTATAAATATATATGATTTGTGAATAACACCCCCCCCCCACGAAGTTGCTTAAAAAACTAAGTTGGTGTAGGGTTTTTACACTAATCTATAAAAGTTGCAAATTCTGAACTTTCTAGTGTCTAATAAAAGATATTATATAACTTGTGTATATAAACATTAATCATTATTTTTCTCAGCCGGGTTCTGTTAAATTAACGGATAATCAAACTTTTTGCAACATTTTAATTAGAAACAAACCCTTCGTACCGTTTTTCAGGAGTCTTTCAATTACAGAGCCATAGATATTAGTTTTCATACAATGTAACACTAATATCTTTTCGCATGCAGCTGAGGATGTTCCGTGTGATACTGTGCTTTTTTTCTCACAGTTATATTAAAGTTATATACGCCGACGATTGAGTGTATTCTGTTTCATATCTAACGTCAGGTCACTCACTGCATAAAAGTACCATACAAGGACGTACACGTACTATGTACGTGTAGCAACCAAGCCATGAGGTCGTTAGACTAAGACGAGCTCACTTTTTAAATTCAGTCTCGCTTTTATAAAAGGAATATATAGGAAAGTAAGACTAAAAGCAAAAGTGAGCTCGTCTCAGTTTTATGGCCCCGGGGTAAGGGGCAATTTAACTACGACTGACTAACTTACTTTTGATCTCAGTCTCACTTTTATATTTGGAAAACATAGTAAAGTGAGATAGAGATCAAAAGTGATTTTATGTAAGTTTTTAACGGGTCTGACCTTCTTTCATTTCCTCTTTTACTTTGTACACGCTCGTTTTGTCCGCCCCCCCTCCCTTCTCCGATCCAGAACGTTTGATCTCACCCTAATAATTGTGTGTGCCCAAGATATGTCTTACGAAGTTCCAAATCTATTGTCTGCCAAAGTAATTTCCTAATAAAACACTCACTCTATATCGTGCGCTGTCAGGTCTTGATTTTTTAACTGCTGAGTATGAGAACCGAAATATCATATTTTTCTCCTGCATGCACGTGCAAGATTTCGCTAATTGCTTCTGTTATCTATTTTGGACAAATTTACCGTTTTACAGCTTCAGGTAGTCCTAAACTAATTAGTAGCTTTGACACATATATACGATCTACACTTAATAAATGAGGTTTTCAGTATCAGAAAAGCAGGTAATTTTTCTTTTTCTGTAAATCAATCCTGAATTTTATCAACAACAGGTTATACTTTTTATTACATTTGTAAAAAATTAACATGTCAACTTTAACTTCATAACGTCAGCATAAATTATTTTTTTTATTGATACGAACCTCCAAATATCGTTATCATTTTTACGTTAAAGCTGTTTTCGTCTCAATGAATTGTAGATGGCTATAATAATTCACAAATAGCTAACGCTTAACGTTAATTTTTCCCCCATAGACATTTTACGTTCTATGATGAATCATCAAATGAATAATGAAAAACAAATAATTGTTCAAATAGAGTAACTATTAGTCAACTTTTATACACACCTTCACTGTACTGTCGATTTTTTATTGAGAACAAAATCAATGTCGATACGATGATTCTTTGAAATCGTCCGTTTGTCAGACCGTCGGCTGCGTGAAGCGTGATTTAGTTTCATGGCGGCAGCCAAATGATGTTCCATATGCTGACAAGCTTGATATAATATACATAAATGGAGATTAACAGATCGACTTTAATTTGCCCTGGTGGACGGCAGCAAATCACATTCATCTAGAGACGTGTCCCGTTCTACCGAATTAGTAGAACGGTCTTTCCTCTCAACAGACACACCATATTGGAAACTGTTGAACGACGATCTCAATATTTGACACCTTCTGGAGAAGTCAATTTTGTTTCCATGCGATGTCAATATTCACTAAGGTTCACAATGGCTGCGGACACGCACCGAACAAATAACAAAGCTATAAAAAGGGAGAAAGTTTATAAATGATATTTTAGTCCCTTTTACAGTATATAGACCATCTTTTAATCTTTATATATAGCTATGCACGGTTCTTGTACATGCATTCGTATAAAAAACAAAATCAAATTCCGAGAAACGAACGCCCGGGGAAGTCTATGTTTGGTTAGTGCTTGAAATATACGCATCGTTTGAACCATCAGAAGAATTTCGTGGAAGTGCACTCGTTTTTATTGACCAACCCGTACAATAGGTTTCAGATTTCCCACATTGTATGTCAGTATACTACAATCTATGACAATAAACTGTTGTGCGAATTGGCAAGCTTGATCGAGTAAATAAAAGTTTTGAAATGAAAGCTATCATTTACATTTTCTGATAAGAAAACACCGTTTCACTTTTAGTAATTGAACTATAAAGCATACTTGATAATCTCTTAAAACAAAAACAAAAAACCCAAAACAATCAAGATAATTACTATATGAGCTTGTTTCCTAATTTTATTTTTAAAGAGACTGGATAGTCAACAAATTAACCAACCTATTCAAATAAGACAACAATAAAATAAACAACAAACAACCTTAAGACTTATCTAATTTTAAGAAAATTATTTGTTTAGCTAAAAAACTATTATTTGGTAGAGAAAATTCCATATAATTTAACTTTAAAATTTTAAAGTTTTTCCTATATCTTTGAAATATAGGGTTCTTCTTCTTAGGGAGATTTATATTTTCTAAAATTGTCAGGACAATCATTCAGCCTTTATAAAGGATTAATAGAATCATTATTTTTCTCGATGTCTGACAACTTTCTGTTATGACGTTCAAAACATTACTCTCGGTTTATCCCTCCGAGTACTTCAAATAGTGCAAGTCAAAATGAGAGCATATGACAGTTTTCTTTACAATAAAAAAAATGATGAATTGTAATTAATTAAGCAAAACAATTACATTATCTCCATCCATCAGTTTGCATTTCCCTACAGCTGACAAGCAACGTTTGTCTACGTTCTAAAGCGACGTAGTAATACACAATGTAAGACATACAAATCTCAAACTGCTTTCTTACACTGGACAAACCGATCTCACACCGGTGATAATGCGAGAAAAGACTGTCCATCTTATGTAGTCAATATAATTGTTTTTAACTCAGTCACACACCCAAATATATGCGTAATAAATTGTCTTTCTTATTTAATTGGGCTACCACAGAAAAACTATATTTGTTGTGGCCAATTTTCATGTCAAAAAGATAAATGAAATGTTAACTTATCATGTTTACACTTATAAAATGTTAAATGACGCCAACGACATTTGGCGCCAAACCTCTATCTGCGAAGAATATTCTCTAGATCGCTGTTCATGGCATAAATCGAAAAGCATTTTCCTTTAACCGTTGTATTTCTGAGAATTGTAATGTCATCTTAATTTACTTTTACTACGAATTTAAGAGAGATTTAAAAGCTATGCAGACTATTTGTCTTTGTCACTCTTTATTTTACACAAAGCGTGCATTTATTTAAATTCAATCAAATGTAGGGGGAGGATAAATGTAGTTTATTTCCTAATATAACTCCAACATAAAAAAATATTTCGCAATTCGAGGTCTCAATATTCTCTCCGAAGTCGATTCTTGAAAGGTTTAACGCCTTAACGCCACTACAAATGTCTTATAGGTTAACGTTAAACATATTTCGATAAACTAATCCAAATTGCATGTGCATTCCTTTAAAATGCGAATAAAGTACAAGATTCTTGGTTATAGAAATAATTTGAATACAACTTGGGATTTCCTTCTGTCAACTAAGAACCTTTATCCTAATATAAACCTTTCTACATCTATAAAGTTGGACTTGACACTTAAAAATGTATCAACTATTATGAAACAAAGAGCATAAAATTCAGTACCACATTTGTACAGCATACAATAAATGTTTACGAAAAATGCAAGATCTATCTGAGAAAACAGTCATGTACACAAACACACAAGCCCTCAGCAAACAAGACTAATAAACAATATGCATCACAAAGATAAAAACAAACTCTTAGATGTACAGTACTAAGTTGCACCCATAATGTCTTCTATTCTGCAATATCCATCAAATTTTTATATTCTTTCACTGGCTCCATACAAGACACTTTCTTGAGTAACTCCGATGGATTTATTCTTCTGTATGATTATGACAAGAGTCAAGTTTCTCCGTGTTTCTCGACTAATAGAAGAGAATTAGTGTTCAGGAAATTGGATTGTCCATCAATCGACAAAGATTACTTCTGATCCCCCGGATGTCGGTGTTTTATTGTTGTTCTTCACACAAACGGATCACAGACATATCTCAATTTGATCTTAAGCTAAGTCTTCAAGATCGCAATACTTTTTGTTCTCCTGTAATTAAAGGATTCTACGGGATCAACGTTTAAGATCTAGAATATAATTCATTGACCAATTAGAGGAAATTAACGTGCATGCTGTTTGGAGGAAAGTTCATTTGGTATAAATACAAATGAAATGTAATAGTTATCCTCATATTTGACTGGCTAACAGGTTATCTAAAATTTTGATGAATAAGAACAAAGTCTGTTTGTACTGCATTGCTAGGTTATTTACTGAAAGTATGACCTTTCCTAATATTGATGGAAGTGTCTGGTGGGCCAGACTAAATGCTCGCAATTTTTTTCATTTCAGATCGAAGTTGGAATCGAACTTCAGGAGAGAACGAAGTCATATTTTGTGCCAGCTGTTGAAACGAGATCAATATGGATGTAAAATTGTAAACATCAGTTAAATTTAAAACACAGTGAGTCAAAATATTTACATTTCACAATATGAATCAAAATATGTATATACATCAAAGATATGAATACTGCATTCCAAAATAATTGTTTCAAATATACAATACTCAAATCCATCGTGGTGTGTAATATTTCCCGCCGGAAGTAAGTTGAATGTTGAATTTAGCTATTTTTTAAATATATATACATGTAAATGAACACGTTATAAGAATATTTGTTAAAGCTAAAGTTAATGGTTTAACTTTCTCATATAAAATGAGTGACTGACTCCAAAACCCAATTTACTAAAGATAGAATTTCTTTCTACACAATTCCAACATGGTTTTATTTTACGCATTCCTACATAAATATTAATTCTAGCAAATTGAAAACTCGTCTTTAAGATAAATCTGAAGTATTCCCACTATTCAGTTGACATTTCCTCGACAAAGTTAACCTGTCAAATACAAATTGACTGTACTTGCTGGCGTTGCCGGTCATATACAGATGTCTGGACAAAAACGGATATGTCTTTGTGGGCAAAATAGAGAAGTTCAAGATGGCACCTTGCTGAAAGTGACATGCCATCATGTAAGACAAAGCTTATATGATTAAAAGCCCAAACATCAGTGGGTGGTATCTTCAGTACAGCCGACGTCAGGAAGGCAGTTGTCATCCATTGTTATCAGATCTGGAAACAAGGCGATATGCAAGAGATGTGACTATGTTATATTTTGGGCAATGCGTATTGAATATACGATCCACCTTCACAATTTATGATTATATGTAGTAAATAATGCATTTTGCTCTAATACATAAAAAAATGTTCAACACAACTACCTAAATCATACTTGTAATATTAACAAAACCAATTGTCGACGTTCGTACTTGTACAAGTTTGTACATCGTTTAAACAGAAAGGGAATCTGTTCACCTTCTATGAACCGATTGATTAAAACACACAACTACTTAAGACATTTCACTGAAAGATAATATTCCACTTGACTCACTTCTTTGATTCTTCGTCTGACGACGGGGTTACATAAAACAATCAGGTTCCCCGAGTAATCAAATATTCTATCAAGTGTCATAAATAACATTGATAAAGTGCAAATTGAAATAGCAATTGTTATAGAAAGCACGACGCAATGATGGAAAATTAACTTTTAGTTATAAATATAAGAATTGCATAATCTTTTAATTGAATTGCACATTACGATAAGTATAATACAACTATACAAAAAAGATGGCAGTTCATTTGGCATGTCTTAAAATTTTGTGACATTAAGAGCACTTTTGACAAAGATAAAGCTATTCTTTCAAGAAATACATTAAATCACACTTAGCAAACATAACAAAGAAATTGTACTAAACTAAGTAAACAGATTTGAATATCATTTAGAGGTACAAGAAATGGACGTGTACAGTATAGAATCACGCACAAAATCTATCGCAAACTTTGACAAACATCAGCGTGAAATTAAAAGCATTGTCACATCCAGATGTAATCAAAATAAAACATGCGCAGTCAGATTATAAGAGATCTCCGATAAAATCAATTTTTGAGGCACTTCAAAGAAAAAAGATGGCGGACGACATGGACCCTCCGATCGTGTTTGGTATGTTTTCTTTCAATCTGATGAAAGCTACTCCAGAAGTTGTACTTTGTAAATAATATTTTGAAGATATTCATGTCAAGAAATTAATCGCAAATGTTTACGTTTGAATTCCAGACCGACAGCAAATCCCCGCTGCCTGATTGGCTGTGAGCGATTTACGACTGGGGGAGAGGGAGCTACACAACGTGGGTAGTCATTGAATCTGGCATGGCCTGAATTACTATCATCTCGCGTAAATAAAATAAAACGGCTGGACCAGTTCCTAGCAGCATTAAAGATCCTCTTCTCTGATTAATTAGTTCAATTACGTTTTAAAGATCACATAGATGGCAGATTGATATAGAAAAAAGAAGAGAGGCCAGTCTGCTTTATCAAGACAAATTATACTTTTCCCTACTCACCTCTTGTGGTATGAGCATCAAATACAGTATTGCTCTTAGGTGCAAATGCAGTTTTCAGTTTCGTATATTTTTTAATGTCCAATGTGTCTTTCAAATCCTCAGTTTCTGATGTTAGATATTTCCTATCAACACTGTTACTCTGCTTACTTGGATGACTGCTCAATTCTTTTTCCATGCAATATTTAAAATGTGATTGTTTGGCCTCCATAGTCAAATGAAATAAAACTTTATCATGAAATCTGTTTTATAATGAATAAGGAAATGTTTTGTAGAATTCCTTTAATAACGATTTATATTTGCATGCATTTTAAAAAAAAATCAACAAGGTGTTAATATTAGATCTTGTTAGTGCGTCGGGACCAACTTTTCCGTTGACGTCAAAAGAATTATATTTCACATCATTTATGTCAAAAATCCAACAAAGAAAATTTTGGTGGGAGATGATTATTTTTGAGATGTAATAACAAATCTTTATATCTGTCTGTATTAAGAAAAAAAATACTTTGTCTGTGCAATAAATAAGAAAAACAATTAATAAAAATTGCGCACACCTTCTTGAAATAGAATTAAAAACGTTTGCGTCTTTCGTGCCAACTACACTGATATAATTACAATCATATTAAGGTCATACAGTTCCTCGTACGTCTTTCTCTTAAAAACATTCTTTTCAATTGGATATGGATTTTACAGTACCAGAAATTTTCTAGAACATACATAGTCAACCAAATCGTATCTGTACGCAAAATTTTAGTTGTAGCAATAATTATAACATGTATTAATAGTTTATGAAAGGCCACGTGAAAACGGCTGAGAAATAATTGTTAATTTTAAACAGAACCAAAAATTTTAACTTTAGATTGTGTTATGTCGTAGTTACATGTATTTTAAACATTAATATATATTGGTTGACATAAGCATGTGACTGGACACTACGATAACATAGTATTTAAGGAATAGGGAATCATTCTTTGAGTATTATGAGGTGATACGGTCGGGGTGATCAAATAAAAAAAAAGCCTGAAGGACTTCTTGATAGATTCGATCACGCCCGACCTTATTTGATCACCTCCTTATATTCAAAGAATGATTCCTTATTACTTATATTTATAAAATTTTAATCAAACGTACGATTAAATCATTGATGAAATGTAATCGACTATACATTTCAAAATCTATTCGTAGTGTCATTACAGACAAATACACTGGAAAGGCAAATATTTTGCATTGTGGTCTTTCTCTTTTTTGTAAATGCTCGGCTGAAATTGTGGTTTTAGAATCATTTTAACAAGGCCTTGGACTTTTGGTAGGGCGTAGCTGTCTATTTCTTGCGTCAAAACATGTTAAAAATGACGCTGGTTTCAAGTGAAATATGCACCGATTGCGTAGTCTTAGCTCAAAAGCCAGACAAATCATGTTGATTTCAATAAGTTATCGCTGAGTGGCCAGCAATGAAATAGACAGGCCTACGTCACATTGCTGTTTGACACAACTACCCAAAGTCCAAGCTCTTGTTAAAATGGTTCTATATCATAATTAAAATCCAACATTTCCTGGTTAATTCTTGCCTTTATCATTTATATTGGGTAAAAATATTTTAAATATTTGAAAGACAACAATAAAAAAAAGTCCTACTTGGAAAGGCTTAGGGATTTATTACCATTCTCAGATACGCTATATTTCAACGCCCAAATTTAAGGTGAACGTTATCTGTAATGTCTATGTTTTAAACAGCCCTTAATTAAAAGTAAGAACACTTTGAAATCGATATTCATTTGCTATCTAGTCGATAGATATATCAGTAAATGACGTTGTATATGCCTCTACAGGCATTTACACCTCCCCCCCCCCCTCTCTCTCTCTCTGTGTGCATGCCATGGGAAAATGGACCAGAGAATGTATTTTTATTAAACACCAGATCACTTCACAAAACAGTCATAATTATTATATGAAGATTTGACTACGTAAACAAGTAAACACATAAACGCTGTGTAGAATAAATTCCTCAAAATGACAAAAATAGGGAGTGGGATACGCAATATTGACAAGTTATGACAAAAAATCATCAGATTCAATTAATAAAAGTAGAGGATCACTGGATTTGTTTTACTATTTTGATTTCTTGTTTTGTCTTCCGGCACCTAAATCTGCAGTGATATTCTACCATTATCCCATGCTGACAAAAGCACAACTGGGATGAGTCCTTACTTTACACAGAGCCGCGAACCTGTAGTAATTGGGAATACATAGACATTAGAAAGTAAAAGCATAACTAATTACTCTGCTGTGCATATCAATACGCCGTCGGCAATATAAATCAAGCCTGTGTAATTAGTAGTTACATAATAAAACAATCGGCATTACTTATCAAGGCGTTCTGTTGTGTTTTAGGTACAGCTTCTGTATCTATGTTTCCGATTTCTGACACGAAAATGTCATCACTTAGTCTGTTAAGAGGATTGAACACGGAAAACAATATCGCCAGCGTTAATGGAAATATATGAATTGGGTTTATTAACTTTAAACGATACTTCTGTAAAATATATAATTCAATTTTCATATCAAGGCCAATAAAGCTAGATGCGGATTAAGTAATTTACCTTCCCTGATTGTTCACACACTTTGACGCACTTTACAGATATAAACTCAAATTGCTTTGTTATTTGACATGCTTTTAATATAAGCTAAATTATTATTTTTATTGAGTACAAACTAATTAATTGCCTCTATTGTAACACTGTTATATAAAATACTGAAAAATAACAAAGCACTCACAAATACAATAAAATACATTCTTTAGCTGACTATAACATTAATCTTAAAACAATTTTCCCCTTTGAATCTAGTATGAAAAAAATATGTGTATTCAGGTAATTTTATGTCTTTTTATGTTTTCATGTATTTAAAAAAACACACACTAGGTGCAATGATTTTAGATTTTCCCTGTAGTTGTTTTTTTCTCTTTCTGTTAATTGAAGGATAGAGAGGCCATTCATATACTCAGTACTTGATATCCATATGTTAACTGTTTTGCTGTCGAAAAACAATTTTGTACCTGCACGATATCTCTGTTGTCTTTGTAAACAATTTTACAGAAGTCAAAATAAATCATACTATTTTGACAACTTCAAGATTACCCAATGTATACAACCAGCCTAAAAATATGTTTTAAGAAAAACATAAAAATATCCTTTATTAGAATCAGCTGCTAGAAAAAAAAATGTAATCAGCTGGTTGAAACAAGAGTCTAGTATAGCCAAAGCAAGTCTAAAATTTGGATTTTCTTTAACTTGTACTGAAAGAAGAAATAATTTCAGGAACGAAAACGTCAAGATGAATTCTCTCTGCTCTGAAAACTTGGAATTGACATAGAACAAAGCCAACTCCTTATCGCAAATTACAGAGAACATTTCAACATCAACGGAGATGTTTTCCTGTCATATACTTCAGTGTTAATATATCCCCCTATCTCCGGTGCCTGACAGAGATCCAGACTTAACAGAGCTCTTATACTCTTCTCAATATCAGGCAGAACGAGATGTCTCTTGGCTTGAAAAGCACACGCTATGCCAGATCTTAAAATGCCAAATATACAAAGGACTTTTGAAAACCAATTAACTACTAAATGTTTTTTCTTCAAAAGAATAAATCTTCTATTTATAAGCGACTTGTGTTTACAGTTTAAAATGAATTGATCGAGTGGTTCTGTGATTACACCCGTACATCTGATTACAAGATAACAATTAGAAAAGACCGCAAGGATTTCCAGGAATGAATATGGTTAGAGGAAAAAAAAGGCTTACCACAACAATTTTCGAAGTCAAAAATATACTTGAGGTCACCCTAATTAACTCAGGTAACCTATTGCAATCTTTGTTAACAAGTTAATTTTGATAAAATTTGATGTGCATCGTCAGTAAATGAAAGGACAGATATTGTAAAATACGATTCTCACCCTCCCCCTCCAGTTTGGGCTTCTGTTCTATCTCTGGGCATTAGACAATCAGACAACCTGGGTATATAGTAATAATAAAAAACAAGTTTCAATTTATAGCCCCAGAGTCATAATCATGGGTTTTGGTGCTGAGGTAGAGCTTCATTGGTCATATTGTTTGCATGCATTGATTTTTAACAGCTTTCTTTTTACTACTGAATGTCAAGCAGAGTACTAAAATTGTTTAATATAATTTGGAGGTAATATCAAATATATCGCCCCCCCCTTTCTTTACGTGCATAGACCCAACATCCAAACAAAAAAAAAATCAAGTCAGACATTGATTTTTGGTTTGTGGTGTTTTATTTATTACATACAACACATGAAGTTCTTTGTATAATGATAGATGTGCATAAGACATAAATTTCGTATACATGTACTTATTATAGTAAACCTTAAGTGAGCACCCCGGAGGTCTTTTATTCAGTTTATTTAAATTGGTTACTGGTAAGATACTAGTAATCGTGTCATATTTGTACAGTGGGGTCATAGTACCCCTCTCGAATGTTAAATGCTGAATGAAATCGTCCATTTAAAAACGATATTCAAGTAACCATACAGGCTTTACTATTCAGCTGATCGATTGGACACGCTACGAATCTATTTTTTTTTGTTTAATTAAAATTATGATTATTTTAAAATCACAATTCAGTAAATCCTTCACAAAGTTGTAATATATACTCAAGCGACTGGTTAATGTCCTTAGGTTTCTAGTTAATTAAGACACATCGTTCGTATTCGATCGAAATATTTGAAAACCAAACTAAATCAAATTGTTTGAGATTATTACAAGTATAACAAGATCCCTATCGTTGTGTAACTTTGATTTAGAGTAGACAAAACTTATACAAAAATTATATATTAAGTGCGTGATCATGGTGATATAATGTATTCTTGGATTAGATGACCAACCGCGATCGATGAAAATCAAAATACCTTATCCACAGTTTGTCACAAGCAACTTCCAAACAAGATTGAAATAAAATTCAAATTCAAGAGCATGTACATAGAAGGTTAAAGATGAGAAAACCATATAAACAAATACCTAACAGAATGCCATATAGACAAATACATAGTAGAAACATAAAGTGTTTTGGTACCATTAGAGTAATAATGAGAATACAATTATTGTAAGCATCCCTGGAATTCAATCGAACGAATATAAAGGAATGCTTTACAAGCAAAATTCATTAAAAATTATTTACTCAATTACTTTTTCATTTTATTAAGCATTAATTTAGATTACTAAATATTGTCAAACAATATTTATTAGGATATGGAGGTACTTCAAAAGAACTAAAATGATATATCTAATTCAATCGATAGAATTGCCTCTAATGGGATACCGGTATCACAGACGTGCTAGACATTCTAGAAACCTTTATTAAGGAGATTTACAATTAATAAAACAAAAGGAAAGCGTTTATTTAGAAGAAAAAAGAATATAATGAATGTCTGTCTTGAAAGTGATCTACACAAATGGAACCAGTGTTTGTTCTTTAAATAATTCTACAAACAACAGAACCTGTTGTTTGTAATGCAAGGAAATGGAATAATTTGCTGAGTGGTTTCAATTGCAACAGTTGTTTAGAGTACACATACAAAGTCAAAAAGTTTACTTTTCTTTGTAAAAATCTTTTCATCGACAAAGTGAACAGAATTTGTTCTCTTTAAAGGTTTGATATCATAGCAAAAGGGAACAATCTCTTTTATGAGTGCTTTACTTGTAATTCAATTGTTATTTCATAAATTAGAGAATTTATCATTTTCGTTTCCTATAAAAAAAAAATCCAAAACAAAATAAACAATAAAAAATAAAAATAAATATATAAAAAAGCAAAACACACACATAAATAAGCATTCATATATCTTAAACACTTTCAATAGGCCTCCCCTATTTTGTTTTGAAATCATCAGTGTTCAAGTTATCGGCGTTAACCACGAACGACATCTTATAATCTCTATGAAATTGCCAAATGTTTGTTTTGACGGATGGAGTACAAATTGAGAACGACCATTGCTGGTTCATGTACACTGGTTTTACATTAAGGACAGTAGGGTACAAATACACCGTTAACATGCGCTTTAGGCTCATTTCCCCAGGGTTAGGCCTGGGAAATTGCCGCGGTCCTATATGATATCTATCCTGACAATTCATTTGCTAAGTCACCATAATGGTTTTATAGACCGCTGTGATTTCATTATCGAAAATGCAAAGTAATGCAAATGTTCGCCGTAATATCTTATTCATGTTCATTAAGGATAAATTAAGGACAATTTTTTCAGTAATCAGGAATTTATTTTTCTAATAGATTTATGACCAAATGGATAAATTGAACAGATGACAGATGAAATGTAAAAATTTGGCAGCATTTTATAATTGATTAATAAATACTGTCATAGAATGTATGCAAAAAATTTAGAACATTAGAAAATGGCACAAAATCGGATATTTGAACATCAATTAAAGATCCTCTTCGTACCCAGCCCAGGAGGATAAAAGCAGGTATGATATAAAAAAAAATAATCTACCTAAAAATTGAAATGATAAATCCATTATGAATCTAAAAACAAATCTGCAAAATTCAAATTCAATACTGATTAATTTTTCGATTAGATGCGCTCTTTAAAGAAATGTTTCCAATATCAAAGCATTCCGTTAACAACTTCAATAGAATTTAGATGAAAAATTGCAACCAACTGAACTTCATTTCCTTGTTCGTTTGATTTTTTCTTACAATCATCTGTTTGGTCATGTTTTCTCTCAAAAAATTAAACAAAAATGATCCGAAGAGACCGATGTAGAGGAATTGTAGCTCCGAAAATATCGAAACAAACAATCTGCAATAGAAACTTTTTTTTGTAAATATGAAGAAAAAATTCGCACGATTGCAATTCAGACGGGAAAACCGTCATGCAATTGCAAATAGATTGTACGGAGATCAAAATATTTGGTTTTAGGAAAACAACTTGAGATGAGCGGTTTGGAAAGCAAATGTTGATGAATTGGTTGTGTAAAATTTTGGTGGAAAATTTTATGAAATAAAGGAAGACTCCCTTTATCTTCTGATTCAATATTATAGTTTATAATTATCATGATATGTACTGCATGTCAACGGAACCTAATTTCATAAATGTAAACATACTTTATAAAAATCTTTCATGATTTAAAATTGAAACCAGTTTTTTATACATGTTATGTTAATTGGCAATTTTACAAGTGAAGTGAACTTGTATTTATATCACATGCATTTGTATTCAAGTCAACAATATAGATATGTCTGTGTTATCTGATGAATTAAGATTTACACTTGAGTGCATGAATTATGACTGTCCTTCGTCCTGATAGTTTGACATTTAACATCCCTTACATTATATTCGATATTTGGCAAGGAATTTTAATATTGATAGTAAAGAAGTCATAAAAATGGGGATTCAAATCTGCATCGGATGACTCAAATAGGACCAGCCCTACGGCTACAGCCATAACATATGATTTGTTAATGCTAACACGGTAGCTTTAACTTTATCGTTTCTCGTTACTAAAAACATACAGATATGATTATTTTATCTTTGCTATAAAATGCCAAATATAAAAGTAAAAGTAAAAAGCACGAAAATTCTTGCACTAGTGCTCTTTATCTGTGAATTATTGCCCAGAAAATCGATGGACAGTGAACTTTTCCTTTGCTTTTTATGTAAGTTGTGCAGACCATACAGAAGAACACACATATAAATCTAAACGGAATCTTTGTCAGTTTTAGTTTGGTGGTAGATCTCCAAGGAATCTAGCCATTACTCAGAAAAATGGCATTCGTCCGAAGAAGAACTTTCTCTATCTCACGTATTTACGCTTTTATGCATTTTAACACGCAAATTTTACACCTACGAAATGTCTTAAATTGCACTTGTAATAAATTTAATCATTATTTACCGAGAAGTTATGATGACTTCTCTATTTTCGCTTTTGGAATCATTTTGCTAAAGAAGTGCACACTTTATGTGTTAAGGTTTTGTTGATTTTTCTTTTCAGATTTTGTAATCGATCATATAATTAATTTAATCGAAAACAAATTCTAATTATACATAAAGTGTCTCATTGGATACATTTATTAAGCACGACGTTTTTTATTCATCTGAAAACATTCTATGTTATATAATTTGCCATTAATAATTCAAAAAGAAACTCACGACATAAAATAAGGTGACCTTTTTTTTACCTTTGTCTCTAAAAAAGAAGAGAAAAGAGACAGTGAAATGCTACAAATGTACAAACATTGAGCCTTGCCAGTTGATAAAGCCGTGAAGTTAGACTCGCAACAAGAAAACCTATTATTATACTGATTAATATCAGTGTCTTCAATTTATAGAGTGTTCGATCTTATTTCTTCTTGCAACTTCATTAAAACAGATACTCAGTGGATGCGATCAATAAGCCCCCTCTTTTGGGCGTGCGTTGTGAAGGGTTCTGACATTTTGGAAAAGTAATATTTCATGTAAAAGAAATTATCAAAATTGCTTACTTAGTGATTCCTTATGACGGAAACTATCAAATTGTCTCCGGGGTGATGTATTTTTTTTTGTCTGGGCAAAACTTTGCTCATATTA
Organism: Magallana ariakensis; assembly: GCA_020458035.1. Lineage (NCBI taxonomy): Eukaryota > Metazoa > Mollusca > Bivalvia > Ostreida > Ostreidae > Magallana > Magallana ariakensis. Next base: position 150,835 of record CM035820.1, read on the forward strand.
AAAGATTTACGCAATTTGTTTTGTTTTGATTAATTTATTGGCGTCATGTCTTCGAAAATTGCATGTCATATTCATTAAAAGAATAATGAAAAATCGAAACTAAATTTAAAAAATCCCCCCACTCACCCCCATACTCGAGAACAAATATTTCTTCCCTGTGATCATGATGTGATTTTATAAATTTCCAGATTTTAGAAACCAGTACAAGTTTAACATATAGATACTGTATTTAACATGTATGGTGTATACTAGTATATAAAAAACCCGAAACACTAGTACTCAGATATGATTGTTCAATTAAAGACCGAATCCATCAGTCGATAGCAGGGGAATCTGGAGTGATATGCTCGGCATACCAAAAATAAGCCGATATCTGTAGGCAAACAATAACATAGTTTAAACCTAATAAGCCAAGACACTTCATCAGAGGTTCAGCTTAAAGTATGTAACAGTTAGTGAATTGTTTACAGAAATGTATGCACTATTCATTTTTCGACAAGGCATTTCTTATTGTTTAACTCTGCTGGAACTTAGCGAGATGCTTAATCTGAGAGACTCTTCATCTCATCAGAATTTTTTTTATCAAAACAGCTGATAACTTAAATGAACACTTACATGAAAATTTCACCAATAAATATTGAACTGTGAACTAACATAGTTTTTCTGGTATTTCTCTGTCAGTTTTCGCATGACATTACATAGTTATATACATAAAAAAAATACAGATCGCAAACAGTAGCCATGTTGCGTTCTAAAATCTAAATTTTCAATGAAAAAACACAAAAAAACATTAGCCTGCTTTTAAACAGAGTGCATTCGATTCCAATAATTACATTAGAAGATTTTTATGCCAGCCCCGAAAGAGATTAGTGCAAAACCATAAGGTGTTATGTGGAAATTAAATTTTCGTTCTGATGACGATGTGGAAGGACAACCTCATTGATATATCAGAAAATTCTGTGTAAAGTGCCATTAATCTTTTGTTTCATCAAATGCTTGTTTAATTAAAAAGCCACATATCGACAGAATTGCTTTCAGCGGTCCAAATATCTTTTTTATAAGTGAATGCTTTCTGAAGAGATTCTGTGTGGAACTGTATTCTGCGAGCAAGGGATGTCAAAAAATCAAAACAGAAGTAAAGGAGTCGACCAGCGAATGCTTCGTTAATATTTTTTGTTAACCTGGTAAGAGCTAATTATCAATGCATGGGTGGAAGTCAGGAACAGATCGAGAGAATCTGCCTCGATCCGAAATGATTGATAGTGAGACTGAAGTCTCTCGCCAAAAGCGTTGTTTAACAAGCTGCTCCACAGTACGAGTCCATAAGAAAGTCCTGTAGATGACAATGGGTAATATGGAAGCCTATTTTATATGGACAGGCTTTGACAACGGGAAGTGTTGATGACATAAAAACAAACACGTCATGCATTAACTTTACACGCACGATACCATCTACCAGTTTAAGGTATTATATTACATGTAAAAATATTCATCAAAGCTGTTTACTTTTAACAAGATGATTCGTGTTCTCCTATGAATTAAATTCATGTTTGTTTATTAGAGTTAAAATTAGATTTTTTTACCGACTCCTCGGCTGTATTGCAAGAATGATAAAAAAATCTTGTTTCCGTAAATCATTTCAAACTCTCGCAGATGAAAGGAACATAATTTCTGCTTTAGCCTAAAAACTGACTGACGTGTGTTGCGTTCGTAGATAGGTCTATATGTTTTCTCCCTTTTCTAATTTAAGTATGGTAAGCAATTTGAAGTGAATTCGTTGATGATCAACTGTTTGTAACAGCCTTTTATTAAGTAATAATTTTAAACTTGACTTGCAAGTGTATACTTAAGGACAGGCCACATTTGTCATATATCTTAAACATATTCAGTAATATACGCAGCCTTTATTGAATAATATTTTTTTCTATATCAAATCGAAGCTCACATTTCTGATACGAAATGCTGCATTGCGACGAACGAGGTCCTGTATATCCCGGCTGTACCAATTCTATCGGAGGGAACATTCGTTGTCATACAATGCACAAGTCTTAAAAATAAGATTCCGCTTGCTCTGTATTACCAATAGTCGGTATTATCGCTTCACACTCAATAAATGCATATCATACTGGATTAAAGGCTTTAGTAGGTAGTGGCAATTATGATATTTTTTTTTATAATATTACTGGGACACAACGCTTGTCATAATTGTTACCACTTTGGGCGTTGCAACCTAATCTCCTTTAATCGTCTCCTCTAATAGATTTTGTGGTATTGATCTCTTATGTTTAGTATTACAGAGTCAACTCGACTCTGTAATACTAAACAGAAATATTAAATGCATATCAATGAAAGATCGCACACCATTAATGCATGTGTTTGCTTTATTTGCCAATTAATGTATATGATATAATAGCCATTGGCCTTTTGGAAACCGAAATCGTCATCTCTTTGTCAAATTAATGAACATAACGGAGTTTATATCACTAAACATGCCGTTAGTACTAGTATTTTACTTGCTACATGTATCTCCGATTACACTAATAAATTTGAGGTATTGTATCAAATATTTGGAAATACATGTAACCATATCCCGGGTGTTCGAAGGCTATTATAATCTTAGAATTCTGAATTAAAGTAAATTAACATTTAAAATTTGTTTTCGATAAAATGATACTAGTAAACTAAGAGTAATTCCACCTTTTATATAATATATATCCACTTTATAAAACGTTTTACCAGCAGTTTTGCCTTTTAATATATATATATATATATATATATATATATATATATATATATATATATATATATATATGAGAGAGAGAGATGTATGTCTGACTCTTTTTTGTACCCTCTACATAAGCATGCGTTCCATATTACCTCATTATTTTCAAAGAGTTGGCACAAATCCTTTATCCACCAAAACAATTGAGTAACATATAATAACAAAACGGTTGCAGGTAATAATGGAAAAGTATGGTTATTAATTTGCACAACAAGACTGATCAATAACTATGGATAATCCAATAATCCAATACAACGCAAGCAGAGGTAAAGGGATTTTGTTTGTGCCCACTCTATACGCGTACACAAAAAACGGACTCTGTTTTTATGATTTTCAAAATGTTTTTTATATCACGATAAAATATAACAGTTCTAATGGAACAAATAATATAACAGTTTATATTAAGCACACAATTAACATATACATTTAATCTATTGGTCAAACTCCGTACAAAAATACTCATCCAACATTGGTTTTATAAATTGTTCTCATCAGTAAACCTACAAAGCATTATCGCGAATGTACACGTAAATTCCCGATTTAAAGTGAGAATCTTTCACTCGGTGCGCATCTTTCTATACCCTTTCAGACATTCAATACACACTTTGCTGTATATTAAATTGTAAAACATCTCTCATTAAAAACATTTATGTTAAATGGCTCATTCTACTGCATGTAGCATTATTACAGTATGTATGATTCGAGGGAGAAAAAATAGTATTAGAAATATTTCATTGTTTTTCTTCAACAATTGACACGTACATTTATTTAATATATCAAATACTACTTTCGTAAACGAGAAGCCGCTAACGAGTGCAGGGTTTTTCTTCCCTCCGCTAGAAATATTTGTTTTAAATGGGAAAATATATACAGATGATATTTTTTCTCGAAGTAAATATACAATCTTTTAGTGTCTGCTCCAGTCCTCTCTTATGTTTTTAATTCAGGAATGTCTTTAATCGCGTGTTTTTAAATAAATCCAAAAATATTTTCTAATTTCCATTGTTTAGGTGGAATGCTACACCAAAACTTTATTTTATGGATCGTTAGATTATCATTTCTGAAACATGATTCCGTTGTTCAAAGAAAAATTATATGCTCTTTATTATTTTAAACGAAGTTTTTGTTGTATTTTTAAAGAGAAAGTGGAAATTTAAAAAATTAAGTAAACCTAAATAATTTAATTTTTGATATCGATCTGAGACACGACACAAAAATGTTCAGGAAGCAAGCCGGGACATAGAATCCTTTTTTTTTGGGGGGGGGGGGGTAGTTTTAAGAGGATTGGATGGTCGAGGCCATTTTAAGACTATAATGATCTTTGTGAACTATATTATATATGAAAAAATTCAAATTTTAAATTTAAAATAAATGGCAATTTTTTTTGGTACTAAATAATAGTTAATATAGGTAGAACATCATATCTTAAAATTTAACGTTTTATCTGTTATCTGGTGTGTTGACCACCCTGCTTCTCTATTTTTAGACCTCCGAGTGAGCCTTGATCAGGGTCATGGAGGTACTCCCCCGTCTAATCGTCCCATTGTAAATCATTGCGGACGCTGACTCGGGTTGGATTGGTCGGTACGACTTTGGGCAGCACCGAAATAAATACTTATTGTAGTACCTTCTAAATTGACTGCTGAGAAAGTAGAGGGCGTAAGGGTTAATACTGGAATATATGTACATAAGACAAAACGCCACCACTTTCAGGATCATCCACCACTTATTCATATCACCCTCCTCGGCCCAGTAGTACCACAGCAGAAATACGTATCTAGGTAACCAACATAAAATAAACAATAGCACAAAGGACAAAACAACTTTTGCGACCTTGACCCTAGCCTCGATTTGCCTCTGTTGTTGGCGGGAGACCACTGAGCCCGTTGTTGTTTCGCATGGAATGCGCCGACTGCTTGTTACAAGAATTGCTGCCATCATGCAGTAGAAAAATCCAATTATAAACAGTGGCACGATAAACAGCACGATGAATTTTACCATTGTGAATATTTTGGCAAAGTTGTTATCGTCGATCATACAAAACACTTTACCCCCTCGCTCATTCAAGTTCATATTAATAGCCTCGGGTATAGCCAGTAAAGCGGATATAATCCATATCGAGGCTACAGTTATTGCTATTTTCAGTTTGGGTTTCCCCTTGTGTTTGCTCATTGGAAAAACGATGGCAAAGAACCGGTCACCGCTGAGGGCAGTCAGGGTGAACACCGACACACCCACGGACAGTGTTTGGAGGTATTCGTTACCTCTGCACATAACCTCTCCGAAAGGCCATTCTTCAAACGTAAAATGAATGGAAGAGAATGGAGCTGACATCAATAACAATACCATGTCTCCAATAGATAGGCTAACAATCAAAACGTTTGGGGTGTTTCTCATGCACTTGTTGGCGAAAACGGTATATATCAGAATTCCATTCCCGACAACTCCCACCACCAAAAGAATGGCAAATATTATCGGAACAACAACACTAAAGATGGCCTGCATCTGTTTCTCTTCATAATATTCGCGGTTTCCGTCCATGGAAGGCGTCATGTTATAAACCGTTGACGCATTGGTGTTATTCTCCATTGTTTTAAGGTGTTATGTTTCCCCTTTTGCACCTTTAAGCTTTCAGCTTCTTTCGTTTTCTTTTTTTTTTTAAATCTTAAAAGTATGATCGAGCGGTTTTTAATCGAAGCACAGCGTCAGCTGGTGATCATCATTAAGCATGCAGAGTCTTTAGTTAAGATTTATATTGGACGCGTCACTTATGGATCTGTTAATCAAGAACAAATGACCAGATCAGATGGCTATTATTTCTCCGTCGATTTTCTTTGCAACTGGATATCTCAATGAACCAAGTCTGTTGCTACATCTGTTACTCCGTTTAAATTTGATTTTCTCTGACATGAATTAGTCAGATTATGGACACCTATTTGCTGTTTTTGCAATCAATTATGTCTCCTTCAATCACCGTTGATGTATTTTCTTGCGTCAAGAAAATGTTTTGGTAACCTGGAGAAAAAAGACGACAGTTTGAAATAAGTGATGGAACGTCTTTTGCAATATGGCCTCCGCCTTACAATTTTAGAAAAACAAAATGCAAAAATCATGTTTTTAAACAAAAAAAAATAGCAGTCTAAAGATGTAGCAGTCTTTATTATGTTGTCTTGTTGTAAATTTTGAATTTACCGGGTGGCAGTAAATTCAAAATTTTCAATATTAAAATCAAATTTATGATTATTATCCGTTGCATTTCAACTTACACTTTTTATTTTGATTACAGAAATAGCTTCCCGTGTAACTTTTCACAATTACATTGTAGATTCATTGATCGTTATAAAAACAATTTTAATTTTAATATCGTTAGAGGCGTAGATTTTGCTTATATGTGACATCAAACATTGTTAATCTATTTCTTCTATTAATCAAACTTCATCTACTTCATCAAAGTCTGTCTTTTTATCATTTTTTTTTCAATTCTTATATCTACATATAGTTAAAACCATAGCTACAAATGATGTATTCTAAATTTGCAAAGCGAATAAATGGGCACTAATATAAATTTCAGCATAAAAAAATATACGTGTTCATCTTATTCGGAACGGATGTTTAATGAAATTAATTCTCAAAGGATTAATGAGAGGAAATTAGCATTACCTGCAGCAGCAACTTAATCCGGGTAATTAAATCCTCCTCTATCTCTGTATTCCCTTATCCCAATAACGTCTTCTTAAAAGATAACGCGATATTAGCAATTGCAACTAACGCACCTACATGTAGCACAGAAGAGCGCCAGTTCAATACCGTCTCCTGAACAACACTACCAATGGTTTTCTAAGAGGTTGGCCACCTCGTCTCTCTATTCTGAAATCTCATTGGTAGAGCCCAGTGGTATCTGGATTTTATAGCAGATTTGTGATTATTGACTATAAGTGTATTAAGCCAGTGGTATACAGGGGCTACGATATAACTTCTGAATGCCATAACTTAGAATGACAGCAATTTATATTTTTTTCTCAAAGATGCGTATAGATTAGAGCCTCCTTTTATAGCCTCAAAATTGACATATCTTTTTTAAAGCTTAAATTGAAACATCTAGCCAAACTGAAAATAAGCAAAAATATTAGAAATACAATATCACGTACGGATACATGTAATTCTATCAGAGTCTTTCTTTTTTAATTATTTTCTTTTTTTCTCTAAGGGGGTGGGGGTGGAAGAGTGTATCAATTATGTAAGCAAATATAAAATTGTATAGATCAGTACCAAAAATAGTTTTGTTATGCATTTCGTATTCTGCAATTACTTGTACTCGATGGGAATGTCTTACGTTATTTGCCAGTTTCAAGCGCATTGCAAAGACAACATTTGTTGATTTAAATGGAAATCATTCACTTAATTTTTGTTTTGATTCGTAAACAAACTTGAAAACGTTTTGTTCGGTACACAAATGATCTATAGTGACCAGCGTGATAGGCTCTAATATGTTTTGCTTTGATCAGTATTATTTAAGTGCAAACTTGCAAAGAAATTGCAAAAGCAATAAGCTATACTCTTGAATATTTGCTTACCTAATAGAAAATACTTCGAATATGAATGCAACCAGTGCAAGTTTCATATATTGCCAATTTTAGTTTTGTTTCTCTAAGATGTAAAAAATGATTACAGTCTAGCACAAAGAGCTATAGAGTTACATGTTATTTACAAGCATGATTGTATTGTTACTAACTACAACTAACTACTTATGATAACAATCAAGACACTGGATTTACACGGTACCAATGTACTTTGTGTGTTTTCTTGTTATGCAATTATCCGACCAAAAATAGCACACTCATATGTCTACCTTTCAATTAGATCTTTCAATAGTTTCTTTTTCTTATGATTATAAGACTTATTATTTAAATAAGCATGCACTAGAGAATAGTATTTTTCGGTCGATATTGGATAAAGTGGAAAGGCCGTAACACGTGTAAACAGAGGAACAGATGTTGGTAAGGATGTGATTAATCTTAATATCTTATAGCCGGCTTTCATATAATGGATGAATTAGAAAACATGATGAATTAGTTTATCGTATACACAAATATCAGATTTTTCTTATTATTCGGAATTGTCGAACGATTTGTAAATTCAACACGTATTTGGTTTTTAACTTTTTCTAAACTAGTCGGATAAGATTAGCGGACTTTAAAAAAAAATTCTCATTGTTTGATTTTCTTCATAAACATTGATACATAAAAGGTAGTCATCTATTCTAATAATACGGTTGGCTATTTTGCCTAAATGTATATCGCAGTACTTTTTTTAACACCTGGGTTATTCTCTAATATTGTGACCAACTTAAACTCCTTTTTTCGCCCAGACAAGTTTGGTGTATTTATTTTATTATAAATTCATTAATTTACCTAATTGTTTTAGAAAGTAAACATACCCGAATCATTGAGAAATGTTAGCATTGGTATGCTATTAATCCTTTTTTTACTTCAAGAATTTTATTACCACCTCCAAATGTAAAAAAAAATGAATTTAAGTTATACAAACAATTGTCAAGAATTGGGTTTTAAACCCACGAAATCTTGATATAATTAACATACAAATTATACATTTCTTTTCTACCAGTATGCAGTAACTCTTAATCGTTTCGGACATTTTTCTTATATTTAAATGATGACCAGCGTGAGAAACGCACATCGTTTTCATAGTGAAAATGACTTAATTCCGTTTTAAAATGATCGAATCGTCTAGAAGAAATATAGAAATTGCATGTTGTTTTCCCTATTATATACAACGACGATATAAATAATGTAAAAAATTCTCAGACTGATTCCGAAGATTGCCATCTCACCAATCATATTTTTATGTATAACTTTTCGTCCATCATTTCTATAGATGCGATATTTCAAATGGAAATATTGTGTCTGGCATGAATGCTTAAGCATGCAAAGTCAGAATAAAAAACTACATACCGTTTGACAGGCAGGAACATTGCAATTATTATTGACAGTTCAAAATGATATCGAACTCGTGTGCCTAACCATCTGTATGCTAGTATTATAGAACGATAATTGTTCCATCCGTCTTTTGTGCCTTTTTTGTAATGTTTCAATGACCTATTTATAAGCAATTCCATTACTACATACTTGCCTTTGGTTTTATATATCATTTACTGCAGAGGCTAAGTTTTTTTTATATTCGTTGTTCTTTTTTATTCTATTACCCGATTTTACGGAAAATTACTTTTAATCAAAATACTGTCATTTTTTTAATGCACGATGACCAAATTGTCTTTGTACATTGAAAATTGCAGTAGAAGTTCTTTAAATTAAATATTGACTGAATGTTTTTTTTTCGTGAGGCTTGGTAATGTTCTAATGACATAGATAATTCCGGACTTTGATCTTCATCCCTCTTCATTGTAAGCGTTTTTACACACTTGACTTTTCGTTGACCAGAAAACTGGTTCGTTACTGGCCAATGAAATGGAGAATGAGTGAAAATTGCCAGCTACTATCCAACAAGCGGATCTGTTCGTTGTGCTTAACAATCCTAATGGTGATTTTCGGCGTTTCATTAAATGGACATTCAGTATGGTTAAATACCCTCATTAACACTGCCTTTCCTTATGTCTAGTGGTCCTAGGCACGATATCTAGTCATGTAGTGTCACAGTCTAGAGTTTTGGTCATTTCTATATACTAGTATTTTTCTTATTCTGCAAAAATAATTATGGTGCCACACTGTAGACTTTGGATCATGACTGTATAGATTTGTATTCTCTTTAATCTGCAAGATTTATTTAAACGTCATGCTTTGATTAAGACATGAGTGGGAGTTGGAGATCCGACGTCCACTTCTGGAAAAATGCAAAATTCTCAAAATCACACAGTAAAATACACGAAAATAACCCTCCTCCCAAGACAACAAAATCATCCCTCGGCTCTTCTTTAGATCCACGCATGAATGACTACAAGGGACATATTTTATTAAAATGCACATGAATTAAGGTTAAACATCACACAAATTACTGTTTGAATGAAAGCATCTTTTTAACATACTGAATGCTTTGAACATGATATGTGATTACCTATCGATTATAGCTGAAAAACAAAACATGTCAAGTAGAGACAAAAGAAGTGTAATAATCTTAAAATCTTTTCTCGGCATCTGCAAATTTGAATTGTTCAAACAGCATATATATAGGTGAAATAATCCATGCTGTATAGAGAATTCTAAATGGCGTGGGACTCTCATAAAGTATTAATGCTTATTCTGAGCATCAAACAAAATTCCATCACCAAATCTCTTTTGTTTTCGTTTCTGCCAAAATACTTAAAAAGACTTCAAGTATTTATTTCAAAGCTACAGATTTTCAACCTACAAACTCCCGTAAAAGAAACAACCTACATTGAAACCTTGCGTGTAAATATGGCGCAATTCTGTTCAATCAAGCATGACATACACTTCCTGGCAGCTCTGCCAATTTCTAGCTACCTCACACGCAGCACGTGCAAAAAACGCGCCTTCACTCATCAGGTGAAGTTGTTTACAGTTGTCCAAACTACAACATCTCTTGTTAATTCCCCTTTGTATGGTGTAATGCTTGTTGAAAGGTTCCCCATTCCCTAGTAATGGGGAGTCATGCGTCTGGGGGATAGCTTATAGTACTCACTTTCTCCTGCCGTATCGCTGTACTTTGTGTTAAAGCAATATGGCAAATGATAGTTGGTTTCGTTCATGAAACAGAATGGAGGAGTCTTAGTATTTTGCTTTGTTTGCTATGTTGTAATCCTGTTATTTAAATTTTCATGTGATGAATGTTCAGTTCAGATTGAAAACTTATTAAAGGAAAATACTAGGTGTCCGCGGCAGCTGTCACTGTATATGTCTTATAAACAATTAAGAGGGCTGGATGGTCGTGGCCGTTTTTAGACTGATTTTATCTCCTTTAGAAGAAGAGCTCCGTATGAAGATAAAAGGAAAATACTCAAATTTAAAAGCTAAAATGTATGGATTTTTTTTTACAATTAATATTTCATAGCTTAACAAATCATATCTAAAAATTTAAGGTAGATCAGAAAGGTAATTTGTTGACCAGCAGCCTCCTTAATACACGTGCATGTAAACAAACACTCAGCCTAATACTCTAATATAATTCCTTTTGGCATTGTTCAATTGGCATCACAATATCATTTTCATTGTAACATGTAGTACAGAGTATCTTCACTGATACATGTACCTCAGTGTGGGCTCTGGTCAGTTAAAGGCATTTGCTGTCAAAACTGTCTTCGGGACAAACTTACAGTTATAGTTTGAATTGTAGAGTTGGGAAGGTTCCCATTGTTTTACCACAGGTAATTCGCATTTATTAAATACTAGTGTGAATTACTAGATTCCAACAATTGTATTATGCCAAATTGTTATGACAAATTGTTTGATGATGTTGAGTATCATTAGAAAATCAATTGGGTGTATGATGTTAAAAACTGCTTAAATGATTTAGGTTTTTTAACCAAGCAAGAAAAAAAAAAAATAAATAAAAAAATGCATGTATTGAAAATTTTGGTAAATGTTCATTTATCGATATACTAAGTACCTTATTTCACAACATTGCTTACAATACTAACTTACAATAGCCATACCTACTGAATAAGTTTCAAAAATATATTTCTAAAATTAGATTGTCTTCCCATACCTTGCCGTTGAGACTGGTCGATTCAATAGAACCACCAGAAATCTGAGAAAATGTATATGTTTTAAAATTAATTGTGTGGAAGATGAATTTCATTTTGTATTGATGTGTCCTTTGTATGATATTGTTCGTAAAAATATATAAATTAAACCTTATTGTTGGAAGACACCTTTAATTGTCAAACTTGTGCAACTTTTACGCTTAGTAAATGTAAAAATTATGAACAATCCTCGAAAGTATATAAATAATAGTTTAAAATTCCGAAATATCTTTTCTCCATGCAGTTCCATTAGCTTATATGTATGAAATACGTATTGTTTCTAGAATACTGAAGGACTGTAAAACCTAAATTAAATAAACAAATGAATGAATGAATGAATGAATGAATGATCGAATTAATGAATAAATAGTATTACATCCATAAACATGAAAATAAAGAACGCAGCGTAGTTTTTACTGAAAAATCAAAAGACTAATTAGATTACCGGTAGATTCACATAACCTTATATTTTAAGCTTGATTAATAAAATTTAAAACACGCTAAATACAAGCGAGTGGTTCAATCTGAATACATCTACCAAGAATACCATTATTAAGGCCTTACTGAAAGAAAAAAGGAAACTTGTTTACCCCCCCCCCCCCCTCTCAATCCCTCTTGAAACATTATTGAACAATCTTACTAGGTCCACTTATAATACTAAGTGAAGACGTACTGCACGTACATGTAAACAATTTTTTCGTAAAAATTGTTATCGTTTTCTTCCAAATTGTCGTCGATCACGCAAGCAAGGGTCGGTCAGGGCAAAGATCGGTATTGTATATTAAATTGTAAAGATATTTTTTCGCCACTTCTGGGAAACTTTAAGGGTAAATTACTCCAATTGTTAAGTGTATATTGGTGCATGTCTTTCACTTCATCTGATGCAATGAGATATAACACTTAACATGTGCTGATTTTTCAGCGAGAAACAGTAAATAGTGAAATTAATCTAAAGTTGAAAGTTCTTATCATTCAGATTTTATCTCAAAAAATGATTGATGCTATTGACGTTTTTGTCACGCCCGCTTGGATGTTTCTACTTTTCACAAATACAAACACCACGGCTATATTTGTAAGTTTTAAAAGAATTTAATTAAAATATAATCTCAAGTTCCTTTAATTAAAAATTACTATTTAAGAGTAATCCATTTTCCTACGGGCGAAGATTGTACAAACTCTCAAATTCTCATCTCTTACAGATTCAAATATTGACGATCGTTTATTTCTAAAAGCAATCCTCTTGGAGTTTGCCCTCCAGATTTTTCAATTTAACAGGATGCTCTGCTTTTAATTAGGGCCAAGATGCTCTCCTGTGTTTATTTTTCATTTCAAGGCGAATGGCAAATAACATAGCTAGGGTTCGATTTCTCTTTGTCTGCTCAAAATATCACCCTTTTATAATGCAATTAGATCAGAAATAATTTCTCTTTGTTCAGGAAATTTTCGGATTATTTGATGGCCTAATGTAAATAAGTATAAACAAAGTTATTACGCGTGCTGTGAATTTTCTTTTGAATAAGATAATCTAGTTTACAGTAATATGAAGGCATCCGCTCAAAGGGCTAACTTTGGAATTTCATTTCATGGCCATTTACTCTGGGTCGAGAGTCTGGCTTTGCTGCTGTATAGATAGTACAATTACTTGAACTTGTTTCATACTCACGCGATCTCTGACTAATTTTACGGAGAATAACTGCAGATCAAATGGAACGTTTCTGATGAAGTTACTGGGGGGAATAAATTCACTAAACCGTGGCACACGTCCTTCATAATAAACTTAATGATTTCAGGAATTTCTTCTCATAATTTGTTTTTTTTTAATATATATGGAAAATGCTTATAACTCAAGGCTCCAAGGATGCTTATACTGTATATCAATACTTGATTTATATCTAACAGTCAGCTAAGTAAAATAAATATTAATAGAAGGGGTATGGATGTTGGCCTCCGATCGCAGGTCGTTCGGCAATGTGCTGAATTTATGTGAATCTGTTGAATTCATCTACAATGTTCTTAAAATCAAAACAGTTATTTTTTACACTAAAAAAATATGTGTTTTTATTATCATAAGACAAAGAATTCTATTACATTTTATGAGTAAAAAAAAAATAAAAATAGGGTTAGTGGATTTTGGGGATTTGGAACATGCAGTGTATTTGATTTGCTATATATGTATAATTGAGTATAAAAATCGCGTTTATCTTTTTACATTCGTATAATGTGAACTGTTTACGAATATTTTGAAACCCCAAATTGTTAAAAACGTTTTACCAACAAGAAGCAATTAAATGTGACATTACAGAATCACAACAGTACGTAAACCAAACTGTGTCAAGAGGACAGCATCCTCAACAACATACAGGAATCCTAAGGAGAACCTCTTACTCTCAGTCAGTTGGAAGAACGCTTCTTAATGTAGAGAAAAATATTTCTTTTGAGGGTAAAAAAAAGTCTAAAGTTAATGAGATTATGAAAGTAGAGTACCGCTACTTATCGACATAAGCGGCCGGGTCGCCGAGTTCTCAGAACGTTGTACACTGATAAAGCAAGAAGAGCGTTTTTGACGTTACAGCACTTTACAAAAAAAAAAAAAAACGAGAAAAAGAAAAAAGTAAGAGAAAACTCTCAATAAGAAACTAGTTCTTCGTGGTAAGCTGTGTCTGGGATAAAGATGTAAGTGCCGAGTGCCTGCTGAAGTAATTATCGCTCATTAGCCGATGACTTCATGGCTTAATTGCTTCATTACCTGTCAGCTGCTTTTAACAATAACATTTATTCAATTACCCGGCAAGGAAACAGTCGTGACACAAATAGATTTTTGTCGAATATCGTCCCCTCCATCAGGTTGCTGATTTTTTGTAATATATTTGTAAATATAACTTATGTACAACCATAATTATGTGATGCGCTTTAACTTGACACATATGTGCGTGGTTTTATTTTTAGTATTCTGAATGTGCCAAAATAGTCGTATTTTTCCGTATGAAAGTACACCACAACTTTTATTTCTTTGTTTTTCAGACGAAAATAAAAAAACCTGTATTATGAAACGAAGCCTGCACACCGGTGTATTATATTTTCCTTTTATATCAATGAAAATAATAAATATGACTCATTAATTCAATATCCATTCAGATACATTAGTTTTCGGTCTTTCTCTCGTCTATTTTCGTTCCCTTTGATTTTATTAGACTCTTTTTCTGTCTTTTTATTATATCAGAAACCAATCCTCAGGTGAAACATTTTAATTGTTTTAATACTGATATAGCCAGGCTCTTTAATGTCTATGACGATCGAACGCAGATCGGGGATATAGAATTTTTCCAGTATGTCTTTCTTTTTGCCGAATCTATAGCTATAACTAATAAAATGTAGACGATAAACTTCAAATGGAACTTTTAATGATCTACCAATTCGGATGATCTGTGACTGAAATAAATATACCAGATTTTTCCAACTTTGTCATGTTTTGAGGTGGGTTGGATTTGAGTTTGAAAGTCAGAAAAAGAGAGAGAAAGAGAAAGAGAGAGAAAGAGAGATATTAACAACCATGGCTTGTTTTAAATATGAGTGTTTTCTCTCTCTCTCTCTCTCTCTCTCTCTCTCTCTCTCTCTCTCTCTCTCTCTCTCTCTCTCGTAAAGAATGTAAAGTGCACCTCGTGAACTTCGATGCCTCTTTCTTAAGAAATGGAAGATTTACAAAAGTAGAACCACGTGTTGTCAGCTGTATATAAGTGAGTTTTCTTGAAATCAAAAACTATATATAGTTCAGACAAAAGTTCAAATCCTTTGAAGTACCGCAACATATCAATACAAGAAAGTAAAACTTATTTATTTCTATTTAAAAATCAAAGACCTGAAGATCATTCTTATATTATTTTGCGTTTCGTTATTATATCAAAATGTTAAAATTTCATGTTTCATTTAAAAGTAGATTAATATTTTTTAATGATCATGAAAATATCCAACGCCAGAAGACTGTACGAAATAATAACATTAAAATTCTTGATGGAAAAAATCAGTTTCTATGAACTTCAGCATATGAAGTGATTTGCCAGGAAATCCATTTAGATTATCATTGTCACACACACATATATATATATATATATATATATATATATATATATATATATATATATATATATATATATATAGACGTACCGAATTTTTTTTTTTTTTTTTTTTTGGGGGGGGGGGGATACAAACTGCCTTCAATTTATGAAGTTTTCCAAATTCAGATAGGTTTTTATTTTAAATGAAGTTGCTGCTATTTAATTAAAACAAGTGCCAGTTTTAAGTGGAAAAAAGTAAGCAGCTCTGTCCAGAATATTTTTTTTTTATATCTCTACTCAATTTGATCGCTGTGCATCATACCAAGAAAATCTTGGTTTTCGCTATAAAAATACTGAAAACATATGTTATTTGGGCTGAAATTACATTTTAGGCGCAAAAAGGTCAAATGAGATATGCCATAACTCAGAGGGATGAATGCTGACCTCTTCATTTCTCTCTGTGCTTTTGAAGTATGTTTTTTCTACAGGTACAGATTTCAAAGATGAACTTCTTAAGGAATTCTTGATACAACGACATTGAGGAGTGAGATATCTTATAAGTCCGATAATCTGTTTCTCCCTGTTGACCCCATTGATGGCTGTCCCATCGGATTAACGACATGAGTGTACGTACTCATGCCCAAGTTTACTCCTTAATTATGTTAATCTTCTATTACTTGTATCCCATAAAAAAACCACTAGGTGGCTAAATAGAAGAAATAATTTACAAACTAAGATTATCGGGCAGGCAATCTTTGGAATCGAATTTGACAGTTCTATATGTACCTATATATGACGATAGGTTAATCAGTTTGTTCTGAATAACATCCGGAGACATGCACAATATATAGGTTTAGTGAAAACATTGCTTTTGTTAATGCATAAAATGTAATACATGCAGCTTGCTTAATGTACAGTGTGTTAAGTTTTAGTGTTAAATTCTTTTTGATAACCGGACTGACTACACTTGTCATCGAATTCGATATCTGTTCTCGAATTGATGACTCGATAATTCGCTCCAAGATAGAACTGTTCTCACTCGATAAAATGAAAATCATCTCTGGCTATATTATAAGAAATGTGTTACATTGTAATTGTTTGAGAAAACGAATGATCGTAAATCAATTAGATGATAAATTCGTAATTGTTGGATCAGTGTATAATTCTGATGAAATTGATGAACTCAAGCAAAATCCGACTGAACGATATGAACAATAATTATATGTCTATAATGATAAACATGAAAAGTTATGCGACAAAATGAATGATATTTGCATTGTATCATGATAATTTTGTTTAAATTTCCAGTATCTTCCTACCATTACTCATCCAGTTTTGATAAAATGATCCACTTTATTCTGTAATTTATTTAAAAACACAGAAATAATATCAACGTGTTTTACACATCTGCATATGATATATGTTGTCATTTGCAACCTTAATCTAATAATTCAAAGATTCGGTTTAACTGATCCAGTCTATTTTTTGACATATATGAACATAATTTCTCCTAAATATAAAATGACAACAAATCGTTATTTATCAATTTTATGATCAGAAAGACTGCACTAATTGACCAAAGAATCTCACGGGCACAGATCGATGTATTCAGTGGGAAATGGTAAACTGTCACATACAGCCAGTGAATTGATTGATACACCAACGGAAAGTAATTTCTAACTGATATGAGGAACATTATTCGAAATTACTGACAGAACATTTCAAATACCAATAGATATACGTGTTTAGGATATTAAAAAAAATATAAGCACAAAGAAATGAAATCAGGACAGGTTTTTAGCAATGGTTAATAATGTCATATTCAAAATGTTGAGTTTACTGATGAGCCTAATTACAAAACTAATTTACAGCCTGACAACAAAAATAAATAATTACTGCCGGTATCAATAATTGTTTTAATTAATTAAAATGATGAATATATATGACAAATCAGCTGCACAAGGACGCTCAGTTTATTTTGGTAATGATACTAGACCCCTACCCCACCCCACCCCCCTTCCAAAAAAAAGAAGAAAAAAGAAAAGAAAAAGAAGATATTTTTAAGAAAGATTTTGGGCGACATGAGAAAAGGGACAAGCATCTCTCTTTGTCAGATTACAGGTATTTCCTTATTCTAAAAAAATAACATTTTAAATGTAATGTATAGGTAGCATTATTCTAAAAATAATATTGAAATTGACTTTACTGATTCCACAATACCTAATATGGTTGGTTGTAGTATTTCTGGGTATGATAAAAATATGGGTATGATAAAATATAATAATACAATGTTAGAAGATAAAAATTACATAGTAATATAAGAATGAAACAATGAAGAAGAACAGAATTACATGTACAATTAGAAAGAAATATAGTGTTATAGTAATTACCTACATTTATCTATGTACAGTAAATATACAATCAATGCATATTTCTTACATGTAATATGAAGTCCAATAATAATTTCTTGTTGTTTGGTTGACACATTTTCATAAATACAATATCAACATTAGCATCTAAGCCCAATTAATTTTCAGTATACTATTATTCAGGAAGTACATGGGCATTTCCCAATACTTTGTTTGTTGATTGGCGAAAATATTTGTCGAGATAAAAAGAATTGTTACGAAAAAAAATCAGTATCAATAACGTCCTAACAAGTTGAAAAAAAATCATAACTTCCAGGCTTTATGTAAAAAGGGTTTTCCATGTCCATTCGATATATCAGAGCATCTTCTACTTCGCGAGCAAAAAATTGCAATAATTCCAACGCGATGAAGGCCCGTACTCCGAAGAATGAAATATTCTTATCTCTTTAATTACGGTTTGTCAAGTTTATTTTTACCCCGCATCTGAAAACTGTGTCCATATACAAGGAATGCAGTTTTACATAAAAGCATTTGGATTGCATAACGATATTAAGCAAGCCAAATAAATGACGTCCATTGCCGCTATTCCAAATCAACTTATGGTAACAGCTATTTCACGAGATCATCCGATTTTTTCATCAAATATTTATCGAGAACAAATATCTTGGAGAACTGTCAATTTTTATCCTTTTTCCTGCGTGTAAACATTACTGGTGAACGCTCTTTTCGTAATATTGATTAAAACGGAGCCATGGAGGTCATTGATCACTTGATAAAAACATACAGATCCTTCATAAATTCTTTTTTTGAAAAAATCGAATGAGGGCCCTTGCATCTCCCTCTAACTAGTAGCTAGCTTAAGACTAGTTGGTTTTAACTTCCTTTTGACGGATCGGTTTAAGTTTCCGGAATACCTCTAGGATATATATACTAGTAATGTAAATGAAGTGAAAGCCCGAACGGAATAACACAGCTAGGCTTATCTCACCAAATTATAGTCAGGATATATGGTCATGTAGAATAATGAGATTGTATCTTGATGCACCGCAATACACAAGAGATCAATTAATAAACTGGTTAGCAGGTCTACTTAATCGAAAAAGAATGTATTTTGTCCTACAACAGCGGGGTTTTTGAACTGTTTTGTAATCAATTGATAATGATGATTTCAATACATTTTTTTGTAACTTTACTTTTCAAATTAAATGTAACTCAACAAATTGGCAAAACATGAAACCCAATTTTTATTGATTGCAACTTTTACTTTTATCGTTATATAGTTTATCTATTCGCCTCATTAAAACCATGATTAAATTCTTAGTCTCTCAAATTAAGGAGGCTCGGTGGTCAACAAATTAACCAGCAGATTGACCTAAAACTTTTACGGTATAATTATTTAGCTAGATACCAGTATTTAGTAAAGAAAATATCCATATACTTAAACTTTTAAATTTGGGTATGTTCTTATATTTTTTTATAGAGCTCTTTTTCTAAAGGAGATCAATGCAGTCTAAAAATGGCGACGGCCATCGAGCCCTCTTAACCCTACTAACAAAATAGAGAAAGAAAGAACACAAAATGAACCTAAGTCAATCAGTCATCTGAATAATAATTGCATGGGAAGGTATGAAGGCCTGACTAAAATGGCAGAAACATGTCATACAGTCAACTTTCGTTACCTTCCAGATTACCATGATAAATATGGAAAGAAAAAAATATTACACCAAAAACTGAATCAAAGTCTGAGAGAATATCTAAATGGACGCATTCAGATTCTCCTCAATGATTTAAAAGCCATTTTTGTTTTAAATGTTCGCATAAAAGCATATTATAATCTATCTGTGAAAATTTGACTGTGTATAGGAGAAGGCCGCCAATAAATCTAAGACTCGAAGGACTTTTCTTGGAACGTGGACGGCGGCTTCTATGATTGACCGGTTCTTTGCCCTGCATTAGTGTTCATTATATATTTGCAATTCTCTTGACTTTTTGAGTGTGAGAGTGAATCCCAACCCCTTGAGACTAGATATCACTGGAAGGAAGCATTTGTCCGTGATATGGAGACATGTCGCCAGAATTAACCGTTTGGACAAACTATACTTAGCTGAGTGTGAATTAAGAATAATCAATCAACTGAATTTAGCATCTTCAATTCAAAGGAGCAATTGTCAATGTATCCTCGAAATTCCGTTGCTAATTCTATGTAATCCTAAGTTTTGGAGGAACCAAAAAAATTATTCTATCATTGTGTTTGCATACAACAAAACCTTTTTTCATGGTTGTAAAATTTTTCTTTTTTTTTTGTAGCTCAAGGATTTTTAAAATTCATATTTTCTCAGAACGATAACTTTAAGAAATGATGGAAACCATACAACACTTTTCCACACATTCTTTACTTATCTGTGTTTACTATTGTAAACACAGAAGCAACTCTTTACAGCAAAACAAGACCAACAAAACAGAATCAAATTCGGCAAATTCTTGCCCTTGTCCATGTATAATAAAAAAGCATGGGATAAAAATGGATACCCTTTCCACCATCGAAATAAACAGCGAATCAACAATAAATTTTGATTTGTCAGAAATACATGATGAGAGACGTTCATGCAAATATCATTTTTAACATTTTCCAACATATTAATATGTAATATTTTAGGTTTCTTTTTATTGTTAAAAATATTACTTGATTGAAACGTTTAATGTTAAAAAATATTAAAAGTATTTAAAAGGAAGTTGTAAATACAAAAGTATTTAAAATGTATTGATACCGATAAAGAAATAAATGTTAGAACATGTCGGCAGACCTTAAATTTTCATTTCAAGACAACGGGGAATCTTTTCTCATTCATGGACACGCGTACGCAGCCTTGATAGTAAAGATAAAGACTACTTGGGTATTCGTTGTTTTTCTGTGCTGGTGATTCATAGTCAAAATCCGTACATTTGGTTTTACAACAAAACAGTGTTCAATGGATAACAAAATCACTAGTGTTTTCCATCTTAAAAGTACAGATCTAAAGTACAAATGATCTTGTCTCTACACTTCTACAAACAACAAGATGTCAATTCTTAATTTTACAAAAATATTTTTTTTGCCGTTGTTTGCGTCTGTTGAAATGTTCAATACAACGGACACAAAATTTGATTTTATCGAACCAAAAAACTTTAACCTGAATTCTCATTATATTCCACAATATTTTACAAGTGCATGTGAACCAAAACCAACCAAGCGTGTTACAACAAAATCAGAGCAGGGACTATTTGTTTGGTGCGGAATCAGTAAACAACTCTGTACTTTAGACAAGAAATCTGTGATTACAAAACAATAGCAAGCCCAAAACTGAGCTATGTAATATCACCCTGCCTTGATGAAGGAAGGATCCCATTTCTTTGCTGTCTTCACAAGAGGTTTCCGAGTCCGTGAGAGATAGACTTAGTTTCCGTCTCTCGGGACTTTACGGTGTCAAATTGTCATTAATGGAAATCCATCACAGGATCAAACGCCCAGATGATTTAATTGAAAAGAATTCTTCCGAACTGTTTTCTCAGTTATAATGTTTATCTTGTATTTCTAAATGAAATGTATATCGCATTTTCTTATTCTGTCAAGAAGCATGTTAAAAAGTTTCATTTCTGTTGTATGGTGGCATAGTTCTGCCACCACTTGTCAGATAATTATGTCGACTTGTCAGATCTTGATGTCGACTTGTCAGATAATTATGTTGACTTGTCAGATATTTATGTCGACTTATCACTTATTCACGTGTAAAAAAACTTAACACTAAAACATTTCGACGCCCAATTTGTGCCATTTAGTTACATAATATTTTCTGACAAGTCGACATAAGGATCTGACAAGTCGACATGATCATCTTTTATGTCCACACCATTATCTGACAAGTTGACAGAATTATCTGACAAGTCGACATACTTATTTGATAAGACAACATAACATCTGACAAGTCAACATCATGATCTGACAAGTCGACTTATAATATGAATGATAATTTTCTTCAAACTGGTGGCCATTTTGTTTTTTCTTTCAGATAATTATGTTAACTTGTCAGAGCTTTATGTCGACTTGTCAGATAATTATGTTATGTCGACTTCTCAGATCTTTGTCAGATAATAATGTTAACTTGTTAGATCTTTATGTCGACTTGTCAGATGTTATGATGACAAGCAAATGGCAGTTAGTGACACTAACACGCTTTGACAACAAAATATTGAGTTTATAGTCAATATGATTATTTTCTGACAAGTCAACATTAAGATCTGACAAGTTGAAATAAATATCTGACAAGTCGACATAATTATCTGACAAGTCGACATAATTATCTGACAAGTGGTGGCAGATCTATGCCACCATACTGTTGTGTTTATATACTGTGTTCCAAAATCGTTGATCACCCCCCCCCCCCCTTTTAAAAATGATTTGAAACATTTACAGAAAAAGATGTTTATACATTGTTTATTTGAAATAACTTAGATATTTAGTTGAAACTGTCTGATTGGTTAAACATGTTTAAAGAGGTTGGATAGGCATGAGATCTACCTTAATTTTACCTATAAACTATTTTTACATAAAGAAAACTTCTTAATCCTTTATCTTTTAGCTATGATTAGTTTCCTTTATCGTTATTTCAAAGCTCTTTTTTCTCAAGAATTAATATTGTCTGAAGTTTTTCCTCCACCCACCTCACCTCCTCCATCTTTGACATTTTTCTTTTGTATACAAAAATGACCATGTTTTATTGTCTTATGTTTATTCTAGTCACAATACTGTGTTATTTATCTATGTTTTATATATGCAGGATTGCTCCTCTGATTAACAGTATTGTGTTTTTTTGTAGTTTACATGTACATTGTGTCATTTTATGTTGTATTTTGTACTTTTGTACTTTGTCATTTATTACATTATTTTTAATAAATTCTTATTACTTAATCATTGTCTTGTGTTGTATTGTGTCAAACGGAGCACCACCATATCTGTTATCCATAATATGACTTTAAAGCCCCGAAGCAATACTTTTTACATCGCTTTAGTTGTTTTATATTTTGTTTCTTTAACTACATGTAAATGTTTTATAATAGTTATACAGTGTACTTATACTCTCTCTCTTTCAATTCAATTCAAGTCTTTATTCAATTCAATTCTTTATTCACTCAAGACCAGTTCACTGGTATTAGAGGTTCAAAATCAGTATATACAAATGTACACAAAATAACAGTCAAGGATCACATATGTACAGTAGAAGTAATACAGATAAAAAAAAGTCAAGTCTAAAATACAGTTTGTTGTTTAAGTTTGTTTTTTGGAAGAGCAGACTTTGAAAATATTTTTAATAAATCTTGGCCATTTTTATTAGTTTTTCTTCATTATAAGTATTCATTAGTTCGTTAAACTTTATAATATTTGGGTTTTAAAAGTTCTCTCAACCAATGAAAAAAGTCATAAGAAAACAATATGTTTTGTGATTATTGTTAAGTTTATAATTGAGGTATAATTTTGTTATATGTACAATTATATATATCTTGGGAGAGCAAAATTTGTCTTTAATTGGAACATCATGAGATGCTAGTATTTGCTGCATTTAATGTCGTTGCTACTGTCCGCTTCGGACATTGGCCTCTCTTAAAGTCTCTTTAATGGTCAGTAAGACTACCACAAAGACAAGCATGCAAGATGCGGACACGCAGGTATTTATTTCGACTCTTTAATTGCGGCAAAAAGGCAACATGCGAAAATTAAGCATTCCACAGACGGCTTCTTATATTCAAATAGCTTTAGGAAAAACGGATGGATTTGTCACCTTTCGACACATCCTCGATTAGAGTTTCTCCTGATTAATCATGGCGGACGTCATCTTGATTCCTGGCGCCGTACTTAATAAATAATCCAATCTCAATGATGGCGATTCTGTTTGCTTCCAAGCTGACATTTCAGTGAGAACTTATATACTATTAATCGCAGAGCTCAATGGAAGAGAAAACACCACTAACCATATTATTGCCCAATTCATTTAGAGAGACAGCGTCAACAATCCATATTGATCGGGCTCGTGATTCAGATGGCGGTGTTTCAGTTGACACATTATTAGGTAGAATCCTTCAACGTCATACACGTCTAACCTTTCTTACAGATGTTGTTAAATAATTTATGTTCGAGGCATGTATGCATGTCAAGCATTCAACAGATCTCAATGTTAATTTCAGGTTATTAACAATTATATGATTTTTAATTTGATTAAATGAACATATCCGATATTTTACATATGCTAGGAAAATACGCGTTCCTAATACATATACGTAGATCTTTTAAAAAGTGTTAAAGGCCCGCCCCTTAGTAACTAAATTGTACAGTTACAAAAACAGTCTCCTCCCCGGAAAAGAAAACCAAAAAACAATGCGCCCTCCCCAAAAAAAAAACCCAACAAAGCAAAAACTCTCACCCCCTCCTGGGATGGGGGTGGGGGGGGGGGCGTATCTGGATTTGCAACTAATGTTGCATCAATTTTACTGTAACCTGCTTTTGAACTACACTAAACACTTTAACCTGCCCGGAAATACTGATAATTAAGATTTGGATACGTATCTGAAGTTAGCTCTGTAGTTTCTAATTTGTCATTGTTACATCAACCAAATGCAAGTCTGAATTGGTAAGTCTGTAACCTTAAATATGTAACCTGCTCCAAAAACTTCCTCTAAAAACTAGAACTTAATCGGCATCTGAAATTTAGCAACCAAGTTTGTCAAGTCATATTACAAAAATGCGACATCCTATGAAGTTTGCCAATGATAAAATTACTAATTCTCAAACGTAAGTACATGTAGCATCTTAGTGTAGTTAATCCAACAAACAATGCATTGATTTTATTTGGGGCCTGCTTCAACAACCTTATTTATTTAATGAGAAGAATTTTATTTTCTCGTTTATCTCGTTTATCTAAGCAATATAAACATTCCTAAAATAACCAATATAATTATTTCATAATTACCATATTAAATGCGTTCAGAAATTTAGGAAACAAATAGCAAAAGAGGAATAATTCGATTTGAAAACGGATCCGGGTAAACCATCTTTTAAAAACTTACAAGCACCTCATGACCAAATCAGGTGTTAATTACAAACTACGTCATTGAATTCATATCGTATTTGCATTATTCGATATTTCATATTCGTGTTATAACAAAAACTCTTCAGATGAAAAATATTTTAACATATACATTAGGTTGATTTCTACTTTTTCATAACTAAATAGCTGGTTTAAACAAGAATACACAGTTATTTTTCTTAGTTTGACCAGACAGATTGTCTATCATATCAATAATAAAGAGTTCTGGGGCAACAGCGCTCACGTTAGCTATGATGGCCATGTAATTAATATTTTTTTTATTAAGAATGTATTTGCCATCAGAAAACATCATGTGTAATCTTGCTTTCTTCTCAACTGACCTGATTATATTAATATGTTTATAATTTTATCATTTGTCTTGTATGTCTATGAGCTGTATTTACATCTGTTGACTAATATTTGACCAATTCAGCTATACTGCTTCACAATATCACATTCATTTTTATCAATGTTCTAAAATAACTGAAAGTTAGGCTCTTTTTTAATTGACAGACAAGTCAACATTGTCGTCATACAGTTTCAAATATCTTAATTCAGTGACTGTAATTTCTAATAAGGCAAGCATCTATTTTAACCAAAATTGTAAGAATTTTCTAAATAAAATAAGATCAAACAACAGTATTTGGTAATGTAAATATGAAATTATAAACACTCGGTAGTTTTTTAGTTGGATCGCCACCCATTTTTTCGAACCGGATACAAATATTTTTTTTTACATTTTAAAATTTGGGTTTTTAATACAGAGTGATGCCCAAATTTGGTTTGTAATGTTGAGTTATGAGAGAGAGAGAGAGAGAGAGAGAGAGAGAGAGAGAGAGAGAGAGAGAGAGTAATGTTTCTGTGCTTTCATCATCAGTTACTATATGCAGCTATACCTAGTGACTCACTAGTAGTGAGTGCTAATAGCTACTGTAATGATTTCCCTCTTTTTCAGTATTATTGTTTATACATGTATTTGAATAAAATTTGAATAAAAATTCATATATATTGATTTATAATTATATTGACTTGTTTGTATTGCCATATAACCGTTTTGGCACTTGAGATAAGAAGATATATCACTCATTAATGTGCAATTTCTTTTATATCATCAAACTAATTTTTGTGTGATTAAGGTTTCATATTATTTACATGTTGTGAAGAAAACGTATTTCTGACATGAGAAATAATGCTGAAATTTATCCGAACAAATACGCATTTCGTCCAAACATATAACTCATTCGTCCAAACAAGTCACAATTCGTCATAAAGCGTCTAATTCTAATGTTGATATTGTGTCAACCAAATGAAAAAAAAATATTGGCTATAATATCCAAAAATATGCATTGATTTTTTATGTTAACTGTAAATAGACAATACATTTCTATAACAATTTTTTTTTCAATCAAAACTCTGTTCTCCCTTTGTTGTTTCATTCTTATTATTCATTCATTAATTCTTTATTTCCTTTTTCCAGAGATTGTAAACACATACATATCAAAAATATATTGGTAATATAACATCATACAATATATTAAGGTTAATCTATGTACAAGTATATATATCTACACACATTATGTAAATAAATAAATAAATAAATAAATAAATAAATAAATTTCTGAGGTTTGTTCGGGTTGCTGACCGTTCCGATAGTAGAGCGAGGCACAATTTAGCACTAGATTATAATTAAGTTTTTGGAAATAACTTGCGTCATTTTCATCTAAATGCGCACATGTTTTGCGGTAGCTGCAGGGGCCCGTTTCTCAAAAAGGCCTACGCCCAGGCGTAAGCTTAGTCCGGACTAAATCAGGGACAAAACCCCAAAAGCAGACTAAGTTGCGTTTCACAAAGAGGCGGAAACTTAGTCGGGACTAAATTTGGGTTTAAATCTACGCCTGCGAATGGGTAGGCGTAAGTTTTTAGTCTGTACACAAAAATGACGAGTGTTTTGTTTCTAAGGCAAAATAAACTGACAATTTTAAATGTGGGTTTGTTATACGTGTTATGAAGGAAAACATTCACATTTATTGAAGTATTTGTTCATGTATAACTTTAAAAAATATACCTATTGCTCGATAACTGTTTCTTATTTGCTAAATAGATTAAGATTAAATAAATTTGATAAAGGGCTTAACTCATCAAAAATATGTAAAATACATTACTATAATTTATCTAAAGTATGAAGAAATAAATATGGGTATACCCCGATAACTGATATTAACACAATAGTTAAAAAGATGCTATAATTCTAAATTATACAGTACATGTATTCAACAACAACAACACCGAGTATATATATCATATAGATGTATATAAGTACTGATAGATAATTGATTTTTTTAATCAATACTCAGTAAGCATAAACTTAAGATTTTAATTTAAGAACCTCTCAAATTAACATTGTTCAACTAAGCCTATATTTATCCTCACATCATTTGAAGAAGTACCACTTGTATATTTTAGACGAAGTCTGATGCCAATGCATGTACATGTATAATGTTTCTAATCAAATTTGAACCTATGAAACAAAACTGATTTCAAAATATTGAGAAAAAACTTATTCAACTCAAAACGTTCATAGTTTTAATTAGTGCTTGTGTGTGATTGTATGTTCCTTACCTACATTTTTTATTATTTCACAACACGAATGTATTCTCATTTTTTTTTACTCCAAGAATTTTTACAAAATTTTATGAAAGCTACATGTTATTTTTAATGTAAATGAACTCGCATTTAGGTACAATCTTTTTTAATTTGTTAAAAATATGTTTTAGAATGCAGAGT
The DNA here is from genome assembly GCA_020458035.1 of Magallana ariakensis. Taxonomy (NCBI): domain Eukaryota; kingdom Metazoa; phylum Mollusca; class Bivalvia; order Ostreida; family Ostreidae; genus Magallana; species Magallana ariakensis. The sequence continues at coordinate 178,671 of CM035820.1, forward strand.
TTGTGTCAATTTTATTGACAAGCGTTTGTCAAGATTCTTAAAGATTCGTAAAATTTCACGTACACGTCTCCTTGAATTTTCGGAAATCAAATTCATTAATCTTATTAATTCTAAGATTAATTACTAGTAATCAATTGCGTTCATATTTAAAATTGTAATTCTTTTAAAATAGGTATGGTCTACTATCAGTTGTCGACTTGCAAGGCAAAAGACGTTGTTTTAGCAGTTTTACATTAATGTACATTATTTCAAAAATTTAACTAGCATGCCATACTTATTATATAAACTTATATACCCCAAAATAACCCAAAGGAGATAGGAAAAAAGGTAAGACTCAAATGTACTTGTTAAAACCGCAAAGACCCTAAATACCTTATCCGGAGGGGGATTGGAGATTTTTTAGATGCCTTTTCCATTAAACTTTTAGAAACTTTTCATTCATAAAACTATCTTCAAATAGGGAGGGGGTTCTTAGGTTATTGTTTTTATATCTATATTTTAATCAAGATATATATTACTTGCAATACTTAATACAAAAACAAACAAATAAAACAATCAAATTATTAAACCAAAAAACAGGAAAGGGATTAGGGGAGACCCCGGCCTATGATGTTGATAATTCCTGTGTTGTTAATTGTAGACAATATCTTTCAAAACTTTTATCATTCGAATCTCTGAAAACCAATAATCGTGTCCATGTCATAGTCCAAATTCTCACAGTATTGGAACAGAGGATGGAACTTTTCTTCCTTCTGTAGACATGGACAAGTTTCATGTACATGTTATTTATGCAGTGGAAATTTTCGATTTCAGTACTAAGGTTGCTGTTTAAATCATAGTAATGTCATGTTATCTATACTTATAAATTAAGGCATTTTGCCAATAAACTTCGAAATGCCTGCACCCGAGTAACTGCTCACACCTTTGGCATTTCAACATGTGTGAGTTGATGTCCGTAAGCTATAGTTGAATTTTACCTGATAAGTAATTATTGTAAGATAAATTAAAAACCTACTTTCATTTTCGATAAACCAGCCCGAAATAGCAAATATGTGAGTAAGGTGGTGGACACGCTTTGGCGGATCCAAGTCAGTGGGAGTTTGCATCAAAAAATATACTTACAATGAAATAATATTGAATGATTATGTAAAGAGTGAATATATATCCTGGGATCCTATTTCGGGTATACATAAGAATTGAGATTTGACAAATGTTGAATAAATAAAATGAGCCAATTCGTTTCTTGAATGTGCGATTTTTGTTTTGATGAATAGAACTTTCTAGAACGAGTAACCAAGAACGCGGTTTGGCTAATTAACGTCATGTTGGAGAATGTAGGATGAGTCACCATGCTTTGTGGGCAGATCGGACATCTGGTTAATACAAAAAAGTTGATAAATAAAATGGGCCAATAGACGCGATTTTATTTTTGATGGAAAGAACTTTACAGAACGGGATGCCAAAAAATGGGGTTGACTAATTAACACTAGGGCGAAAAGTGCGTACACACGTTTTTAAATAACATAATTATACATTTTTTATACAACGACAGATTGGTAGTAAACCTTATAAATTAATTTGTTGACAGTGTTTTATCTAAATTTCTTATTTTGGACAATATTAAGTGAAATTTGACATAAAGAACAAAGTTCTAAAAAGAGATACCACGCTCTATAGGTAACGGGACGTTTCGCTCCTATGGACGTTTCGCGCCGAGACGTTTCGCTCCTGAAGACCTTTCGCGCTGAGACGTTTCGCACCTATATTATTTATTATATATTATTATTATATATATTGCGATGTTTTAAAAATAATAATATTAAGATAAATATTTATAAATAAATATATATTAATAAATATATATGCGTGTAATTAATATTGACTTTATTGAAAATATATGATCGTGTTTATTGTGGCACATTCACTGATAACTTTAATATTGTATAAAACGATTATCCACGTGAAGATGTATAATTATGTTTATTTAGCAATCATTATTAAGTTCTGAATCGGTCTCCTAATAAAAGTGTGATAATTAATTTGGAGGCGCTCCATGACAAGCTAAAGAGGAGAAATTAATTATGAGACGGGTGTTAATTATGAGAATAATAGGGTTAACCTCCATGCTGTTAAACATATCTACAAAAAGTACGAGACCCGCGCAAAGCATCAATATTTACAACAGGAGGGAGACATGCTTTGTGCTCTAAGAAAATCAAACCCAAAACTGTTTTACAAAACGTTTCCTAAACACAAATCATCGAGACCCGCTGTGACGGCTAACAACTTTCTTGAGTACTTCAAAACCCTAGAGGGAACCACTTTACCAGAAGACCCGTACCCGGAACTGGATGAAGAATCAATATTTGAAGAGCTGGACAAAGAAATCATATTCGAGGAAATTCGTAACGCAGTCAAAAACACGAAAAACGAAAAGTCTTGTGGCCCTGACTTGATGTTAAATGAAACTTTTAAATATTACATAGATCTGCTGTTGCCATCTCTACATTATTTATTCAACAACATTTTAAACAATGGTTTTTTCCCATCTCTGTGGTCCAGAGCTTTCATCGTACCGATCCATAAAAAGGGCGACATCTCCGATCCGAACAATTATCGCGGTATCAGCCTGATCAGCAACCTTGGAAAAATTTTCTCGTCTATTCTGAACTCTAGATTATTAAAATGGTCTTGTGAAAATAATGTTATATCTGATGCTCAATTTGGCTTTAAACCCATGTCAGGGACAACAGATGCTATTTTTAGTCTATACTCAATTATCAATTCTACCCTAAGCCAGAGAAAAAGGTTATATTGTTGTTTTATTGACTATCAGAAAGCGTTTGACTCTGTAGATAGGTATTATTTGTGGTACAAACTTTCAAAACTTGGAATACGTGGTAAACTGCTGTCAGTAATTAAATCTATGTATGCTAATGTCAGAGCATCAGTACTTGTTAATGGTTTTACTACAGAAGACTTTGAAAAAAATATAGGTTTGATGCAAGGCGAAGTACTTTCACCTATTTTGTTTTCTCTTTATGTCAATGATTTTGAAAATGAATTTTTCGGTAGTGACACTATCCCAAAGGAAATTCAAGATTTAAACCTGTTTGTACTACTATATGCAGATGACATGGTTATTTTCTCAGAATCTGTAGACGGTTTACAAAAAATGTTAGATATTTTATATGAATACACTTATAAGTGGCATCTTACTGTAAATGTGGCAAAAACTAAAATTGTTGTTTTCAGAAATGGGGGAAAACTACACACAAATGAACAATGGACATACAACGGACAGTTACTAGATATTGTCGATAGCTTTACTTACCTTGGTGTCATATTTAAGTACAATTGTAAATTCTTAGAAACAGAAAAAAAGTTGGCTGAACAAGGACAAAAGTGTCTTTATACCATGCTTTCTAGAACAAAATATTTGTATTTGAATAACGAAACAATGTTGGCATTGTTCGAAACATACGTAAAAAGCATCTTATGTTATGGTTGTGAAATCTGGGGATCACACAAGGCAAATGATATTGACAAAGTTTTTATGAAGTTTTGTAAGCGTTTATTAGGAGTGAAAGCAAATTGTAATAATGCTATGGTGTACATTGAATTGGGATGTCTCCCATTAAGGTGTGTGAGAATTATTAGAATGATAAAGTACTGGTTTAAACTACTTGGAACCACAAACTGCATATTAAAATCCTGTTATGTAAATCTTACCATAGACTGTAAAGCCAAAAGGTCATGCTCCAATTGGGCAGCATTTATTAGATCAGAATTATATAGTATTGGTCTTGGGGAATTATGGGAACACCAAGAATACCTTGTGTTCCAAAAACATTTTCCAATTATAAAGAAAAGAATAATAGATGTTCATTGTCAGGAATTGTATGCTGTTATCAATAACTCTCCAAAATGTTATATTTTTTCACATTTGATAGATAATTTTTGCATGCAGTCTTATTTACTCAAACCTATACCTAAGAAATTTAAAAGATGTATTACAAAGTATAGATTAGAATCTCATTCATTAGCAGTTGAGTCTGGAAGGTATAAAAACATTGCCAGAAATGAAAGAAAATGTATTTTTTGTAATCACAACGACATTGAAGATGTTTTTCACTTTGTGTTAAAATGCCCACTTTACAATTCACTAAGATCAAGATACATTAAGAATTATTATGTCAAAAAACCATCTGTGTTCAAACTTGTTCAGTTATTAAGTTCAAACAATACCAAAGAGTTATGTAACCTTGGTAAATATCTTCACTATGCAACTATGTTCAGAAATTCGTTGCTCTAGTTAAAATTATACAATTTTTTTTCTATTATAATTGGTAAATCATAATTTCAGTATTATATATATTTACTGTATCTCACAATACATTATATGATGTAAACATATATGAAACTGTATGTTGTTCTCCATAGCGAGAGTGCACGCTCTATAGAGACTCTGAAGCCTACTGGCTTCGCATTTTTGCGTGCCTCGCATATGTTTATAAATGTTATTATGTTTAATGCTGATGAGCTTATTGCTCAAAGTTGAAATAAATAAATAAATAATAAAGAACTAGCGGTTACATATACATATGCGACATGATGAAATACATCGTAATTCATCATATAAAAATTTATAACGATATATATAATATGCAACTTGAAAACAATGACAATTAAAAAATATAACGTTAATTTTGCTTACTTTTAGTGTCGTTTTATCCAGGTTTTATATATAAATCGTCATTGGAAAACAATTTTTTTTTTCATTTATACACAATGTTTTAATTTAAGTAAATATAATGAGTAAATATTAATATGAAATACGTCGCAATTCATCATATAAAAATTTTAGAACGATATATATAATGCGATGTTTTAAGATAAATATTTATACAAAATATTAAAATTGACTGCATTAAAAAACCTTTTTTTTTAAATTGTCTTTGAAAAAAATCTGAATTTATATAATGTATTAAATCATCCGCGTGCATATATAATTATGATTATTAAGCAATCATAGTTAAATGTCTAATCAGCTTTCCCCCTTTTTATAACTAATTTGGAGGCCCTCCATGTCCAGCTAGAAGTTAATGGAGTTAATTAGTTTACTGCATAATTACCACTTAATTAATAGGCGCGAAACATCTCGGGGCGAAACGTCTCGGTGCGAAAGGTCTTTCGGGGCGAACCGTCCCGCATTCGCTCTATATACCCACACTCTGGTTTGAAATAAGATAATAGTCTATTATTTTTTCCAGTCAGCTGCAACAAAAAGAATTAAGGCCATGTACATGTTCATGTGTATATACTCCATTTCAGCTTAGATTTTCATCACTGTCCTCTCCTTTAAATTTTCAGCCACGCAGTTGCTTTTTTATTTCAGTTTTAAAGAATATTTTAAGAAAAGCAATTAAGAAAAATTTCGGACCGAATACATAGAAAAATGAACAAGAAAAACCTGGTTCAACATATTAAGCATTGTATTATAATATAATATGTGAATTATTGTTAATCCCCGCGCTTGCGCGGGATATCATCTAGTGTTCTATAAATAATTCAGTGATATGATGAAATATTATCAAGCCTTATCTCAGCATCTGAAAGTGTATAAATATCTATGAATTCTGCAGACGTATGCAGGCATTTTTACCTTTGCTCTGCACCTGCATTTTATAAATATTTTCATTTTCACACGAATATTGGAATCAATTTCCATGCATTCTTTCGTTCAATTATGCACAATTATGCTTCAATATCGTCTGCAATACATTCAATTGTCATATATTTGGTTTTTGCAAACTTTTACTATCTGCTTCTTCCATATCATCTGTATTTTCTCTAAAATTACAATATGTTAAAAAGCGTAAAAGCATTTTATCTACTGTCATTAATGAACAACTTGAACTATGCACAATCTGTGGTTTACATTCAGTGTAAATGTATAACGTGTACTTTTTAGTATATTAACTAAGAATTGGAAAATTGATCCACCACATATAATCATAGCCTCAAAGCTAAACAAAACTACGATATGCGCATGCTTAGTACTCAGCGGAGATGTCTAAGTTCTTCGACATTTAAACCCTAACTTACACCTCTTTCAGAAACGCAACTTAGACCCGACTAAATATTGGCGTAACTTCGTTAGTCGGACTAACTTAAGCCCAAATTTACGCCTTTTTGAGAAACGGGCCCCAGTAGTTAATTGACTGAAGAATTTAAAGGTACTAATTTTTTCTACAGAATTTTTGTGAAAATTAGGTTAATCAGTCCAAAACTAGCGCAAATTTTTGTGCGCTGTAAATTGCAGATTTTTACTATGGGAGGCACTGTAGCTCCCAGGTCGTCCATCCGAATTTTTTTCAGACCGGGAGCTACAGACCTGGGGCCCGTTTCTCAAAAAGGCGTAAATTTGGGCTTAAGTTAGTCCGACTAACGAAGTTACGCCAATATTTAGTCGGGTCTAAGTTGCGTTTCTGAAAGAGGCGTAAGTTAGGGTTTAAATGTCGAAGAACTTAAGACATCTCAGCTGAGTACTAAGCATGCGCATATCGTATTTTGTTTTGCTTTGAGGCTATGATTATATGTGGTGGATCAATTTTCCAATTCATCGTACATTTGCTCGAAAGTACACGTTATACTTAACTATACCACTGAATGTGCATAGTTCAAGTTGTTCGTAACAGTTTATATTAATGAAAGTAAAACAAATGTCTATACGTTGCTAACATAATGAAATTTTAGAGAAATACAGATATAAAAAAGGCAGATATAAGAGGTCGCAAAAACCAAATATATGCCAATTGAATGCATTACAGACGATATTGAGGCACAATTGTACATATTAATTGAACAAAATTAACTGTAATATTCGTGTAAAATTAAAAATTATAATAAAATGCAGGGGCATGATACAGTAGATATGCCCCATACGTGTGCAGAATAATAGGTCGTGCTTCATATAGATATTTAGACACTTTCAGATACTGGGATAAGGCCTGATTCTTTTATATCATATCACTAAATTATTTTTAGAAAATAATATGACTATGATTTAAACAGCAACATACTGAAATCGAAAATATCCAATGTATAAATAACATGTACATGAACGTTGTTTATGTCTACTTAAGGAAGAAAATTTCTATCCTCTGTTCCAATTTTGTAAGAATTTAGACAATGACATTTGTAAGAATTTAGACAATGACATTTGTAAGAATTTAGACAATGACATGGAAACGATTCTTGATTTTCTGCGATTCAAATGATAAAAGTTTTGAAAGATATTGTCTACAATTAACAACACAGGATTTATCAACATTTGAGGCCGGGGTCTTCCCAACTCCCTTTCCTGTTTTTAGTTTAATCAATGAATTGTTTTGTTTTGGTTTATTTTTATTTTTTTTTTTGGGGGGGGGGTATTGAAAGTAATATATACTGTATACAGGGAATTATTCGCCCCCGTTTAATTTTCAACCATTTCACCCTCGTTGTCAGCGGGCGAATTAAAGACTTGACGATTTTCAAGGTCTAATATTAGTAACTTTAAACTCAACTGTGACTGGGCGAATTCACGACGAAGCGAAACTGTTTGCAAGTGAAGAATAAGGGCAAAAATTACACGGGACGAAAATAACCCTGTATACAGTATGTTGATTAAAATATAGATATAAAAGCAATCATCTAAGAACCCCTCCCTATTTGAAGAAAGTTTTATAAATAAAAATTTCTAAAAGTTTAATGAAAAAGGCATCTTAAAAATCCCCTATCCCTCTCCGTATAAGATATTTTGCGTCTTTGCGGTTTTAACAAGTACTTTTGAGTCTTACTTTTTTCTCTATGTGCTTTGGGTTGTTGGGGGGGGGGGGTGCATACAATTGGTTATATATTATATAATAAGTATGACAAGCTAGTAAAATTTGTAAATAATGCAATCTGTTCTAAAACTGATAAAACAACGTCTTTTGAATTCGACAACTTCGAAATAAAAAAAAACATCCCTTGATACACATGCATCTTAAATATGATGAAACAAAACTATAATGAATTCAAGTAATTAAAGTACAATTCAATTTAATGAGTACACATTAACAACACATATGCATGTGCACAAAGATCATTTATAGTAAATCATACCTATTTTAAAAGAATTACAATCGGTGTTAAATATGAACGCAATTGATCAATTAATCCTAAAATTAATAATATTAATGAATTTGATTTCCAAAAATTCAAGAAGGCGTGCATGTGAAATTTCTTAATCTTCAAGAACCTTGACAAACGCTTGTCAATAGATCAAGTTTGATACAAATTCTGCATTCTTAAATATATTTTTCAGTAATATTTTAACAAACTAAAATGGATTGTATCTAAATTCATAAACATTCAATATAACATGTAGCTTTCATACGGTTTTGTAAAGATACTAGGAGTAAAAAAATGAGAATGCAGACGTCTTGTAAAATTGTACGTAATATAGGTAAGGCAATACAAACACACACAAGCACATACAAAGTATATGTTTACTGAATAATAAGTGAGTATTGATTTAAAAATCAATAATCTAACCGTACTTATATACATCTATCTTGTTGTGGAATACATGTATAATTCAGTATTATAGAATCTTTTTTAATTATTGTGTTTATATCAGTTATCGGGGTATACCCATCTTTAATTCTTCATACTTTAGTTAAATTTCATTAACGAGTAGTAACGTATATTACATTCGTTTAATGAGTTAAGTTCATTATTTATCAAATTGATTTTATCTTAATTTATTTAAAAATAGGAACAGTTATCGAACAATAGGTATTTTTTAAAGTTATACGTACATGTACAAATATTTCAATAGATGTGAATTTTATTCTTAATAACACGTAAAACAAGCCAAAATCAAAATTCTCTGTTTATTTTGCCTTAGAAACAAAACACTCGCCATTTTTGTGTACAGACTAAGGACTTACGCCTACCCATTAGCAGACGTAGATTTAAACCCAAATAGTCCCGACTAAGTTTCCGCCTTTTTGTGAAACGCAACTTAGTCTGGTTTTGAGGTTTAGTCCCTGATTTAGTCCGGACTATTCTTACGCCTGGACGTAGGCCTTTTTGAGAAACGGGCCCCTGATATCGGTACTTTACTTGCCTCAAACTTTCTCTTAAACATGCTAACTGACCTCGGAAATTGAAGAATGTTGAATTCACGTCGAGATCGACAGTCGCCATTTTTACATGTAAACAAATTGCACCACTTCACTTTACGGGGCTGGTGATGGTGTTTAAAAGAATATCAGAGGCAAGTAAAGTGTTCATATCTGTAGTAAAATGTCCGAGGAATTCTTTGGAATTAAGTATTTGTATAGAATGTATACGGAAATAAGGTTAATCAATTCAAAACTAGCGCAATTTTTTGTGCGCCGTAAATTGCAGATTTTTACTATGGGAGGCACTGGAGCTCTCAGGTCGTCCATCCGAATTTTTTCAGACCGGGAGGTACAGACATGCAGCTAGTTTTGCGGCCGAGGAGTATCAAAAACAGGTCATCGTAGGAAAGAGCACAGAGTTCGCTGCAGAGATAGACACTAAATATTGCGCATTGCGTAGTCTACAGAACAGGGGCCCGTTTCACTAAAAGGCGTAAGATACGACGAAACTTAAGTTAGGCCTCAGGGCGTACGCCAAAATTTAGTCCGGCGTAAATTGCGTTTCACTACGAGGCGTACGCCTGGCCGTAAATATACTAGTATCGGACTAAGTTAAGGCCAGACTTACGTACTTTGGAACGAGCTTATGCACAAGCGCATACAGACAGACAGACAGACAGATAGATAGATAGATAGATAGATAGATAGATAGATAGATAGATAGATAGATAGATATACACCTTTACATGTAGCAGTGTAGATAGATAGAAAGATAGAAACTTGTCATTTATATTTTTATGAGAGAGAGAGAGAGAGAGAGAGAGAGAGAGAGAGAGAGAGAGAGAGAGACCAAAAGTATTTACGCACATTGGTTTTATTTAATATGTTCAGTACATTGTTGTTAAAAATTAATCCTGTTTAGTGACACAATCACACTTGCTGAAATGTTTTATTTGAAGAATATATTTCATCAAACCAATAGGATATGTTCGAAATTATTAAGTTAAATTTTCTGGTTTCTTCTAGTTTAATCATTGAAAGAAAATCAGTGAATTTGTTTAAACATATATATAAAAATAAAGTGAATGAATTGAGTAAGGAGCTATTTAACGAGGTATCGGACAATATGAAGCAACCATCGAACAACCATACGAGATAGACACATTATATATTATCGTATATTATATATTTAAAAATAACGAACTTTTCTTATTTCTCGCACCCCCACCCCCACCCCCCCCCAAAAAAAACCAACAACAACAGAGGATCGGATAAATATATTTAGTAATTCGATATTTATATAGATTTGTGTCGATGTATGTGGAACAAAAATTACTTAGGAAATAATTGATGAAATTCCAAGGCATATTTTTTATCACAATCTGTTTAAGAAATTATTTTTATCATTTAAGTAATGTGATTGTCAAATTCTGGACGATAATTTTTATCAGTTCTAATTCAGGAATAAATGGAACAATACAAAAGTGCATGCACGTTTTTTTGTAAATGTTTAACCAAAATTGTCCGAGCCAAGGTAAAGATGTATGTGACGATGTATGGTGAACTCAACATAAACTGCCCAAGTACACTTACATGTATATTAAGTATATTGAATAAGACTTCATATAAATTTTAAAGTAATATAGGTGTATGTAACCTACGAAAATTCTATTGAAACTGGAGTCGGTGTTTGTTTTGCATTGGTTGTATAATAAAGACTTTTGACAAGTCTGAAACACAGTTGTGATTTACTTTTAACTACCTGTACATGACACCTTTCACTCATCAAACATGAAATAAAAAAAGGGAAAAAATAAAAGCCAAAAAATTCATTTAGTGAGTTTTAAATTTAAAAAAATCCCGATCACCCGATCACATTTATTTTGCGTGGAAGCTGGGGAGAAAAATGAAATGCTACTAATTTCTTATACAAATACACCTTTGCACTACATGTATGTCGTACATGTATATTTTCTGCATTATTCATTTGCTCAGTCTACTAAAAAAATATGAAACGTAAATCTGGTCTATAGGTGTAATAATTCCACTTCTTAAAAAAGGTAACACCAATGATGTTAACAATTACAGGGGAATAACTCTTGTTAGTAATCTGGCAAAAATATTTACCACAGTGTTGAACTATAGATTACTTCGCTGGTCTGACGACAATGGTATCATAAGCGATGCGCAGTTTGGGTTTAAGCCAGGTCATAGTACCACAGATGCCATTTTTGCACTTACTAGTTTAGTATCTTTATATTTGAAAAAGAAAAAGAAATTATATTGTTGTTTTGTTGATTATAGAAAAGCGTTTGATAGTGTGAATAGAAACAAGTTATTATACAAACTTGCTACAAATGGAGTCACGGGAAAGTTGTTAAGTATTATTAAGCATATTTATTGTGAGTTAAAATCATGTGTCAGATATAAGTCTGAACTGTCAAATTATTTTTCGTCAACAACTGGACTTATGCAAGGAGAGGCTTTGTCGCCTTTTCTTTTTTCATTATATATTAATGATTTTGAAATGGATTTTATTCGAAGTTGTTGTGAACCTGTTGACTTTAGAGACCTTTCGCTTTTTCTTTTAATGTATGCTGATGATACTGTGTTAATAGCTAATTCGAGGGAGAGTCTACAGGGTATGTTGAATCAATTGTATCAATTTAGTAATGATTGGAATATTGGTGTGAACACAGATAAAACAAAAATAGTTGTTTTTCGACATGCGGGTAGAATGTGTAAAAATGATTTTTGGACCTATGACCAAAAGCATGTTGAGGTTGTTAATTGTTTCAATTATTTAGGAATCAATTTGAATTTTAATGGGAATTTTAATGTTACACAGAAAACAATTGCAATGCAGGGTAGGAAATGTATGTTTGGTATTCTAAAACTATGTAATGAAACTTATTTAAATATTGAGACTAAATTAAGCATTTTTGACACATATGTATCTAGCGTTCTTAACTATGGCTCCGAGATATGGGGTTTTCATTCTGGTGATGAAATAGAACGAGTTCACACAAACTTTTGTAAAAGAATTTTGAAAGTTAAAAAATGTACGTCAAACTTTATGGTTTATTCAGAGTTAGGTCGTCTACCTATGAGTATTATACGTAAATTGCGTATCATTAAGTATTGGTTGAAATTGATTAAAACAGAAAATTGTATATTACGCAATGTATATGAGGAAATGGTCTCACAGTTGATACCAAATACATGGTGTTTTAATGTCAGAGAATTATTAGTATCTCTGGGTATGCATGAAGTCTGGCTTTCACAAAATGTGGCTAACACTAATGTTTTCTTAAAAATTGTAAAGCAGAGGTTGTCTGATTTTTTTATTCAGGAAAGAGACGCATTTTTCGAGTCATCCTCTAAATGTTTATTGTACAAGTATCTGCCTGACACTTTTTCGTTACAATTTTATTTGAGTAAAAATATTCCGGAAAACCTTGTTGTCCTTTTAACAAAATATAGACTGTCATCGCATATGCTTTTGGTAGAGCAAGGCCGTTATAATGGAACTGTCAGATCGATGCGTATCTGTAAATATTGTAATTTAGGTGAAGTCGAGGATGAATTCCATTTCATACTTATCTGTCCATTTTATAAAAGTCTACGGGTATTGTATTTAAAAAAATATTACTGGTCTCGTCCTTCAATGTTTAAGTTAGTTCAACTCCTTGCCATTCATAATCGCAAACAATTGTGCCATCTCGCAATGTTTCTGCGTGAGGCAGGTAAAAAACGGGAGTCGGATAACTAGTACATCCAACTGATGTATTATTATTATCACTATTATTATTAATATTACTATTATTATCATTATTATCATTATTATAATCATTTGATTTATTGATTTATATGGTCTCTCCTCCTATGAATGTACATGTATGAATAATATTTTTTTAGAATATTGTTTAACGTCAATAGCGAACTGTTTGATTCTGATTGGATAGAGTGTAGCATTATATATTTATAATTATGTACATATGTTTCAACTGCTTATAATTCATTTGAATTTTAGCAAATAAACAATACAATACAATACAAATCAAATGATTGAATACAAGTAATCGAATGAAAACTATTGATTATTTGTCTAAATATGTCGTTTTAACATGTATACGGAAAGTGCAAACATAGATTATGTGTATAAAGCATGGTAAGAAAGTTTACATACGAAAATTGATACCGCCTATCAAAACGCCGTATTTTATTAATTTCATATGAATTTAATCAAATTTACATGACAAAATGTACAATTAAACATTACATTCAGCACCGATATTCTCAGCAACAGAATTAACTATCATTTTATGCTTACGCCAAAAGTTACGACTACCCATGGCTAGGCGTAGACTTTAAGCTTAACTTAGGTCGGGCGCAAAGTTACGCCTTTTAGTGAAACGGACCTTACTCCAAATATTTGACTTAAGTCCGGATTTACGGCAGGCGTAAGGTTACGCCGGGCGTACGCCTTTTAGTGAAACGGGCCCCAGGAGCATGTTACATGAGTGAAGAAATCATTAAGTACGGCCCCACATAGTTGACATGTATCTAGGTTTTCGTAAGGTTGATCCGAAATTAAATTGCAGATAAATTTACACTGAGAGATTTCGTAGCAATTTGTAGGAAAACGTCAAAACTGAGATGGATTATTGTCTTGGAATATAGCTAAAAAAACGTGAGAATCCGGGATCAGCGGAAATGTGGGATTGTCGGAGAGTTCTGTGACGTTAGTTAAAGGGGCATGGTCACGATTTTGGTCAAAAATTATTTTTCCAATTCTAATGTTTACAATGATGAAAAAAAATGAAAAAATGACAATAACAAACCGTCAACCATCTCAAAAATCCATATATACAACGAAATACAAATTCAAAGCAGAGCAACACGGACCTCCAAAATAGAGGTAGGATCAGGTGCCTAGGAGGAGTGGGCATCCTCTGCTGACCGGTCACACCCGCCGTGTGCTCTTTGTCGTAATCGGGAAAAATAAAAACCGCAAAAGTCCGTAGACAATTAGGTAATTAATTATGGTCTAACAATTAGTATGAAAAACGTCAGTCAGCATGCGACTCAGTGGAAGATTGTATTTGCTGACAAGGTCGTCGTATCGACCATAGAACTTACGAAAAGATGACTTTAAACGAGACTGTTGATAGTCCTGTTTTATCAACTTGTTTGTCAGTAGCTTGCTTCGTCTTAGAAACTGTTCATACGAAGAGCATGTCCTTGCGTATCGAATTAACTGAGAGACAAATACACCATATGCAGGTGATGAAGGTATATTGCTACATAAGTAAGGAAAGTTGACTATAGAAAAATTGAAGTCATTGCGTTTATCATAAAGTTTTGTTGTTAGGTTACCATCAATGTCCATTTCCAGTAAAATATCCAAATATGAAACAGATGACTCTGACTCTGTGGTATGCTTCAGTATGGCATTTTTTTTGAGATAGGTAAAGTTAGCTACTAGTAACTGGCTACTAGTAACTGGCTACGAGAAGTAAGAAAAGCTAGCTACTAGTAACTGGCTACGAGATGAAATAAAAGTTGGCTACTAGTAACTGGCTACGCGAAGTAAGAAAAGCTAGCTACTAGTAACTGGCTACGAGATGAACGAAAACTTGGCTGCTAGTTACTAGTTACTGTCCAAGTGACAAAACATACCTGGGATTTCTATTTGTGTTCTTAATATGTACATTGCACTATATCATCCACATGATTTATCATCTTTTGTAATATATTTACAAGTGATGTTAAATCAACATTTGACTAGGTTATCTATATGATTATACCTTAAAAGTACTCATATTCCTCTCTTACTCTCATCAGTAATTGGTTCATTTCGTTTAAAATATCTCTATATTAGACAATATTGTCTATTTGACTCATGAAGCAGTACATATAGATTAAAAATATCAACAAGTGCTATTAACTATAACAATCTATCATGCCATCCGCATGATATTACAACAAAATTATTCAGATATTTCTCTTAATCTCGTCAGCTACCAGTGCATTTCTTTCCGAACATCTCTATGTTAATTTAAGACAATTGTTCCATGTAGTTCAAGTAGCCGTACGTCAAGATTAAAGACATCTTCAAGGGTTGTTAATATCAACATTGTATCAGGTCATCCACATGATATTACGATACAATTACCCAAAAATATCTTTTTATGTCGACATCTTCTAGTGCATTTTGTTACAATTATCTTTATCTTTGGGAGTTTTGTCAATATATCTCAAGTAGCTGTATATGTAGAATAAAGATATATACCAGTCTTGCTAATTTCAACATTCTATAATGTCACCCACATGATATTATGACACAATTACTCAGATATCCTTTTAAATCTCATCAGCTACTAGTGCATTTCGGTACAAATATCTCCATTTTCAACAGTTTAGTTCATATACCTCAATTAGCTATATATATATTTTAAAGATATCTACAAGTGGTTAATTTGAACATTCTGTAAGGTCACCCACATGATATTATGACACAATTACTCAGAGATCTCTTTAAATCTCTTCAGCTACTAGTACATTTTGTTACAAATATCTTTATTTTTAGGGATTTGTCAACATATCTCAATTAGCTGTATATATAGATTGATGATATGTACCGGTCTTGCTTATTTCAACATTCTATAAGGTCATTCACATGATATAACGACACAACTACTCCGATATCTCTCTTAATCTCGTCAGCTACTAGTGCATTTCGTTACAAATATCTCCATTTTTAACAGTTTAGATCATATAACTCAAGTAGCTGTATATATCGATTGGAGATATCTACAAGTGTTGTTAATTGGAACATTCTATAAGGTCACCCACATGATATTATGAAACAATTACTCAGACATCTCTTTAAATCTCTTCAGCTACTAGTACATTTTGTTACAAATCTCTTTATTTTTGAGGGATTTGTCAACATATCTCAAGTAGCTGTATATATAGATTGATGATCTGTACCAGTCTTCCTTATTTCAACATTGTATCAGGTCATCCACATGATATAACGACACAACTACTCCGATATCTCTCTTAATATTGTCAGCTACTAGTGCATTTCGTTACAAATATCTCCATTTTTAACAGTTTAGATCATATAACTCAAGTAGCTGTATATATCGATTGGAGATATCTACAAGTGTTGTTAATTGGAACATTCTATAAGGTCACCCACATGATATTATGAAACAATTACTCAGACATCTCTTTAAATCTCTTCAGCTACTAGTACATTTTGTTAAAAATCTCTTTATTTTTGAGGGATTTGTCAACATATCTCAAGTAGCTGTATATATAGATTGATGATCTGTACCAGTCTTCCTTATTTCAACATTGTATCAGGTCATCCACATGATATAACGACACAACTACTCCGATATCTCTCTTAATATTGTCAGCTACTAGTGCGATTCGTTACAAATATCTCCATTTTTAAAAGTTTAGATCACATAACTCAAGTAGCTGTATATATAGATTGGAGATATCTACAAGTGTTGTTAATTTGAACATTCTATAAGGTCACCCACATGATATTATGAAACAATTCCTCAGACATCTCTTTAAATCTCTTCAGCTACTAGTACATTTTGTTACAAATCTCTTTATTTTTGAGGGATTTGTCAACATATCTTAAGTAGCTGTATATATAGATTGATGACATGTACCGGTCTTGCTTATTTCAACATTCTATCAGGTAACCCACATGATATTATGACAAATTTACTCAGATATCTCTTTAAATCTCTTCAGCTACAACTACATTTTGTTACAAATATCTTTTTTTTTAGGGATTTGTCAACATATCTCAAGTAGCTGTATATATAGATTGATGATATGTACCGGTCTTGCTTATTTCAACATTCTATAAGGTCATCCACATGATATAACGACACAACTACTCCGATATCTCTCTTAATCTCGTCAGCTACTAGTGCATTTCGTTACAAATATCTCCATTTTTAACAGTTTAGATCATATAACTCAAGTAGCTGTATATATAGATTGGAGATATCTACAAGTATTGTTAATTTGAACATTCTATAAGGTCACCCACATGATAAATATGACACAATTACTCAAATATCTCTTTAAATCTCTTCAGCTACTAGTACATTTTGTTACAAATATCTTTATTTTTGAGCGATTTATCAACATATCTCAAGTAGCTGTATATATAGATTGATTATATGTACCGGTCTTGGTTGTTTCAACTTTCTATAAGGTCATCCACATGATATAACGACACAACTACTCCGATATCTCTCTTAATCTCCTCAGCTACTAGTGCATTTCGTTACAAATATCTCCATTCTTAACAGTTTAGATCATATAACTCAAGTAGCTGTATATATAGATTGGGGATATCTACAAGTGTTATTAATTTGAACATTCTATAAGGTCACCCACATGATATTATGACAAATTTACTCAGATATCTCTTTAAATCTCTTCAGCTACTAGTACATTTTGTTACAAATATCTTTATTTTGGGGGGATTTGTCAACATATCTCAAGTAGCTGTATATATAGATTGATGATATGTACCGGTCTTGCTTGTTTCAACATTCTATCAGGTCATCCACATGATATAACGACACAACTACTCCGATATCTCTCTTAATCTCGTCAGCTACTAGTGCATTTCGTTACAAATATCTCCATTTTTAACAGTTTAGATCATATAACTCAAGTAGCTGTATATATAGATTGGAGATATCTACAAGTGTTGTTAATTTGAACATTCTATAAGGTCACCCACATTATATTATGAAACAATTACTCAGACATCTCTTAAAGTCTCTTTAGCTACTAGTACATTTTGTTACAAATATCTTTATTTTTGAGGGATTTGTCAACATATCTCAAGTAGCTGTATATATAGATTGATGATATGCACCAGTCTTGCTTGTTTCAACATTCTATCAGGTCATCCACATGATATAACAACACAACTACTCCGATATCTCTCTTAATCTCGTCAGCTACTAGTGCATTTCGTTACAAATATCTCCATTTTTAACAGTTTAGATCATATAACTCAAATTGCTGTATATATAGATTGGAGATATCTACAAGTGTTGTTAATTGGAACATTCTATAAGGTCACCCACATGATATTATGAAACATTTACTCAGATATCTCTTTAAATCTCGTCAGCTACTAGTACATTTTGTTACAAATATCTTTATTTTTGAGGGATTTGTCAACATATCTCAAGTAGCTGTATATATAGATTGATAACATGTACCGGTCTTGCTTATTTCAACATTTTATAAGGTCATTCACATGATATAACGACACAACTACTCCGATATCTCTCTTAATCTCGTCAGCTACTAGTGCATTTCGTTACAAATATCTCCAATTTGAACAGTTTAGATCATATAACTCAAGTAGCTGTATATATAGATTGGAGATATCTACAAGTGTTGTTAATTGGAACATTCTATAAGGTCACCCACATGATATTATGACACAATTACTCAGACATCTCTTTAAATCTCTTCAGCTACTAGTACATTTTGTTACAAATATCTTTATTTTTGAGGGATTGGTCAACATATCTCAAATAGCTGTATATATAGATTGATGACATGTACCGGTCTTGCTTATTTCAACATTTTATAAGGTCATTCACATGATATAACGACACAACTACTCCGATATCTCTCTAAATCTCGTCAGCTACTAGTGCATTTCGTTACAAATATCTCCATTTTTAACAGTTTAGATCATATAACTCAAGTAGCTGTATATATAGATTGGAGATATCTACAAGTGTTGTTAATTTGAACATTCTTGAAGGTCACCCACATGATATTATGACACATTTACTCAGATATCTCTTTAAATCTCTTCAGCTACTAGTACATTTTGTTACAAATATCTTTATTTTTGAGGGATTTGTCAACATATCTCAAGTAGCTGTATATATAGATTGATGACATGTACCGGTCTTGCTTATTTCAACATTCAATAAAGTCACCCACATGATATAACGACACAGCTACTCAGATATCTCTCTTAATCTCGTCAGCTACTAGTGCATTTCGTTACAAATATCTCCATTTTTAACAGTTTAGATCATATAACTCAAGTAGCTGTATATATAGATTGGAGATATCTACAATGTTGTTAATTTGAACATTCTTGAAGGTCACCCACATGATATTATGAAACATTTACTCAGATATCTCTTTAAATCTCTTCAGCTACTAGTACATTTTGTTACAAATCTCTTTATTTTTGAGGGATTTGTCAACATATCTCAAGTAGCTGTATATATAGATTGATGATATGTACCGGTCTTGCTTATTTCAACATTCTATTAGGTCATCCACATGATTAAACGACACAACTACTCCGATATCTCTCTTAATCTCGTCAGCTACTAGTGCATTTCGTTACAAATATCTCCATTTTTAACAGTTAAGATCATATAACTCAAGTAGCTGTATATATAGATTGGAGATATCTACAATTATTGTTAATTTGAACATTCTATAAGGTCACCCACATGATATTATGACACAATTACTCAGATATCTCTTTAAATCTCGTCAGCTACTAGTACATTTTGTTACAAATCTCTTTATTTTTGAGGGATTTGTCAACATATCTCAAGTAGCTGTATATATAGATTTAAGATATCTACAACAATGGTTTATTTAAACATTTAATAAGGTCACCCACATGATATTATGACAAAATTAATCAAATATCTCTTTAAGTCTCGTCAGCTACTAGTACATTTTGTTACAAATTTCTTTATTTTTGCCGTTTTTATCAATATATCACAAGGTGCTGTATATATAAATTGAAGATATCTACAAGTGTAGTTTATTGGAACATTCTATAAGGTCACCCACATGATATTATGACACAATTACTCAGATATCTCTTTAAATCTCTTCAGCTACTAGTACATTTTGTTACAAATATCTTTATTTTTGAGGGATTTGTCAACATATTTTAAGTAGCTGTATATATAGATTGATGATATGTACCGGTCTTGCTTATTTCAACATTCTATTAGGTCATTCACATGATATAACGACACTACTCCGATATCTCTCTTAATCTCGTCAGCCACTAGTACATTTCGTTACAAATATCTACATTTTTAACAGTTGAGTTCATATATCACAGGTAGCTGGATATATAGATTGAAGATATCTACAAGTGTGGTTTAATTTAATATTCTATAAGGTCATTCACATGACATTATGACACATTTACTCAGATATCTCTTTAAGTCTCGTTAGCTTATAGTACATTTTGTTACAAATATCTATATATTTGGCGGTTTTGTCAATATATCACAAGTAGTTGTTTATATAGATCTAAGATATCTACAAGAATGGTTTATTTTAACATTCTATAAGGTCACCCACATGATATTATGACACAATTTCTCAGATATCTCTTTAAGTCTCGTCAGCTACTAGTACATTTTGTTACAAATTTCTTTATTTTTGCCGTTTTTATCAATATATCACAAGTAGCTGTGTATATAAATTAAAGATATCTACAAGCGTAGTTTATTTTAACATTCTTTAAGGTCACCTACATGATATTATGACACAATTACCCAGATATCTCTTTACATCTCGTAAGCTACTAGTACATTTCGTAACCTTTATCTACATTTTTAACAGTTGAGTTCATATATCTCAAAAAGCTGGATATGTAGATTGAAAGTATCTACAAGTGTGGTTTATTTTAACATTCTATAAGGTCACCTACATAATATTATGACACAATTACTCAGATACCTCTTTAAATCTCGTCAGCTACTAGTATATTTCATTACAAATTTGTACATTTTTGGCGGTTTTGTATATATATCACAAGTAGATGTATATATAGATTGAAGATATCTACAAGAATGGTTAATTTTAACATTCTATGATGTCACCTTCATTAAATTGTGACACAATTACTCAGATGTCCATTTAACTCTCGTCAGCTACTAGTACATTTCATTACAAATATCTATATTTTCAACAATTAAGTTCATAAATCTCAAGTAGCTGGATATATAGATTGAAGATATCAAAAGTGAGATTTATTTGAACATTCTATAAGGTCACCCACATGATATTATATCAGAATTACTTAGATATCTCTTTAAATCTCGTCAGCTTCTAGTACATTTTGTTACAAATATCTTTATTTTTGGCTGTTTTGTCAATATATCACAAGTAGCTGTAAATATATATTGAAGATATCTATATGTATGGTTAATTTAAAATTCTATAATGTCACCTACGTGATATTATGACACAATTACTCAGATATCTCTTTAAATCTCTTCAGCTACTAGTTCATTTCGTTAAAAATATGTACCATTTTTGCGGTTTTGTCAATATATCACAAGTAGCTGTATATATAGATTGGAGATATCTACAAGTATGGTTTATTTTAACATTCTATAAGGTCACCTACATGATATTATGACACAATTACTCAGATTTCATTAAAAATATCGTCAGCTACTAGTACATTTTGTTACAAATATCTTTATTTATTTTGTCATATATTATGACACAATTACTCAGATATCTCTTTAAATCTCGTCAGCTACTAGTACATTGCGTTACTAGTAGCCAACTTTTATTTCATCCAATAGACAGTTACTAGTAGCTAGCTTTCCTTACTTCTCGTAAGAGAGATATCTGAGAAATTGTATCGTAATATCATGTGAATGACTTCAAAGATTGTAGTAGTTAACAACATAATTAAATATATTCAATCTATATATACAGCTACTTAAGTTATATGGACAGAACCGTCTAGAAATGGAATATTTGAAACGAAATGCACTATTAGCCGACGTGATAACGAGAAATATGAGTAACTGTGTCGTAATATCATGCTTATGACATACAAAGATTTTGATATTAACAACACTTGTAGATATATTCAATCTATATGTGCAAGTAACTAAGTTATATGGACAGAACTATCTAAAAAGAGAGATATATGTAACGAAATGCAATAGTAGCTGACGAGATTTAAAGAGATATCTGAGTATTTGTGTCGTAATATAGGCGACCTAATAGAATAATTGAAATAAGCAAGACTGGTACATATCATCAATCTATATATCCAGATACTTAAGAAATGTTGACAAAACCTTAAAAAACAAAGATATTTGTAACAAAATGTACTAGTAGCTGACAATATTTAAAGAAATATCTAAGTATTTGTGTCATAATATCATGTTGGTGACCTTATATAATGTTCAAATTAAACACACTTGTAAATTTCTTCAATCTATATATCCAGCTACTTGAGGTTTAGGAACTCAACTGTTAAAAATAAAGTTATTTGTAACAAAATGCAATAGTAGCTGACGACACAAAGAGAGATATCTGAGTAATTGTGCCGTAACATCTTGTAAACGACTTTAAAGAATGTTTAAAATTACCAACACTGGTACAAATCTTCAATCTATTTATAAACTAGTTGTGATATATTGACAAAACCGCCAAAAATAAAGATATTTATAACAAAATGCACTAGTAGCTGACAACATAAAGAGAGATATCTTGTGCCTTAATATCACGTGGAGGACCTTAAAGAATGTTAAAATTACCAACACTTGTCCATATCATCAATTTATATATACAACTACTTGAGATATGTTGACAAATCCCTCAAAAATAAAGATATTTCTAACAAAATCTACTACTAGCTGAAGAGATTTAAAGAGATATCTGAGTAAGTGTGTCATAATATCATATGGATGACCTGATAGAATATTGAAATAAGCAAGACTGGTACATATCATCAATCTATATATACAGCTACTTGAGATATGTTGACAAATCCCTCAAAAATAAAGTTATTGGTAATAAAATTTAAGAGTAGCTGATGAGATTTAAAGAGATATCTGAGTATTTGTGTCATAATATCATGTGGTTGACCTTATAGAATGTTCAACTTAACCAAACTTGTAGATATCTTCAATCTATATATACAGCTACTTGAGTTATATAATCTTAACTGTTAAAAATGGAGATATTTGTAACGAAATGCACTAGTAGCTGACGAGATTAAGAGAGATATCTGAGTAGCTGTGTCGTTATATCATGTGGGTGACCTTATTGAATGATTAAATAAGCAATACTGGTATATATCATCAATTTATATATACAGCTACTTGAGATATGTTGACAAATCCCTCAAAATAAAGATATTTGTAACAAAATGTACTAGTAGCTAAAGAGACTTTAAGAGATATCTGAGTAAGTGTGTCATAATATCATGTGGATGACCTGATAGAATGTTGAATTAAGCAAGACTGGTACATATCATCAATCTATATATACAGCTTCTTGAGATATGTTGACAAATCCCTCAAAAATAAAGTTATTTGTAATAAAATGTAAGAGTAGCTGATGAGATTTAAAGAGATATCTGAGTATTTGTGTCATAATATCATGTGGGTGACCTTATAGAATGTTCAAATTAATCAAACTTGTAGATAATTTCAATCTATATATACAGCTACTTGATATATGTTTACAAATCCCTCAAAAATAAAGAAATTTGTAACAAAATGTACTAGTAGCTGAAGAGATTAAAAGAGATATCTGAGTAATTGTGTCATAATATCATGTGGGTGACCTTATTGAATGATTAAATTAACCACACTTGTGGATATCTTTAATCTATATATACAGCTACTTGAGTTATATGATCTAAACTGTTAAAAATGGAGATATTTGTAACGAAATTTACTAGTAGCTGACGAGATTAAGAGAGATATCTGAGTAGCTGTGTCGTTATATCATGTGGATGACTTGATAGAATGTTCAAATAAGCAATACTGGTACATATCATCAATTTATATATACAGCTACTTGAGATATGTTGACAAATCCCTCAAAATAAAGATATTTGTAACAAAATGTACTAGTAGCTAAAGAGACTTTAAGAGATATCTGAGTAAGTGTGTCATAATATCATGTGGATGACCTGATAGAATGTTGAATTAAGCAAGACTGGTACATATCATCAATCTATATATACAGCTATTGAGATATGTTGACAAATCCCTCAAAAATAAAGTTATTTGTAATAAAATGTAAGCGTAGCTGATGAGATTTAAAGAGATATCTGAGTATTTGTGTCATAATATCATGTGGTTGACCTTATAGAATGTTCAAATTAACCAAACTTGTAGATATCTTCAATCTATATATACAGCTACTTGATATATGTTGACAAATCCCTCAAAAATAAAGAAATTTGTAACAAAATGTACTAGTAGCTGAAGAGATTTAAAGAGATATCTGAGTAATTGTGTCATAATATCATGTTGGTGACCTTATTGAATGATTAAATTAACCACACTTGTGGATATCTTCAATCTATATATAAAGCTACTTGAGTTATATGATCAAATGGAGATATTTGTAACGAAATGTACTAGTAGCTGACGAGATTAAGAGAGATATCTGAGTAGCTGTGTCGTTATATCATGTGGATGACTTGATAGAATGTTGAAATAAGCAATACTGGTACATATCATCAATTTATATATACAGCTACTTGAGATATGTTGACAAATCCCTCAAAAATAAAGATATTTGTAACAAAATGTACTAGTAGCTGAAGAGATTCAAAGAGATATCTGAGTAATTGTGTCATAATATCATGTGGGTGACCTTATCACTACTAAGTCATAAAAGTACTGACATTCCCATTTTTTACTGATAAACTTAGACATTTACTGACAATGTGCTGACATTACTGATAAACTTAGAAAAGTACTGACGTTTTTACTGACGGTACTGAGAAACTTAGAAAAGTACTGACAAACTTAGACAGTACTGATAAACTTAGAGAAGTACTGACACTTTATACTGACGGTACTGAAAAACTTAGAGAAGTACTGTCAAGTACTGATAAGTACTGACACCATTGTTCTCGCTAGAGCTTAAAAGGTGTGAAATTGTATTAAATAAATAAATGTATTTTTAATTATAAGAAAGAGTTAAACGATTATTTAATAAACTTATTAAGAACATTTTACTTGAATGAAAATGTTAATTTTATCAATATGTAATTTTATAAGTGAAGGAAAAATTGAGCCTTGGTTTTTGAAAAAAAGAAACTGGCGGATTTTATAATTCTTATGTTGTTAGCTTGAGTTCTGATAATTATTAAGAAACGAAAAGTCAGTAAAAAATTGACACTCTTGAGCTGAACATCAATTAATGTGATCACCCATAACAACATCTAGTTTATTAGCATTCAATCTACCCGTATTACAATGTACCCATGCACGGATTTACGGGGGATCTGGACCCCCCCCCCCCAAAACTTTTGCACCCTCCATGGAAAAATCTAATTTCTTAAATTTGCATAAATAATAAATATTGCTCAGACCAACCCCCCCCCCCCCCCCGGGAAAACATAAACAACATGATTTTGGGGTCCGCGCATTCTACATAGTAAATTAATGCGCTGTGTTTCCGTACACTTATGATCGCGGTAAGCTTGAAGCGCTTGGGACAGAGGTCGAACGTGTTTATCAGTTATTTTGTCTTTGTGATATAATATAAATCTAGAAATGAACCCTATCCATCTACATTAAGAGCTTGAAGAAACTAAATTTCATCTAAACATCTGACTCTGTCACATTGACACAAATCAAATTAGACTTGTATACTGATAAACTTCATATTTGTCTTATAACATGTATTGAACAAATGACCGTGTTTTGTAATTTGTAAGATTTAACAATAAGTGGAGAATCCATATAACCTGCCTGAGTTATTTATAATAGCGCATAATAACACAACATAATAAGCACATGCAGCTAATCACACACCGATCGAAATGATCACATACATGTATATTTTGACAATTTAGCCTGGTGTAATGACGCATAGTATAACAGTCTAAATGAAATGTCTGTTGGTTCTATTTAGCAGGAAGTAGATTAGTTAATATCTAAATCAAGTAAATCGCTAAATCATGTAAAATGATAGCCATTGTTTTTGTTTTTGATAAATCATGAGAGAGAGAGAGAGAGAGAGAGAGAGAGAGAGAGTGTTGATTTTTTCGGAAGGGGGGATATATATAAGTCCGGTTCTTTGACATTTCACAGTGTTCATTGTCCTGTTCAGTAATTCATATGCATTATTGTACAGAATTGGTTTCATACATGTACATAATGATACATGTACAGTTCATAAATGATTTAATGCATGTATACAAATGCCGGTAACGTAAATACCCACATGCATGATTTTTTAAAACAATGTTTCGGGTTTTAGACTAGAAAAAATATCATACGTTTATTTAAATTGTATTGGAAAAATGAAAAATATTAGAGAGCAATTAAGTTTTATTTTATAACTCTGTGTCAAATGATGTTCCGAATTTTAAACTCTTCCTTTTCATGTTTGAAATTTTTATAACTGATAAATCAAAATTTTCAAATTCTGTTTTCTTTACTTGACAAACTGGGAAAAAAGTATTAAGGGGTGTTAAAACAACATATTGCATTATTGTTTAGCAGTACCGAACATTCAGATCTTAGGACGTGTGTGTATATACAAGTACACGTGTGTCTGTCACCTCATTGTTCCCAATCTCGCTACCATGCACTGCAAATTGTCAAGAAGGGATGTGTACATTAGCTATTATATAGGCATTCAGAAGTTGGAGTTCTATTCGCTTTTCGCTATTCACTATTCGAATAGTGAATAGAATTCTGCGGTCGGTTCGCTATTCAAATTACCGTAAACATGCTAATAAACGTAAATTCAAAATTCCACATAAACATCCCTTTTTTAATGTAAAGAAACAGTTATATATTAAAAATCATATCTTGCTGACCAGACCTGAACATTGACCTAATTAGCAAGCCTGGCGAAAAGGTAAGAAATTAATCATACTTTTGCAATGGGATGGCTTTCAGGGGGCTGGCTAACATCCTGTATCCCACATTTGGGCCTTCATATTTGGAGGAGGTGGGGCCCCGGGAATGCCCAGTCGACCCTCAAAAGGAATTGGGTTTACACGACCGGTAACAGGCTTAGCTAGCCCGGCGAAAATTGGAAATTTCGCATAATACAGTTATAATGGGATAGCTTTCAGGGGGCTGGCTAACATCCTGTATCCCACATTTGGGCCTTCATATTTGGAGGAGGTGGGGCCCCGGGAATGCCCAGTCGACCCTCAAAAGGAATTGGGTTTACACGACCGGTAACAGGCTTAGCTAGCCCGGCGAAAATTGGAAATTTCGCATAATACAGTTATAATGGGATAGCTTTCAGGGGGCTGGCTAACATCCTGTATCCCACATTTGGGCCTTCATATTTGGAGGAGGTGGGGCCCCGGGAATGCCCAGTCGACCCTCAAAAGGAATTGGGTTTACACGACCGGTAACAGGCTTAGCTAGCCCGGCGAAAATTGGAAATTTCGCATAATACAGTTATAATGGGATAGCTTTCAGGGGGCTGGCTAACATCCTGTATCCCACATTTGGGCCTTCATATTTGGAGGAGGTGGGGCCCCGGGAATGCCCAGTCGACCCTCAAAAGGAATTGGGTTTACACGACCGGTAACAGGCTTAGCTAGCCCGGCGAAAATTGGAAATTTCGCATAATACAGTTATAATGGGATAGCTTTCAGGGGGCTGGCTAACATCCTGTATCCCACATTTGGGCCTTCATATTTGGAGGAGGTGGGGCCCCGGGAATGCCCAGTCGACCCTCAAAAGGAATTGGGTTTACACGACCGGTAACAGGCTTAGCTAGCCCGGCGAAAATTGGAAATTTCGCATAATACAGTTATAATGGGATAGCTTTCAGGGGGCTGGCTAACATCCTGTATCCCACATTTGGGCCTTCATATTTGGAGGAGGTGGGGCCCCGGGAATGCCCAGTCGACCCTCAAAAGGAATTGGGTTTACACGACCGGTAACAGGCTTAGCTAGCCCGGCGAAAATTGGAAATTTCGCATAATACAGTTATAATGGGATAGCTTTCAGGGGGCTGGCTAACATCCTGTATCCCACATTTGGGCCTTTATATTTGGAGGAGGTGGGGCCCCGGGAATGCCCAGTCGACCCTCAAAAGGAATTGGGTTTACACGACCGGTAACAGGCTTAGCTAGCCCGGCGAAAATTGGAAATTTCGCATAATACAGTTATAATGGGATAGCTTTCAGGGGGCTGGCTAACATCCTGTATCCCACATTTGGGCCTTCATATTTGGAGGAGGTGGGGCCCCGGGAATGCCCAGTCGACCCTCAAAAGGAATTGGGTTTACACGACCGGTAACAGGCTTAGCTAGCCCGGCGAAAATTGGAAATTTCGCATAATACAGTTATAATGGGATAGCTTTCAGGGGGCTGGCTAACATCCTGTATCCCACATTTGGGCCTTCATATTTGGAGGAGGTGGGGCCCCGGGAATGCCCAGTCGACCCTCAAAAGGAATTGGGTTTACACGACCGGTAACAGGCTTAGCTAGCCCGGCGAAAATTGGAAATTTCGCATAATACAGTTATAATGGGATAGCTTTCAGGGGGCTGGCTAACATCCTGTATCCCACATTTGGGCCTTCATATTTGGAGGAGATGGGGCCCCGGGAATGCCCAGTCGACCCTCAAAAGGAATTGGGTTTACACGACCGGTAACAGGCTTAGCTAGCCCGGCGAAAATTGGAAATTTCGCATAATACAGTTATAATGGGATAGCTTTCAGGGGGCTGGCTAAAATCCTGTATCCCACATTTGGGCCTTCATATTTGGAGGAGGTGGGGCCCCGGGAATGCCCAGTCGACCCTCAAAAGGAATTGGGTTTACACGACCGGTAACAGGCTTAGCTAGCCCGGCGAAAATTGGAAA
This sequence comes from Magallana ariakensis, assembly GCA_020458035.1. Classification (NCBI taxonomy): domain Eukaryota; kingdom Metazoa; phylum Mollusca; class Bivalvia; order Ostreida; family Ostreidae; genus Magallana; species Magallana ariakensis. The sequence continues at coordinate 207,740 of CM035820.1, forward strand.
TTTCGCATAATACAGTTATAATGGGATAGCTTTCAGGGGGCTGGCTAACATCCTGTATCCTACATTTGGGCCTTTATATTTGGAGGAGGTGGGGTCCCGGGAATGCCATGTCTTTTGTTGGTGTAGCGATTAATTATGAATTATAAATAAATTATATACACCTTATTTTACACGTCGCTTTGTTATCTAAATTTCTTTTATATTTATGTCTTATTATTTCTTCTGACTTTGCTGAAATACGAGATGCAGTTTTGTTTTAAATTTGTTTAAACTTGTTTTTCAAGTATGGTAAAGATCGATCACTTTCCCTTCGAGTGAGATTTCATGTTCTGTCTCCCCCCCCCCCGTTCCATTATAAAATCGAAAGTGAAAATTTAGGCCACAGTTTCGCATTTTCTATTTTCTATTCTCTGATAAAAAGGGCTGATTCTCACCCAAACGTAAATGATAAATATTATACCAATTTATGCCCTTCAAGTAACCACCAAAACCCCACATTTACCCTTTTTTGTAAAATTTGACAGGGTCTTTCGTGCGAAACTGTCCCATGCCACCTTCCAAAATACCATATCAGTTTGTTGACATCAAAGTCAAGGTAGCCTTCAATATGTAAAAATAACCGCGTACGACAAAAAATTGACTAGTCTTGTTTCTTAACAGGTTAATCAACACTATGCTTCCAAATAGTTAATTATCAGCAATAACCCCCCCCCCCCCCACACACACACACCTGAAATATGTCTTTTATTCGACCAATTGCTCAATGTTTTTCAACTTTTCCATGTAAAGGAGGCGATGTGTATATGACTTTGTTAATTGACATTATATTTACATTTGTATAGATACCAAAGAAAAAAGCAGTGTACCTAGAGTGGGCAACTATATGCGTAGATCTAGATGGAGAGGGTCGGACCCCTCCCCCGGCAAACCAAATTATATTTCACCACCTCCTTTTGGGTTAATTTTTCTTGATCTTGAAGGCACCCCCCCTCTCTCTCTCTCTCTCTCTCTCTCTCTATCTCTCTCTCTCTTACTCTCTCTCTTTCTCTGTTTGAGTGTCTGTCTCTCTCTTTCTCTCTCTCCAACTCTCTCTCTCTCTCTCTCTCTCTCTCTCTCTCTCTCTCTCTCTCTCTCTCTCTCTCTCTATGTTATACCAACATATAAACCATGAATACACAGGTGTAAAATGTCCACTTAGTTTACAGGACGATACCCGGATTTAGAAAATTTCTCTCGCGAGGGTTGGGGGGTCTAAAAGATAATTTGTTTGGCGGGGGGCCGGTTGGGTGACTCCCTCCATGGAGATCCCATTCTACGGTAACGTAGGTTTGTTCTTTGGTAACTATGATAGAAAAATTCACGCTACGCCAGAAGAAATACTTCCACTCTTTATCGACTTGCAAAATTGTAATAGATTTGGAAAACTGAACATATTCTGTCAATAAAATATGTCAGATATCGTATAAATATCAAAGAATAGTACAAGACTGTATGCATTTATTTGCATATAATAATTTATCGTTTAAAGGAAAACAGACAATCCAGGAAATGAGTGGATTGATTATTGCACCGCCCCTCCTCCTCGTAATCTACATCATTGCCAGATCCGATAGTCTAACTGACTCTAAATTAGTCTTTAAAATCAATTAATTTATTTGTTCGAACATATAGCAAATTCGTGAGAACTTAAAAATATTTTTTTCATTTGGTTCTTGGCTTTTTCACGCCGCTGTAAATACCAAAGCATTTCGTTTAAAGAACGAAATGTGGTGTGCCAATATCTATTTCATGATTTTAATTGATATTGCACTATTGGTTTAAATCAATTTCGTTCGATGTTATTTTTTCTACAACCACTACCATCACCTAGCTTGCGAATCCGAAGCGTTTGAGTCACCACTGGTGCGCTGTCCTAGCTATTATATATATTCCTAGTTTGCACATGTTCTAAATTGAATGTATCAGGGAAGTAGCATCTGTTAAACAGTTTTGAATGTGGGTGCCAGAAATATCCTATATCATGATATTTATGAATTATAACAAGTCTTCAAAATCTATCATAAAGATTTAATAATTCGATACAATTATTCTTTAAAGCTGTAAATTTCAATTCAAGTTATTTATTAATTATAAACAGCCCTCATAGGGGTAACAGGAAGATTTTACAATAAACATTCATAATGTACAATACACATATCCACAAGAGGGAGCGATTGTATGATTGAAAGGTTACAGACATAAAGCATTAGCATACATGTTTATTTATATATTAAAAACATGTATGTATAATTAAATATAAACACCAATATATAGATATGTCAAAATACATACACATTTTGAATAATATTACATTATGAGAAATTATTATCGAATATAGTTGATTAGTAAATAGTTAGTTTCAACTTGGAAAGAAATATATTAGTTACGGATTTATTATATCTTAAATAAAAACAGTTTCTCCCGATTCAGCGGTATTAAAGCACAACCAAAGCATTTAATTATTTGTAAAGATGTTAACAAACTTCATGGACGTATTTGCATTATAAATAATATTTTCATTCTTTCTCCGACTAATGAGGGATTTTATTTTATTCCTGGTTTCCGTGATCTAATCGGATGCAAATCATAGACTCCATCTATATGGGATACCAATTTATCGCGGATTAACTTCAGCCTGAGGCGGGACCCAATTTTATCTTTGTGGACGAAGACAAATGTAGATAAAGTTCCTTGTCCAAGGACACAACACACATTAAGTGGCCACACCGGGGTTTTTCATATTTTTATATTACTCTCACATAATATATGATACATCATATGGCATATGAATCGTTATGAAATAGCACACCATGTGAACTTTGTTATATGCATTGATAGATAACACAAGTCTACCAAAGACTCATATTGATTTAAATATTCGTTCAACCTTGTACAAGCGATTAAAGAGCATATTACATAACCTCTTGATATCGATTTTATACACTATAAAAATCAAAACGTACTACATACATGTACATACAAATATTATTACATGTAATACCTCAAATTATTCATCTCTGCTTACTTTCAATATTTAATTTAAAAAGGGTTAAGATAAATTCATATAAGATAAAATTATAATCATTCACATGAAATTTATGACTGTTAGGTGTAATCCCAATTCCTTTTGAGGGTCAACTGGACAGCCAGCCCCTTCAATGATATTCCCATTTTAACTTTATTATACTAAATTACTATGTTCACAAGGCTAGCTATGCCTCTTCGAGGTCGTGTAAACCCAATTCCTTTTGACTGAACATTCCCAGGGCCCTAACCCCCCTCCAAAAATGAAGACCCATATATAGGGATACAGGGTGTTAGGCAGACCCTTGAAAAATATTCCACTATAACTGTATTATACGAATTTTCCGATTTTCGCCAGGCTAGGTACGCATGTTAATGGCCGTATAAACCCAATTCCATTTGAGGGTCGACTGGGCTTTCCCGAGGCCCCCTCCTCACTAAATATGAATGCCCAAACATGGGATACAGGGGGTTAGCCAGCCCTCGAAAGATATTTCACTATAACTGTACTATACGAAATTTCCTATTTTCAGCAGGCTGGCTAAGCCTGTTAATGGCCGTGTAAACCCAATTCCTTTTGAGGGTCGACTGGGCATTCCCGGGGTCCCATCCTCACTAAATATGAAGGCAGAAATATGGGATACAGGGGGTAAGCCAGCCCCTTGAATGATATCCCATTATAACTGTATTATACGAAATTTCCTATACTCGGCATGCTAGCTAAGCCTGTTAATGGCCATGTAAACCCAATTCCTATTGAGGATCGACTGGACATTACCAGTGCCCCTTTCTTACCAAATATGAAGGCCCAAATATGGGATACAAGGGGTAAGCCAGCCCCTCGAAATATATCCAATTATAACTGTATTATACGAAATTTCCTATTTTCGGCAGGCTAGCTAAGCCTGTTAATGGCCGTGTAAACATAATTCCTTTTAAGGTTCGACTGGGCATTCCCGGGGCCCCATTCTCACCAAATATGAAGGCCCAAATATGGGATACAGGGGTTAGTCAGCCCCTTGAAAGATATCCCATTATAACAGTACTATACGAAATTTCTTTTTTTGGCAGGATAGCTAAGCCTGTTAATGGCCGTGTAAACCCAATTCCTTTTGAGGGTCTACTGGGCATTCACGGGGCTCCATACTCACCAAATATGAAGGTCCAAATATGGGATTCAGGGGGTTAGTCAGCCCCTTGAAAGACATCCCGTTATTAATGTATTGTACGAAATTTCCAATTTTCGCCAGGCTAGCTAAGCCTGTTACCGGTCGTGTCAACCCAATTCTTTTTTAGGGTAGACTGGGCTTTCCCGAGGCCCCATCTTCACTAAATATGAAAGCCCAAATATGCGATACAGGGGGTTAGCCAGCCCTCGAAAGATATCCCACTATAACTGTACTTTACGAAATTTCCTATTTTCGCCAGGCTAGGTAAGCCTGTTAACGGCCGTGTTAACCGAATTCCTTTTGAGGGTCGACTAGGCTTTCCCGAGGACACATCCTCACCAAATATGAAGGCCCAAATATGGGAAACAGGGGGTTAGCCAGCCCCTCGAAAGATATCACATTATAACTGTATTATACGGAATTTCCTATTTTCTCCAGGATAGCTAAGCCTGTTAACGGTCGTGTAAACCCAATTCCTTTTGAGGGTCGACTGGGCATTCCCGGGGCCCCACCTCCTCTAAATATGAGGGCCCAAATATGGGATACAGGGTGTTAGCCAGCCCCTTGAAAGATATCCCATTATAACTGTATTGTACGAAATTTCCAATTTTCGCCAGGCTGGCTAAGCCTGTTAACGGTCGTGTAAACCCAATTCGTTTTTAGGGTCGACTGGGCATTCCCGGGGCCCCACCTCCTCCAAATATGAAGGCCCAAATATGGGATACAGGGTGTTAGCCAGCCCCTTGAAAGATATCCCATTATAACTGTATTGTACGAAATTTCCAATTTTCGCCAGGCTGGCTAAGCCTGTTAACGGTCGTGTAAACCCAATTCCTTTTGAGGGTCGACTGGGCATTCCCGGGGCCCCACCTCCTCCAAATATGAGGGCCCAAATATGGGATACAGGGTGTTAGCCAGCCCCTTGAAAGATATCCCATTATAACTGTATTATACGAAATTTCCAATTTTCGCCAGGCTGGCTAAGCCTGTTAACGGTCGTGTAAACCCAATTCCTTTTGAGGGTTGACTGGGCATTCCCGGGGCCCCACCTCCTCCAAATATGAAAGCCCAAATATGGGATACAGGGTGTTAGCCAGCCCCTTGAAAGATATCCCATTATAACTGTATTGTACGAAATTTCCAATTTTCGCCAGGCTGGCTAATCCTGTTAACGGTCGTGTAAACCCAATTCCTTTTGAGGGTCGACTGGGCATTCCCGGGGCCCCACCTCCTCCAAATATGAAGGCCCAAATATGGGATACAGGGTGTTAGCCAGTCCCTTAAGAGATATCCCATTATAACTGTATCATTCGAAATTTCCAATTTTCGCCAGGCTGGCTAAGCCTGTTAACGGTCGTGTAAACCCAATTCCTTTTGAGGGTCGACTGGGCATTCCCGGGGCCCCACCTCCTCCAAATATGAAGGCCCAAATATGGGATACAGGGTGTTAGCCAGCCCCTTGAAAGATATCCCATTATAACTGTATTATTCGAAATTTCCAATTTTCGCCAGGCTGGCTAACCTGTTAACGGTCGTGTAAACCCAATTCCTTTTGAGGGTCGACTGGGCATTCCCGGGGCCCCACCTCCTCCAAATATGAAGGCCCAAATATGGGATACAGGGTGTTAGCCAGCCCCTTAAAAGATATCCCATTATAACTATATTATACGAAATTTCCAATTTTCGCCAGGCTGACTAAGCCTGTTAACGGTCGTGTAAACCCAATTCCTTTTGAGGGTCGACTGGGCATTCCCGGGGCCCCACCTCCTCCAAATATAAAGGCCCAAATATGGGATACAGGGTGTTAGCCAGCCCCTTGAAAGATATCCCATTATAACTGTATTGTACGAAATTTCCAATTTTCGCCAGGCTGGCTAAGCCTGTTAACGGTCGTGTAAACCCAATTCCTTTTGAGGGTCGACTGGGCATTCCCGGGGCCCCACCTCCTCCAAATATAAAGGCCCATATATGGGATACAGGGTGTTAGCCAGCCCCTTGAAAGATATCCCATTATAACTGTTTTGTACGAAATTTCCAATTTTCGCCAGGCTAGCTAAGCCTGTTAACGGTCGTGTAAACCCAATTCCTTTTGAGGGTCGACTGGGCATTCCCGGGGCCCCACCTCCTCCAAATATAAAGGCCCAAATATGGGATACAGGGTGTTAGCCAGCCCCTTGAAAGATATCCCATTATAACTGTATTGTACGAAATTTCCAATTTTCGCCAGGCTGGCTAAGCCTGTTAACGGTCGTGTAAACCCAATTCCTTTTGAGGGTCGACTGGGCATTCCCGGGGCCCCACCTCCTCCAAATATAAAGGCCCATATATGGGATACAGGGTGTTAGCCAGCCCCTTGAAAGATATCCCATTATAACTGTTTTGTACGAAATTTCCAATTTTCGCCAGGCTAGCTAAGCCTGTTAACGGTCGTGTAAACCCAATTCCTTTTGAGGGTCGACTGGGCATTCCCGGGGCCCCACCACCTCCAAATATAAAGGCCCAAATATGGGATACAGGGTGTTAGCCAGCCCCTTGAAAGATATCCCATTATAACTGTATTATACGAAATTTCCAATTTTCGCCAGGCTGGCTTAGCCTGTTAACGGTCGTATAAACCCAATTCCTTTTGAGGGTCGACTGGGCATTCCCGGGGCCCCATCTCCTCCAAATATGAAGGCCCAAATATGAGATACAGGGTGTTAGCCAGCCCCTTGAAAGATATCCCATTTTAACTGTATTGTACGAAATTTCCAATTTTCGCCAGGCTGGCTAAGCCTGTTAACGGTCGTGTAAACTCAATTCCTTTTGAGGGTCGACTGGGCATTCCCGGGGCCCCACCTCCTCTAAATATGAGGGCCCAAATATGGGATACAGGGTGTTAGCCAGCCCCTTGAAAGATATCCCATTATAACTGTATTATGCGAAATTTCCAATTTTCGCCAGGCTGGTTAAGCCTGTTAACGGTCGTGTAAACCCAATTCCTTTTGAGGGTCGACTGGGCATTCCCGGGGCCCCACCTCCTCCAAATATGAAGGCCCAAATATGGGATACAGGGTGTTAGCCAGCCCCTTGAAAGATATCCCATTATAACTGTATTGTACGAAATTTCCAATTTTCGCCAGGCTGGCTAAGCCTGTTAACGGTCGTGTAAACCCAATTCCTTTTGAGGGTCGACTGGGCATTCCCGGGGCCCCACCTCCTCCAAATATGAGCGCCCAAATATGGGATACAGGGTGTTAGCCAGCCCCTTGAAAGATATCCCATTATAACTGTATTATACGAAATTTCCAATTTTCGCCAGGCTGGCTAAGCCTGTTAACGGTCGTGTAAACCCAATTCCTTTTGAGGGTTGACTGGGCATTCCCGGGGCCCCACCTCCTCCAAATATGAAAGCCCAAATATGGGATACAGGGTGTTAGCCAGCCCCTTGAAAGATATCCCATTATAACTGTATTGTACGAAATTTCCAATTTTCGCCAGGCTGGCTAATCCTGTTAACGGTCGTGTAAACCCAATTCCTTTTGAGGGTCGACTGGGCATTCCCGGGGCCCCACCTCCTCCAAATATGAAGGCCCAAATATGGGATACAGGGTGTTAGCCAGCCCCTTAAAAGATATCCCATTATAACTGTATTATACGAAATTTCCAATTTTCGCCAGGCTGGCTAAGCCTGTTAACGGTCGTGTAAACCCAATTCCTTTTGAGGGTCGACTGGGCATTCCCGGGGCCCCACCTCCTCCAAATATGAAGGCCCAAATATGGGATACAGGGTGTTAGCCAGCCCCTTAAATGATATCCCATTATAACTGTATTATACGAAATTTCCAATTTTCGCCAGGCTGGCTAAGCCTGTTAACGGTCGTGTAAACCCAATTCCTTTTGAGGGTCGACTGGGCATTCCCGGGGCCCCACCACCTCCAAATATGAGGGCCCAAATATGGGATACAGGGTGTTAGCCAGTCCCTTGAAAGATATCCCATTATAACTGTATTATACGAAATTTCCAATTTTCGCCAGGCTAGCTAAGCCTGTTAACGGTCGTGTAAACCCAATTCCTTTTGAGGGTCGACTGGGCATTCCCGGGGCCCCACCTCCTCCAAATATGAAGGCCCAAATATGGGATACAGGGTGTTAGCCAGCCCCTTGAAAGATATCCCATTATAACTGTATTGTACGAAATTTCCAATTTTCGCCAGGCTGGCTAAGCCTGTTAACGGTTGTGTAAACCCAATTCCTTTTGAGGGTCGACTGGGCATTCCCGGGGCCCCACCTCCTCCAAATATAAAGGCCCATATATGGGATACAGGGTGTTAGCCGGCCCCTTGAAAGATATCCCATTATAACTGTATTGTACGAAATTTCCAATTTTCGCCAGGCTAGCTAAGCCTGTTAACGGTCGTGTAAACCCAATTCCTTTTGAGGGTCGACTGGGCATTCCCGGGGCCCCACCTCCTCCAAATATGAAGGCCCAAATATGGGATACAGGGTGTTAGCCAGCCCCTTGAAAGATATCCCATTATAACTGTATTGTACGAAATTTCCTATTTTCGCCAGGCTGGCTAAGCCTGTTAACGGTCGTGTAAACCCAATTCCTTTTGAGGGTCGACTGGGCATTCCCGGGGCCCCACCTCCTCCAAATATGAAGGCCCAAATATGGGATACAGGGTGTTAGCCAGCCCCTTGAAAGATATCCCATTATAACTGTATTGTACGAAATTTCCTATTTTCGCCAGGCTGGCTAAGCCTGTTAACGGTCGTGTAAACCCAATTCCTTTTGAGGGTCGACTGGGCATTCCCGGGGCCCCACCTCCTCCAAATATGAAAGCCCAAATAAGTGATACAGGGTGTTAGCCAGCCCCTTGAAAGATATCCCATTATAACTGTATTATACGAAATTTCCAATTTTCGCCAGGCTGGCTAAGCCTGTTAACGGTCGTGTAAACCCAATTCCTTTTGAGGGTCGACTGGGCATTCCCGGGGCCCCACCTCCTCCAAATATGAAGGCCCAAATATGGGATACAGGGTGTTAGCCAGCCCCTTGAAAGATATCCCACTATAACTGTATTATACGAAATTTCCAATTTTCGCCAGGCTAGCTAAGCCTGTTAACGGTCGTGTAAACCCAATTCCTTTTGAGGGTCGACTGGGCATACCCGGGGCCCCACCTCCTCCAAATATGAAGGCCCAAATATGGGATACAGGGTGTAAGCCAGCCCCTTGAAAGATATCCCATTGCAACAGTATGATGAATTTCTTACCTTTTCGCCAGGCTAGCTAATTATGTCAATGTTCAGGTCTGGTCAGCAAGATATGATTTTTAATACATAACTGTTTCTTAACATTGAAAAAGGAAAGTTTATGTGGAATTCTGAATTTACGTTTATTAGCATGTTTACGGTAATTTGAATAGCGAACCGACCAGAGAATTCTATTCGCTATTCGAATAGTGAATAGCGAAAAGCGAATAGAACTCCAACTTCTGAATGCCTATTATATAATCACTTACTGGCCATTCAGATCTTAGACGTGTGTGTATATACAAGAACACGTGTGTCTGTCACCTCATTGTTCCAAATCTCGCTACCGTGCACTGCAAATTGTCAAGAAGGGCTGTGTACAGTATCTATTATATAACCACTGACCTAGTGAAAAAAAATGTCAACATCCTCTCCTTTGAAAACTTTAACTTCAATCAACCAGTTGTTAAACATGTGTTTTCAGGTTATTAGGTGAATTGATCTGGTGTGAAATAAAACATTGATGGAAACATGTAAAAAATTAAATTGACCGCTCTAAGTTAATCTAAATAATTATACATTGTTATTTATGAAAATTAATTAGGTTTGCATGTACACTTATTGAGAAATCAATCACCGGGTAAACTATTGGTAGTTTAATTAAAATCAATGCAAACTTTCTCTCTCTCTCTCTCTCTCTCTCTCTCTCTCTCTCTCTCTCTCTCTCTCTCTCTCTATATATATATATATATATGTATATATATATATATATATATATATATATATATAACTCTTACATGTATAGAAAACAATAGTACTACATTTACATGTATGTCATGTATGTTCATACCGGGCCGCGGAATAATAAAGAATTAGTAATGAAATTAAGATTGCATGTTAAACTATTAGAAAATAAATTCCCGGGTAAATTATCAGTAAATTTAATTCAAAATCAATGCAAACTCTCTTTCTCTCTCTCTCCCGCGCACGCTCGCTCGCTCGCTTTCTCTCTCTCTCTCTCTCTCTCTCTCTCTCTCTCTCTCTCTCTCTCTCTCTCTCTGTGTGTGTGTGGTGTGTGTCTATATAAACTCTTACATGTATAGAAAACAATAGTACTACATTTACATGTATGTCATGTACGTTCTTACCGGGCTGCGGAATAATAAAGAATTAGTAATGAAAATAGGATTGCATGTTAACTTATTAGGAAATAAATTCCCGGGTAATTTATCAGTAAATTTAATTCAAAATCAATGCAGACTCTCTCTCTCTCTCCCGCGCACGCTTGCTCTCTCACTCGCTTGCTCTCTCTCTCTCTCTCTCTCTCTCTCTCTCTCTCTCTCTCCTGCCCAACAAACTGTACCAATGTTGGTATAAAGTTAACACGACTTTACCATGTCACCATGCACCTCGTAATAATTGATCCTTTTTTTTTTTAGCGCAGTAGGTATAACTACCGGTTAGCCTTACGTTGTATCCCGCAGCAAATTTTATATACAAATGATTTGTTTACAAGAGATTAGCTGCATATGGCAAAACATATTGAATAAAAACATTAAGATGTTTTACGTCTAAAAATTGAACATAAAAAAACGGGGCATTCCGAGTCATTCGCAAACATCCGACTCCAATTCCATCGCCTTCATATTTGTACAACACAATTTTATGTGTATCAAATAAAGCCCAATATTACACTTTTTTTTAATAATGAAAATTTTTCAAATCAAAATTTTTTGTTAACATTAAACCAATTAAATATAACAGACCCAGTTAATACTTCAAAATTAATATCAGTCTATATAAGCTTTATACTGTATCTAGGTAGCTTAATTAATTTATGGTGAAAAATGACATAAAAGAAAAAGATTAGGTAAAATTTATTTCAGTAAGAGTAAAAACAATGGGGTCAGTACTTATCAGTACTTGTCAGTACTTCTCTAAGTTTTTCAGTACCGTCAGTATAAAGTGTCAGTACTTCTCTAAGTTTATCAGTACTGTCTAAGTTAGTAAGTACTTTTCTAAGTTTCTCAGTACCGTCAGTAAAAACGTCAGTACTTTTTCTAAGTTTATCAGTAATGTCAGTACATTGTCAGTAAATGTCTAAGTTTATCAGTAAAAAATGGGAATGTCAGTACTTTTTTGACTTGGTAGTGTATTCAATGATTAAATCAACCACACTTGTAGATATCTTCAATCTATATATACAGCTACTTGAGTTATATGATCTAAACTGTTAAAAATGGAGATATTTGTAACGAAATGCACTAGTAGCTGACGAGATTAAGAGAGATATCTGAGTAGCTGTGTCGTTATATCATGTGGGTGACTTTATTGAATGATTAAATAAGCAATACTGGTACATATCATCAATTTATATGCACAGCTACTTGAGATATGTTGACAAATCCCTCAAAAATAAAGATATTTGTAACAAAATGTACTAGTAGCTGAAGAGATTTAAAGAGATATCTGAGTAAGTGTGTCATAATATCATGTGGATGACCTGATAGAATGTTGAAATAAGCAAGACTGGTACATATCATCAATCTATATATACAGCTACTTGAGATATGTTGACAAATCCCTCAAAAATAAAGTTATTGGTAATAAAATGTAAGAGTAGCTGATGAGATTTAAAGAGATATCTGAGTATTTGTGTCATAATATCATGTGGGTGACCTTATAGAATGTTCAAATTAACCAAACTTGTAGATATCTTCCATCTATATATACAGCTACTTGAGATATGTTGACAAATCCCTCAAAAATAAAGATATTTGTGACAAAATATACTAGTAGCTGAAGAGATTTAAAGTGATATCTGAGTAGTTGTGTCATAATATCATGTGGGTGACCTTATTGAATGATTAAATTAACCACACTTGTAGATATCTCCAATCTATATATACAGCTACTTGAGTTATATGATCTAAACTGTTAAAAATGGAGATATTTGTAACGAAATGCACTAGGAGCTGGCGAGATTAAGAGAGAAATCTGAGTAGTTGTGTCGTAATATCATGTGGATGACCTGATAGAATGTTGAAATAAGCAAGACCAGTACATATCATCAATTTATATATACAGCTACTAGAGATATGTTGACAAGTCCCTCAAAAATAAAGTAATTGGTAATAAAATGTAATAGTAGCTGATGAGATTTAAAGAGATATCTGAGTATTTGTGTCATTATATCATGTGGTTGACCTTATAGAATGTTCAAATTAACCAAACTTGTAGATATCTTCAATCTATATATACACCTACTTGAGATATGTTGACAAAACCCTAAAAAATAAAAATATTTGTTACAAAATACAATAGTATCTGACGACATAAGAAAGACATCTGAGAAAATGTGTCGTAATATCATGTGGGTGACATTATAGAATGTTGAAATTAGCAACACTGGTACATATCCTTAATCTATATATACAGCTACTTGAGATATATTGACAAAACCGCCATAAAATATAGATATTTGTAAGTACGTGCACTAGTAGGTGACGACATAACGATAGATATCTGAGAAATTGTGTGGTAATATTATGTGGATGACTTTTTAGAATGTTGAAATTAGCAAGACTGGTATATATTTTTAATCTACACATACAGCTACTTGAGATATATTGACAAAACCCTAAAAAATAAAGATAATTGTAACAAAATGCACTAGAAGCTGTCGACATAAAAAGATATTTCTGTGTAATTGTATCGTAATATCATGTGGATGACCTGATACAATGCTGATATTAACAACCCTTGAAGATGTCTTCAATCTTTACGTACGGCTACTTGAACTACATGGAAAAATTGTCTTTAACATAGAGATATTTGGAAAGAAATGCACTGGTAGCTGACGAGATTAAGAGAAATATCTGAATAATTTTGTTGTAATATCATGCGGATGACATGGTAGATTGTTATAGTTAATAACACTTGTTGATATTTTCAATCTATATGTACTGCTACTTGAGTCAAATAGACAATATTGTCTAATATAGAGATATTTTAAACGAAATGAACCAATTACTGATGAGAGTAAGAGAGGAATATGACTACTTTTAAGGTATAATCATATAGATAACCTAGTCAAATGTTGATTTAACATCACTTGTAAATATATCACAAAAGATGATAAATCATGTGGATAATATAGTGCAATGTACATATTAAGAACACAAATAGAAATCCCAGGTATGTTTTGTCACTTGGACAGTAACTAGTAACTAGCAGCCAAGTTTTCGTTCATCTCGTAGCCAGTTACTAGTAGCTAGCTTTTTTTTACTTCTCGTAGCCAGTTACTAGTAGCCAACTTTTATTTCATCTCGTAGCCAGTTACTAGTAGCTAGCTTTTCTTACTTCTCGTAGCCAGTTACTAGTAGCCAGTTACTAGTAGCTAACTTTACCTATCTTTTTTTTTGGCAACCAGAATCTGAGTGTCATTGTGGAGTTATAAACCAGTGATTAAGCTTACAGTTCCTTGTTATGTAAACAAAGCGCTTTTGTTTACATTTTAAATGTGGAAGTGAAAATTCGAGTTTTAGACCTAAAATGGATGTCTTAAATGTTAGGAACTGTTTATATATGCTTAAAATGAATAAGAAAAAAGACAAGTCAGCTTGAAGAAGATTTTTTACTGGTATATTGAACCTATGTAAACAAAAACAGGGCACGAACCTTGTTTACATGACAAAGAATTGTGAGCCTTGTATTTTGCTTATAACTCTACGACTGACTCTCAAATATAATTTGATCATAAGAAATGCCTTTTTAAAGCATTGTAAATGATAAAAACAGAATATTAGAATTTGACCAAAATCGTGACCATGCCCCTTTAACTGCTTGATTCACGATTACTTTCCTGGTTAGCTTATTGGGAAATATTCAAGTATCTAACCACTATTATAAAAACTCTAAGAGATTATATTCCGTCAGCAAATTGAAAATATCGGGTATAAATCCAAGTTGATGTTTAGATAGGTTTTCTAGGAAGGAGAAAAGGCTGGTTAAAAAAAAATGCTGTTTGGTAGAGTTTCGTAATTTAGAAGACCAAGTTGTCCAAAGAAGAGGAGCTTTCTTTTGTCAATTTCAGAACTGATGGGGTACACACCAAAGAGGCTTTCGGAAATATCTGACCTTGTTCTGCGTGGTAAATTTTGCACCGTTTTACACATTGAGTGTTGGAATACGTGTAATCGCTGAGTATCTTTCGCTGACAAGTTGTTCCAAAGCTCGCACAGAGTGTCTTACTACAGTTATGTACATATGTGCTATTGTCAGTGGATTAAGGTAGGGAGAACCGATATCTGAAAGTGCGTAAAAGGTAAAAAAGCTAAAATTCAAAAGTTGTTTAAATCTCCTGAAAATGCACATAGGCCATCTTGAATATGTGTGTATAAAATGTACCAAGTGATACACTTTTATCTTGTTTCCAAAAATAATTATGACTTCAACATTTTGGCATATTTCTAAGATTTAGTCAAAAATGATGAAAAATGGCATACTTTCTTGTAGTTTTATGAAGAGGAAAATGTGTCCGCAGCTGTCGCCCACAACGAAATTAATATATTTAATGTGATATCACCTGATATAGTTATGTGAGTTTCATCGTGGGCGACAGCTGTGGACATAGTTTTCTATTAAAAAAACCACTGAAGAATTGGTATCTTCTGCTCAGTTTTATGAAAATTTCGGGAAACTGTACTGTTTATGACGTCACAATTACCCTTGTGAAACGTCTAATCGTGTAACTATTTATAGATTCTTATTTTATGGGTATTGTGTTAATAACTGTTGCATTTTCATTTTTTGTGATATTTTTTAAAATCACTCTAAAACAGGGCAAAATATGACTGAAACCGTACCTAGTTCTTTAGCTACTTTCATAAGCTGACACTGGCCTGGATGAGACGCTTAAGTGGATCGCTTAATCCAATCTACTCGAATCACCAAGAGAAGCATATGTCTTATGTTCAATTTCTAAGTTTATATTACTTTTTATTATACTAGACTTTGACCCGTGCGTGCACGGGTTGACATTGCATATGATATCGGACATTTACGAAATAGATACATCGACACACCGCATTGTTGACATTTACATAACCAAGCTTTAAGCCTACAATAATGCTATTAATTTCACTACACTCTGCTTAGTTAGATAATCTATCTGTGTCTCGGGACAGGCCTTCACCACAGTTAAAATGCCTCCCATATGTACCCGTAAAGTAGCAAACAATTGCAGAATCGCTCCTAAACGATTTTGGAGAAATTAATAAAGCTGCATTTAAAATAACAGTCAAATTATTTATAACAAGCCATTTTGAGACTGTAAATACCTTTCATCTAAAAATTTAATTCATATTAATGAAGAATTCTACACTTTTTCACTAACGTTTTTTACTCGCTTCAATTTCCACACCATGTTGACATTCGGAACTCTCGGTATTTTTCATATGAAATGCACTGAGTTAGAGTTATCTCCCGTATTTTCTTTGATGAACAGAATATATAGGAAATTTTCAATGAAAATTTTTATTATCTCTATTTGTATTATCGTTCCTGAGTTTATCCATGCAAATGTGATATTGTGGAAACATAAACTAAAGAGCCTACCGTGATTTAGCGTGAATGAAATACGCATGCGCAAGATTGTAAAATCCAAAAAATCCAGATGATTTCCGGATTTTTGAGATTAATTTTCGTTGATTATTAATTAGCGAAGCTTGATCTTCAAGTACCAATGGTGTTTAAAATATATAAAACAAAAGACAGTACCCTTCCGATTTCTCGGTATTAAAGCCCAAAAATTCGAGTCTATTATTTTAATATAGTAGTATAAATTTGCATTTGGCTTACTTTTATTTTAATTACTTTATTATAGCGCAATTTTTTTACCCAAACCTCGAAAATATGCTTATCTAATTTTGTTTTTATACTTTTGTGATCTTTGCCTTGCCCTGGTCAATGAAATATTCACTAAATTTACTCATTTTCTCTATGAGGGATCCAAAATCCTTGATCATATATTAGAAAAGTATAGATGATATTAATATTTTATTGAATTACTTGGTAAGTATATAATTGTCTGTTTTTTTTTTGTTTTCCTTTAAGGCATCATATTGAGAGCTAAACGCAAGTCTACGTCGCCATATGTTCGCCCGTCTAGAGCGCGTGGTATCCGGCCCACTTCCAGCAATGCAACTGTAACCATGTCCAGCGTTCCCGCAGCCTGTTCAGTGACAGCGTAGCAAACAGTGCCCACTTGTCGAAAGAATACTTTAATGACTGTACGTATATGCAGCTCTCCTACTTTTTCTATGAGAGGATTTATTTGATTTGAATTTTAAAAGTGGGTTTATGTCTAGTCATCTATAAATTCTGCATCATATCATGGAAAGAACTATTTTAAGCTCACCTCGTTTGTTTTGTATGACTGTATTTTATTCAATTTCAAAGAGGATTATAATTTTAAAAACTATATTTGGTTGTCTCTCTCCATTTCAAAAGGCGGTATATCATATTCATCATTGATTACAACAAAATATAAACAAACACGCTGCATACACTGTACCAATTCAAACAATGTCAAGAATTTGGGAATTATGCATGTACAGATATTTTTTTCAAAGTGTCTCCATGATAAGTACTGATGATGTACACTCATTCCATACTTTAAATTTCGCGTTGCGTTGACTTGGTCTCAAATTTGTTCAAAATGCGTTTCGTTTCAAATTTAACATTTAACAAATTTAACAAGTGTGGAGCTTTTTCAAAGTGTGTAAACACATTCCTTCCGTGTAAAATAGTTTGATTAACAAAATTGTAATATTAATCGGAAATGCTTATTATGACCAGGACATAATATGTTTTATCAAAAATACATTACATCTATATCTAATTACATGTATATTCAGTCGTTGAGTTTCAAAATGCAAAAAATGCCGCGTTCATGTGGAATTTTGTGTATTTTCCAAGCCTTTTTATTGGGCGCCCCAACATCACAACTTTGTCAAAGGTAAGTAATTTCTTTCATACTTGAAGCTGATATATATATATATATATATATATATATATATATATATATATATATATATATATATATATATATATATTTATACATATAGTATAAATCCACACACGTAGTAGTATATGAAAAAAATCACAACACCGAAATAAAGTTTATTTCGGTGTTGTGATTTTTTTATATATATATGTTGTGATGTTGGGGCGCCCAATAAAAAGGTTTGGAATATATATATATATATATATATATATATATATATATATATATATATATATATATATATATATATATATATATATATATATATATACTCTATTTGAGAGTTATTGCAATGTTTGTGCTTATTATATATGTATATATCTATGCAATGTGTATCGTCCCGATCCTCTCAAGTTGTCGTTTAACTGTATTCCACCTGTATCTCAAACGACCGTGTAGTGAGCGACCGGCGCGCTAGGTTCCCTTCGTCATCGAAAGCAAGATTTTTGTCTTGCCTAGATGGCGTAGTGGTTAGCGCGGTGGCCGCTCACTGCTAGGAGAATGGGTTCCAGAGGTCGTGAGTTCAAGCCCCGGCCGGGGCGGAGGTGGAGCTCCAATAAGGTGAATTTCTCTGTGCTTTATGTATATCTATCTCATTCACTATGGGCAGGTATATGTCAATTTGAGAGTTATTGCAATGTTTGTGCTTATTATATATATATATATATATATATATATATATATATATATATATATATAAAATTTACTTCGAAATATATCCACATACTCTTTGAATGCGTGTACCTAATCATGGCGAGTTCTTGGAATGGAATTGGATTTGATGTTAACAGAGCGAACAGAGTGAGCGAACAATGACGTTATCTAGAGTTAACATACCGATAATATCAAGGTAAATTTAGAAGCGATCTGTGAGCCAGATGATGAGATTTAAAGTGATAACCATATCTGTTTCAGAAACTGCTGAAGTTGGATGTAAAGAATAGAATGATAAGTTGAAACGGGTTTTCTCTAGTTTGTTTGCTTTCTGTCCCTTTCTGTTTTTTTGTTTTAGTTGATTTGTAAGAGACACTGGTCAGCAATCGTAACAATTCATCACAAGAATATAAATTAAAAATGTATAAAAACTTATAAAATCTTATATATACTGAAAGAAAAATAATCTCCAAAACTTGTTGCAGAATACCTGCCAATATATACTAATAGGTGATACTCATATTAACGAAAGATCACGATCACTTTGTCAAATTGTTACACTAAAGTTTAAAATTCAGAGAATTTTAAACAATCTATAACAATTTTTACAGATAGTTTTGACTTCTCTGAATTTTAAAATTCAATGTAACAAAATTGAAAATATCGCTACCTATATAGCCCACCGAAACAGAAAGAAAACATTTCGTTGTTTTTATTAATATCTTTCAATGAATCATTTTATCAAATATCCATAAAAAGTGAGTAAAAGTATGTCAGTTATCATTATTGTTGATCAGCGCGATACACAGAGGTCACAGCAATTATTTCCATATGTTACCATGGTTAATACAAGTACAAGGAAGCTAGCAGCCTCTTGCAAGCCCGGGAATTCGTGTTTTAGATTGATTTAGATTTAAATTTAGACTGATCAGGAAATAATAATTTTTTAGTTTGAAAATGAATCACAATTTATTAAGTGTTCTTTATTTTTGTGAAGAAAAAAGATAATAAAAATGCACTAAATTATGTAAAGTTTTTTTTGGCTTTTAAAGGGGCATGGTCACAATTTTGGTGAAAAATTTATTTTTTTTGTTTTTAATGTTTACAATGTTTCAGTAAGGCAATTCATAAGAGTCGATCAAACTTTGAGTGTCCTGCGTCGAGTTATAACCGAAATATACAGAGAGCTCATAATTCCTTGTTAAGTAAAAAAAAAGCCCAGGACTTGTTAAATTTTGAATGTTGACAAAAAGTTCCATGTTTAGACCTAATATGAATTTTAATTTTTCACATATTTTAGATCTAAGAGCAATAATTCTTTAGACTTGGAAGATATTAAGTAGAATTGTCTTTGTTTGTCATGATGATGCTTCACGTGTTCCTACATAAACTAGATTTCATACCAATCTATATTGTGAATGTACTACGGATGAACGAATTAGCACATAGAAAAATCAGCTTGAAAGAGAACTTTTATCGGTATATTGAACTACTGTAAGCAAAACTTAGCACGAGCTTTGTTTACATAACAAAGATGTATCTTGCTTTTAACTCTACGATTGACATTTAAATTTTGGTTGATCATTAGAAATACATTAATAAAGCATTATAAAAACAAACAGAAAAACAAAATTTTAAATAAAACGTGACCATGCCCCTTTAAGGTTTTGTGTTAATTTGTATAAAAATAATTCCATTCAATTCCCTGTATGTCCATTACACTTTTTAAGACATGCACATTGTTTTCTTCATTTATCGTACATGTATGTGTAAAGTTTGAAACTTGATGTAGTCATAGAGAGTCATAAGGATGAGTAATGATCAAACGAATCAAATGGTATAATTAAAACATTTTCCATTCTTCAGCACTGAACAGAACCCGCGGGGCTGTTGTGATGGCTACATGTGGGACTCTGCTGTTGACAATTGCGTCGGTATGTTACATAAAATTCTTATTCTTTTAATTAACTGATACTGATTTAATATCGAAAGGAGTTCGACTCATATCAATTTCTAAATATTTAATGCAGTACATACTTTTATTAAAGCAACAAAACGCCTTTTCCAAGTATTTATAATGTTAAAAAAAATATAGACTAATTTTTTTCTTTCCGAACCGGTATCAAAATACTTCCTCCCTTTCTTTTCTTTCACTTGTATCGTTTCTATGTCCTAAGTTTTATGATATTCAATATTTCAACATGTTCATTTTGACCATGATGTAGAATGAAAGCTAAAATAGGCTATGCCTGCTGCCTAATCCCATTAACTATATAGATCTGTTGAATTAATTATTGTTTAAAATAGAAAGGTCTGTATACTGAAAATTGTGTTTAGTTTTCCTCAAATTCAAGTCTCTTTATTGTAGAATGTCGTCCGGGATTTAGTGGTCCTGGGTGTTTTGTTTCTTGTCCCTATCCATTATACGGAAAAGACTGTCAGAACATTTGCACTTGTTCCCTAACGGAGTACTGTGATTTCATGTTTGGGTGCCTCGAGAGTAAGTATATATGTAACACTCCAAAGTCCGATGGTCTGCGCCAAAGTCCGATGGTTTAGTGCCGATACGTTCGCCAAAGTCCGATGGTAACGGAATAACACCGTCTGTGATTTCACGTCATGAAAATGTAGAACTAGCAATTCAAAATCAATGAAGTAATAAACAGCAATTTAAAAAGTTCCCTGGGATACATTTTTACATTTGCAAATATGTTTCCTTATATGAACCTATAAAATAAAAAAAACGTTTAATTCCGTGTGAACTTTTTAATGACGTCACAATGACTACTGCACGCGCTTATTGTTCGACGGTTGCATTATTGTAAACATAACAAAAACGGTTGTAACAGTGTGCCGGATAATTATGCCAGTGCCATGGTGGTATTTTTGCATCCGTTTAAGATGCAGTTTCATAAAAATCTATATATACTAGCGGAAAAAAGAAACTGTGCATTATAAAATTTAGTATAATTTTTCTATATCTTTTGTTTGTATTTATAAAATTTAAACAATCGATAATGGTATTGTTTTTGACAATATCGGATGGTAACCGTCCGGGTGCACGGACTTTTTCATGGTTAGTGAGCACCTGTTGTTTATTGAAGAATTTTACGGGCCAATACTGTTTGGAATAAGAACTGTAAAGGATTTGTTTAAACTTTTTTTGTTAAGGAAATCTCTTTAGTTTCAACAAAATGTACCCCTATGCCATGCCACGACTCAACGAAAACCAACGTAATCGTGCTGTTGGGATGCTGCAAGCTGGAATGGAACAAAATACTGTAGCAAGACACTTTGGAGTTCATCGGAACACCATCCAGTCATTATGGAGACGTTTTCAACAATCTGGCAACACCCAGGATTTGGGCGACCTCGTGTGACGTCACGTCAACAGGACAACCACATTAGACTTGTGCATCTGAGAAATCGTTTCCAGACAGCAAGTTTGACTGCCCGTAGCATTCCAGGGCTTCGACCAATTAGTCCAAGAACTGTGCGTAATCGTCTGCGCGAGCAAAACATCAGACCAAGACGTCCAGCGGTGCGCCCAGTACTGCTTCAACGTCATCGTATCGCCAGACTAGCGTGGTGCACACGACATCTGCGATTCAGAATACAGGACTGGGCCAATATTCTGTTCACTGATGAATCCAGATTTCATTTGGATAGCAGTGACGGCTGTTGTAGGGTGTAATATCGTCGCGTTGGGGAGCGTTACCAGGACGCTTGTGTTGTGCAACGTCGACAATTTGGTGGAGGTAACGTTATGGTGTGGGGTGGAATATCAGCACGTGGAAGGACCCCTCTACAAATTGTCAATGGAAATCTCACCGGCGTACGCTATCGAGATGAAATTATTCAGCGTCATGTGATACCCTTCATACAGAGACATCAAAATCACATCACTCTGCAGCAAGACAAAGCAAGGCCACACGTTGCACGTGTAGTCAGGGACTTGTTTGTTCAACAGAATATCGATGTCTTGCCTTGGCCAGCTGTTTCCCCCGATTTGCCGCCGATCGAGCACGTCTGGGATGAAATGGAAAGACGTTTACGCCGTTTACCAAATCAGCCAGTGACATTGGCTGATTTAGGCCAGGCTTTAACCAACATCTGGAACAACATCCCTCAAGCATTTCACTTTAGTGGCATCAATGAGGCGTCGCTGTCAAGCATGCGTGAACGCAAATGGTGGTCACACGCGTTATTAATTTTGTTAATTCAATTTCAAATAACAGTGACTTTCAAGTGTGCTGAAATTGACGTTATTCGACGTTGACATTAATGTGTTATGAGATGTTGTTACGAATACATGTGTTAACAGTATTACAAAAAATAAAATTTGTTCATAGTAATTTTTAATTTTTTTTTCATATATTAAATAATGCACAGTTTCTTTTTTCCGCTAGTATATATATACCAAATGACAGGCCTTTGTCTAGAGAATATATAACCACTTTTGTTTTTAATGTGACTCACCAGACATGTGAGATATTTACCTTTAAAAGTTAATATCCTGTAGGAAAAAATTCCCATAGGAGAAATAATTTTCCTACAGGGAATATTGAAAATCCTATAGGAAATATATTTCCTATAGGAATTTGATTAAAACAGGTAGTTTTTAAAATCCTACAAGAGTTTTGTTCATATCCCATCAGAAATTAAATTCCTATAGGAAGTTCTTTAATCCGGTAGGAAATTCCAAATATCCTATGGGAACTTTGTTTTTCCTATTGGAAGAAATATTTTCCTGTAGGAATTTATTTTTTAAAGGTAAAAATCTTACCTGACAGGTGAGATACATTAATAACAAAGGTGGTTAAAACTCTTTATGCAAAGGTCTATGATATGGCATATTTGAATTTTTCGATATATGCATCTTAGACGGTTGCAAAAATGCCACCTTGGTTCCGGCATAATTATCCGGCAGTGTCTTATTTTAATAGTTCTGAACGATTTGCCATTCTTAAACGTAGATATATGTAATAAACAGCTATGTTAAAAAATTCACGGGGATATAAACTTGGTTGGTACGTGATCAAATCTTCTGAGAAACCCTTTGGGCTTCACAGGATTTGATCACGTGACCAACCAAGTTCATATACCGGCTTTGTCGGAGAGGATTTTTATAGGCAATGCCTGCTATCCCATTCGTTTATGTTATATTTTGCATAATAAAAAATTTGTTTAAAAAAAGTTCATATCCCGGCGAACGTTTTAACATGCGGTTTCTTTCTTAAATGAACTTGGTTGGTCACGTGATCAAATCCTGTGGAGACCGAAGGGCTTCTCAGAAGATTTGATCACTTACCAACCAAGTTCATATCCGGTGAACTTTTCAACATTGCTGTTTAATACTTATTAATGAGAATGGCAAATCATTCAGAATCATTAATATAACGGTGTTTTTACGTTTACAATTTTGCAAACGTCAAGCGATAAGCGCGTGTGGTTATCATTGTGACATCATGAAATAGTTCACACAGAATTGAACGTTTTCGCTATTCTATAGGTTCATATAAGGAAGAATATTTGCAAATGTAAATATCAAAATGTAAGCGACAGGCTGTCTGGACAATCGATTCATGATACAATGAAAAGGTGAAGAAAAAAAGAAAGACAAACGATCCCCGTTTTTTGCATGCTAAACTATCGGGTCTAGCGCAGACTATCGGACTTAGGCGTGACCATCGGGCTTTAGAGTCCCATCACACTTTTGGGACCTACATATATATCTTTTAAACAATAAAATTGGTTGGTAAATTGCATATGCATATTAAAAAGGAAATAGTAAACACAAACGTTGAATCTTGTGTTTCTGACAATTTTCATTTCACAGTGCAACTCAAACTACCACTATAGTTTGTCCCCAGATATTTATGCCGCACATTTGGAAGATTTTTAATAAAAATACACATACCTGTGAGAGAAATGCAATTGAAATCGATGAAAGAGAAAATTTCCAAGATATCGTCATTTACCTATTATCGTTTTTCTCTCAGAAAAGTTCACAGGAACGAAAAAAGATTTCTTACGGAGATTTATAATGTGGAATGTTTACATCTTTTCTCCGTTCAGAAGTCACTCGGAAAACCTCACACAATTTTTCAACGTTATCATCTGGGTAATTTCATTTCTTATGCAATGGAAAATCCCCGTAGACTTTTTATGTTTAGCCGTGTATTGAAACCTAACTAGCTAGAGGGGGCGTTTCAAAGGGGAAATCTTGGGATTTTGTCATAATATTTATTGATCATCGTTTGAACCCAGAGGTATTTATAAATAATAATTTAAGAAAATGTGCAGCATAAATATCTTGGGACAGACTACAGTTTGTACCTTCTGTCGTTTACATAACATCAATATATGCATGTTACCATTACGGTAGTACTTACATAGGAATATCCAAACCGAAAGAAAACCCTTGATAAACCTTTGACAGGCAAATATTCCAGTATATGTATACTCTGAGGATTTTAAATGAATACAGTTTAAATGTCTTAAGCCGTAGAATTTTAACATTTTAAAGTATATCTCTGAAAAAGATGTACATCTTGCTTCGCCCTGTTACTCGGTCGCGATGTAATGATAATTTTTACGCACTTAATTCAAGCCAGGAAAAGAAATAAAATAAAATATACAGCTCAATGCATTATTACCAAACAAAATTATCTTATAATTTGATACGATATTAAAAAATATGGTTTAATTAATGGATAAATTATAACCTATGATACAATATATAATTTATATGAATTAGTTTACCAAGTTTTATTTTTATATACAAAACCATGTTTTTATTACAGGTCAAGGAGCAATTTCTACCGAACCAATTGTAGCTAGCATTGATTTTGACAATATCGTTTATAGTACGCACCAGTTGGAAGAAAAAAGTACATTGACAATTTCAAAAATCACCGAATCAAATATTGGGGGAAATCTTGAAAATAGGATTCAAAACATTTGGCAGTTTATGTTAATTATGCTAGCTGTATTTTCCGTACTGGCTTTGACATATCTTGGAAAGTGTGTTCATCGGCAATGGACGTCCAGATCTCTTCAAGTTAGCAACATAAGAACATTGTCACCAGATATAGCATTAAATGTAAGCAATCAACCTGATTGCAAGTACGAAGAAACACAGAACGTAGAATATGAAGAACCTGATCGCTATCTATCGGCTGCACCTAATGATAGCTGTGCAAGTGGTATAAACAATCAAGGAAAGGTGCATTTTGGGTCTATCAGACCATCGCCGCAGCTGTTAATTGAAGCGCTAAATGAAAAACAAAAATGCGGAAAAATAATGTACGAAAACCAGTTGAACAAAGGAGAACGAGAAATCGAAGATCTTTATCTTTCTCCAGTAAATAACGTATAATTGCGATACAAACTTCGATATATATGTAACCTAGCAGTTAAGGAAAATGAATATGGAGATGGTGTATTTGATGACTTTATTTATAAAATGAAAAATAGGCATTGAGCTACAAAATATTACAGTATATGAGAAAACTGACAAATGAAGAAAATACATTAGTTACAGTATAAGTTACCACAAATACATTATACGTTTCATGAAAAAATCAATTACAGTGCGTATTATAAAGAAAATTATAATTTCTTTGAATCTCCGCATTTTTCTGCAACTTCACGCACTGTTAGTAGCCGATCACCATCAATAACGTCACGAACTTCATTTTGCACGGCTCCGTAATTTCGAAATAATGGTCTTCCCTTCCCGCACATCATCCATGACATTCTCTCTTCCGTCTGAAAATCTTGTGCCACTTAAATACTATAGAACGGCTCACATTCTTATGTATTTCCGACTGTTTCAGAAATTTGTGAGTCGCTGTAGGAGTTTTTCCGATGCCCGCGCAAAATTTTATTACCGCTCGCTGCTCCGCCTTTTCCGAAAACCTCTTCTTTTTTAGCAATGATGGTCCAGACTTTATAGATTCGAACATCGCTTTCTCTGCCATTTTGTTACTGTGAACGTTCAAATTTTGCAGATATGATGTAAAAGTCATCGCCAACGTCATAATGTAAAAATTATCTCAATATTTACGGAATCTTACGGAATACAAAGGGAATGTTAAAATTGATGATAAGTAACACATTTTATTAAAATTTCAAGTCGTATTCCTAATTAGACATTTAAAATAGTATAAAATTTTACATTTAGTATGTGTTAATATTTTATTATTTGATATTTATAAGGAAACTAGAGATTAGGCCCCCTCGCTTGGAAACATCTGCAAAGAAAATGAATGAAAAATAAAAATAATTGGAATTTTTCTAATTCCATGAGGCATAACCGTCAAAAGTTGCTCGATCTTATCCAAAATTTAACTTTTGATTAACTAGATATTATTATGATAAATCTGCATACCAAATTTCATATCATAAGTGCAACATCTGCGAAAAAATGAACGGAAACTGCAAATAATTGGATTTTTTCTATGTACAAGGGGCATAACGAAAATTGCTCGATCGTAAAAAATCGAACTTGCCCTAGCTATTATTATGATTAACCTGTATACCATTTCATATTAATATTTGCATCCTCTGCGAAGAAAATGAAGGGAAACTGTGGGTGGACAGGTGTAACGAAGAATTTTGACCCGGGTTGAAAATTGACCCGGGGGTCACTTTTCAACGTTGAATATCGAGACCTAAAGTGTTGAAAAAAGACCCTGGTCAGTTGAATATTGATTCTCATCGTGGAATTGTGATCACGAAACCGGTTCAAAATTCAACAGCAAATATTCACACCTTAACTAATTGATATTCATAACTTCGATTCATTTCACCAACAATTTAGTTTTTTTTTCATATTTACATGTTTTAACAGTCGGACGAAAAAATATAACATTTCAATGACCATTTTTCAAATTAACATAGTAACCTTCAAATGTGTTTTAACTATTTTATTCATATTGAACTTTTCGCGTTTAACTGTTGTTTTGTGTGATATCTATATTTCAAATAAAATATGTTTTAATAAGAATATAGGTACACATGATTACACGATAAACTATTCAATTCAGTGAAACATTTTTATACTAGTATTTGCTTGATAGGTGTAAACATATAAATAATAATAAAAAAATACAATACAACATATCTGGGCGTTAGTACAAAATTTAAAATATGACATATAATGATTTTTGTTCTTACAACCACTCGATATATTAAAACTGTAATTATTACACCCAGTAAATGACAAATTTACAAATTGACAATACGCTAACAGTATTTTATTTTCAAAGAAATTTGCTCAATAACAGAAAAAACCAGCAATCATCTTTTTGTTCTAAAATTCATTTCCCCTAACATTTATAATTTAAGTATTTCAGACATGTTACAGAGACATCTTGTATGTGTACATTTTTATGCACACTCTTTCCTGAGCTATATTGTTAGTGTAGTAACTATACATGTATCTTTCTTTAATGTTGATATTTTTCAGCG
The DNA here is from genome assembly GCA_020458035.1 of Magallana ariakensis. Taxonomy (NCBI): domain Eukaryota; kingdom Metazoa; phylum Mollusca; class Bivalvia; order Ostreida; family Ostreidae; genus Magallana; species Magallana ariakensis. The sequence goes on from CM035820.1 coordinate 235,408, forward strand.
TTTTATTTTGCTGTGAACATGTGATATTAGGATAAATAAGATGTAACTAAATATAATGTACATGATTGAAACAAGAGTTGTTTTTTTTCTTCAAGGAATTAACAATTCTGCTTAAAAGAATATAAAAGAAAAGCAGGTTAGCAACCTAATTTGTGTAAGGATGACAACAACGTAATTTTGCTTGTGTGGTTTCTAAATAGCTTAACAGAAGTTTATTGTTTTCGTCAATGAAATGGTAAATTGCATTTTTGAATAACCAAAAAAAAAAAAAAATCCTCAAACATATCGTTCATGAAAATGATGTAGAGGACTATGCAATGCATTGGGTCGCAGCAGGTGGTTGACCTTCCTCTCACAGGGACCTACATTATCAATGTATATAGGGTATATATTTTCAATTATGAGAAAACTATATAACGTCAGGTGCATGTGTTTCAAATTCAAATATACATGTAAATAATGAAATTGAAAACTAAAAAACACAAGATGAAACTGTGCCATTCAGTCAACTGAATGTTAACTGAAAGGTCTGGAAAGGTGACTGAATGGCAGAGATATGCCATTCAGTCACCTTTCCATAACCTTTCAGTCACATTTCAGTTGACTTTATGGCACAGTTTTATCCTGTGACAAATAGACATTGATTGTAATCTTTGTTAAAAAGACTATGCGTATATGCAGAAAGTTGGCAAAATAGCTTATCAGAAAAGTTTGCGAAAAAATTATTGTCAAGTCGAATAAATTAAATAAAAAACCGTTAACGACGTATGAGATAAAAATATGACAATTGTTCATTTATTATTCTGTCAGGGAAATATCCTGACTTTTCGGAATGAAGTACAGGCACCTGACGTTATATATTTTTTTCTTATAGATACACTGTATGTATATAAACCCTTTACTAGCTGCAGAATTGTAGCTCCACGGAAAATTCGGCTTGACGGACCAGCTAAGTTCTGCATCATGCTTCTTATAATTAGACGTTTCACAAACTCTAGACCCATAAAACATGTTCTGTCTTTAGTTATTTTTCTCTAAACTTTGCTACAAGTCTGATGGATATTAATGTGATCCGCCATTTATAACACCACTGCGCATAAGTGCGGGAAAAGCTAGCATTGAAAACACTATGGAAGAACAGTTTGTTTACAAATTAGAATCACGTTTTTCATGTCTTAAATTAGATAACTCTTATATCGGATGATACTCGAAGCATTATTATTCCAATATTCAATAATGTAGAACGATATTAATTGTTAATTATGTGTAATAAATATGAAACACGATTTTAGCATCATCGATACGGTAAAAGGAGTAAATACCCCTCTTCCTGAGGGATGCATGTACTGAGAGTGTTTTTTATTCTGTATTCAAAAACTCCTCCAAAAGAAAATCCACTTGTGGTTTATAACTTATAATGTAAAGACACGGAACACATGGAGCACGAAGCTGAGTCCTGACTAGCAAAACCCTTACAACTTCATGATGGAAACTAAGTTTAAATCGGCTTTAATTCTTATTCCATTAATCTACATGGTCTCCGATGACAATCTTCCCTTTGTTCCTATCCTTGTCGGTCTGTCTCTTTTTTTCTTTCATTGCCAAATCTGTCAAACTAACCGGTATACCCCTCTTTCTCGTTGTCGCCATAGTTGTTGATAGACCGAGATGGATGTCACGGGATCCATTTAAGGTGGGGTTATTCAAATCTTTTGTATTTTTTACCGTGACGGTAAAAATTGAAAAAATATATTTTTGATTTCTTGTATCTTTGTTATGCGACTGATTTATAAAGCGTACTTTGTGTGAAAGTCCTATTTTTAAGTGAAGGAATGAAGCAAATAATCAGATCTTATTATTGTTAATCACTAAAAGTACGCCATATATACATATAAGCTCTGCCGATGTGCATGAAAGTAACGTTAACGGCCAGTATTTGTTGGACATATTTATCAGAGATTATGATGAGTTTAAATTAATTAAAGAAAATGGTGAGGGTTGATGTCAATTTTGGAGAAAAGAGACACTGATTATATTCTGTTTTACTATACTTGAAAACAAATAACGTATTTTCTTTAAGCTACAAAAGATACTGAGAGCAAAGACTAATAATTAATCTGTCATTGATGACCTTTTAATTATGTTCCAAGAGGGAATGAAAATCCATTCTATGTAATAAAAAGAAGATTTGCTGCCCCGACTCACCAAATTACCCAAGTCGGCAAATGTAGCGGACAGTATGAACGAGTAAATTAAAAGTTTAGAAACTGAAACTTTTAAGTACATACATGTACATTTAAACCTTGAAGAGCAAAGTTCCAGTTCAGTTCAAAGACAGTTCAAAACTTTGAAGTCAGAGTCAATTTTCAACAGGGTCAATTTTCAACGTGTCGATGTCATAAGCGGTTTAAGAAATATTTTTCAATCTATTGAAAAATGACCCTGCGTATAAATTTCACGACTTTTAGTCTCAATTTTCAACCCGGGTCAATATACTTCGTTACACCAGCAGTGGACGAACCGACCGACAGACAGACGGACAGCAGCAAAGCAATATGCCCTCCCTTTTTCGAAGGGGGCATAAAAAGCAATCAGTTGCGAATAATTCCCAAGCCCGCATTATCGTAGTCAGTTCATCTTGTGAAGTAAAATGTGATTATCAAACGTCAATTAAAGTTTGCCAATGACAAAATCTAGATCTTCCGTTTAATATCTTCATTCCATATGATCGTATTACACGTATGTGTCCAATATAGACAAATGCAGTTCCTATGCATAATAATTTAATGTCCTATTTAAAAAATACGAAAAAACATAAAAGATAAGTATAATAAAAATATAATTGTAAAAGGTACTCAACATTGGTTTTAACACCATTCATTAATTATAAACAAAAGCTGAACAGACATGTTTTAACTGTCATTATAATTAACATCCTCTGATCAATTTTACGATATCAGCGCCGGGGCCGTAACTGTTTCAAATATAATTTGATCAATTTCTCGAAAGATGTAATGAACTTGCTTTAAGGAGGTTGGCACCTGAAATACTAGTAATGTCAATCATCCAAAAACCACTTGGACATAAAGTTTGGAAATATAGGGTCTCAAACTAAAATGATAATTTTCCTGAAATTTTTGCTTAAATTTTCATGGAAATTGATTATTTGAAGAAATCAAACAAATATTTATAGTTTGAATTGTTATTTAATTATGATTTTAATACAGTATGAAGTAAAACACATGTAGTGACTATAAAAGTAATATCTAAGTCAACGTTTAAAAAATCTTGCTTTACTGGTGGTTTTAAATGTCAGTACATACTAAACACAACAACAGACGTTAAGATCGTTACAAAATTTTGGAGTTATAAAATTATAACGCAAATAAAAAAAAAAGTAGAAATGTCATCTTTCCAAAACTTTGTATACAAATAGACAAACTTTTAGTGTCTCATTTTAAAGTAAAAAAATTAGGGGTCACATCTCAAAAATTTGAGATATAGCATGAAATAAGCTAATTTTAGGCCAATATTGGAGTTCATTTTTTTTTACTTCTATTAAATATAAGCTAAATATGCCAAAATATATCGATAGAAATATCAAAATATTGTTCAAATATGTTTTCAGAACATCATGAATACATCGTAATACACAAACTACGTAGACGTTTGGTCTGCGCTGAAAATTATGAACCTTAAGTTACAGTACTCTAAAACTGTTGAGTTATGAAAATTGTTCATTTTCTTCGTAAAAACCTTCCGCCACAAAATATGGTCCCTTACTTAACCCTGTAAAATTGTATTTTTTTAAAAACAATTTTATTTAATAAAGTTTAATTGGCATTGTAAAATATAAATATACTACTAAAATTAATATGTGGTGCAGAATTTTCAGACTAGAGATGACCCAATATGGCTACCCAAAACCTGAGGAGCGAACCTCTTTAAAATAAACAACTTTTTAGCTCACCGAGACGAAGTCGGGGGACATTAATAAGCTACAATCGGCGTCCTGACCTGGTTAAAGTTTTTGGAACAAGTCCTATATCTAAGTTATTATTTGTCCTATATCCACCAAACGTGCATGGTTAATGCCTCTTGACCTGCTTATAGACCTGAAATGATTTGGATGCTGAATTTGGGCCATGAAAGGGGGGATCCTGCCCTCCCTTCACACTTTTTCTCGCAGCAAACATGTACCTTTAATTTACTTAGTTATAGAAAATGACAATTTTTTTGTAAATATTTTGAATAAGTCTGCCTCTTCGAAATCGATGAGCACTATGTGTCTAATACGGAAATCGAATTCCAGAAGAAAAAGTTGAGTACACGTAGAATGTATTCTCTATAATTTCATCTTGTATGCTGATTGAATTCAAAATTCAACATTTGAATATTCGTATTCAGTGTTTTATTGGGAAGAAATTGCGCGAAGTATGACGTAATAATATAAACTTTTTTTCTTTAGCCATTTATCATAAATATGAAGCAGGAGATGCGGATTTGGGGACGATTTCTAGTAATGACAGATGTAATTCGCTGTTTTTAATTGGATCTGTAGTACATAAAAGCTTTGATGTTGAAGGACCGATTTGAAGACGGAGATATTCGCAAAATAATTTTACCGATGGATCAACTTGATTTTGTGCGCAATATATACATATATATATATATATATATATATATATATATATATATATATATATATATATATATATATATATATATACAGTGTTTGTTGTATGGATGGAACTTTAGCTCTACGGTCTGTCAACCAAATTTTTTTCATAGAGCTACAGTTATGCAGATACTTTTTTAAGAAATGAATTTAATAATTTTTTTATTGATCGACGTATTAAAGGAAAAATTTACCGGAAAACTTTTTCATCAATGCGCGTAGCTTGTCATTTAATTAAACATTTTCAAATCATAAAATGTTAAGTGTCATTGTTCAAAAATATAAATAATTCAAATGAAGCGGCGCGAATGAATACAAAACAATAACAACATTAATATTCAAATGGATGTGCCTTTAGCTGATGCAGAGCTATTGAGCTGAAATTAATGGATTAAACACAAATAGAAAGTGAAATCTGAACCGGCTGAATTAAAAACTAATGGAAAATACATGCGATGGCTTGTGAGATTATTCACTGTGCAGCAAGATTCGTTAAAACTGGTTTGAATGTGGTCGAGTTAGATCGCTGGAATATGCAACTGGGCAAAACCATGCAAGGAGACGCGATCGGGGACGAAAATAGTTGATATGCGACAAATAATAGTATGTATGTGCGACTTTAGTAAATGTTGTGGTAACTATATAGCCAGTGAGGTAGTATAATATCTGCCGCTTGGAATACGCCGAAGGAGTTGATGCACTACTCATAGCTTTGCTTTATGATGCTTATTCTGATGATTGATCATGTACGTGTGTTAATTCAAAACTCACCGTTACCAAATTTGAACAGCAATGTAAAAGTGAAAGTGTATATGCCTAATATGCCCCATATCATTATTTCTGGATTTGGAAAAGCCAGCCTCGCCGTAAGTGTTGATCGTTGATCTCAAGCAGACGAAATCGTGAGGAAACGCTTATTTTTCTATTTAATGAATTAAATAATGTGTATTGATTTTTTTGAAGGTTAAACTTTTAATTTTTTATATTTGTTCTGATTCTGATTGCACACACAAGTACTCTGAAGTTGACATTAAAAAGATGCTTGAATTTCTGATAGACAACATCTATGTAGTTTTTGGAAATCAAGTCTTCCAACAATCTGTTGGAATTCCCATGAGTACCAATTGCGCCCCATTGTTAGCAGACCTATTTTTGTATTCTTATGAAGCAGAATTTATTCAAAAACTGGTACGTGAAAAAAATAAATCACTCGCTGTAGCCTTCAACTCAACATTTAGGTATATCGACGACGTATTATCAATTAACAATTGTTATTTCCATACTTACGTCGACTCGATATATCCCAGTGAACTTGAAATAAAAGATACCACAGAGTCAGCGTCATCTGTTTCATAATTGGATATTTTACTGGAAATGGACATTGATGGTAACCTAACAACAAAACTTTATGATAAACGCGATGACTTCAATTTTTCTATAGTCAACTTTCCCTACTTATGTAGCAATATACCTTCATCACCTGCATATGGTGTTTTTGTCTCTCAGTTAATTCGATACGCAAGGGCATGCTCTTCGTATGAACATTTTCTAAGACGAGGCAAGCTACTGACAAACAAGTTGACAAACAAGTTGATAAAACAGGACTATCAACAGTCTCGTTTAAAGTCATCTTTTCGTAAGTTCTATGGTCGATACGACGACCTTGTCAGCAAATACAATCTTCCACTGAGTCGCATGCTGACTGACGTTTTTCATACTAATTGTTAGACCATAATTAATTACCTAATTGTCTACGGACTTTTGCGGTTTTTATTTTCCCGATTACGCCAAAGAGCACTTTTGGACTACCCGATCTTATTGCATTGACATGTATTTTAAAGAATGATACTAAGTTTTTGATCTGATTCAAAACAGATATTCAATCTCACGATTTTGAATATAACAGTCAAAATAAGACGCTAAATTGCCCATATGCTTTCTCAACACCCCCGCCAAAATAGCCTTTTTATAAACTCTTAACGTGCGGGTTCCAGCACAATTTGCCAAACCGTACTCTTTCAGTTCTTAAACTATTCCTTTGGACAGGCATTGTTTTTTCGACAACAAAAAGATGGTAATGACATGTCAGAAAAATAAACATTCACATGGCGGTTCACATAAGTTCGAACAACTATTTAATTGCTGAATTTAAGTTAAGAAATATTTGATTCAAAATCTAGTATTTGTGGGATACTAACATTTATTTATATCTCATTAAAGCGATTTGATTGTTTAAGCTTGACAAAATTTAACTATTACGCACGTTTATCTTACTGAGAAAAACAAAACAAATCATGTTCTAATAGCAGCTCATACATTTTAAAATTTATGCTTAGAAATCTCTGATTTTAAATTGCTAATGAAACACAAGCTAAAAAATCAACATTTTAGTGTAAAACAAGTCAATATACTCATTTTTTTGGAATACTACTATTTTATATTTTATCTCTATAAAAGGATTTGAAATAATAAAACTGAAACATTGATTTTAATTTCTGTCTAATAATTGTTAAGATGTGCATATCAAAAACAAGTATTTGAACTGAAATTGTTTCGAGTATGAAAATACATTATAAGTTAATTAAATCATCTTTCAAGTCGGATTTACGCAAAGGATAGCAGGATCATGCCGCAAGAAAAAATTCGTCACATGTAAAACAAGTCTTCCTTTTAACGTAATGATCGACATGTAATATATCATTGGACAGCTCTCTAAATGTAATGCGTAAGCATACAGATACATAAAATAAACAAGATAAATAGGATATATATATCCCACCATTTGTCGATTTCAGAAATAGCAAGGTATGAATAAACTTTGCACTTAGTAGGCGTAATTGTACTTCTGGTTAATACTCTAACGCATGTCAAGAAAAGCCTGATTTTTATCACCATGTAAGTGTGTAGATGTTTAACTATCAAAGCGAACAGATTAGAATATTTCTTTTTAGTAATTTTCATATAAATAAAGATTTACATGAATCTATCATTGCATAGTAAATAAAGTAATGCAAGGCGCAATGCGTGCGCAAATGTCGGATGTCTCATATGGACACAACTATGATCGGCCGAAGCCGATCACAAAAACCACAATTAATTTCATTTTATGAAAATGAAGGAGGGTAACTGTAGTGTCTACAACTTACAATCAAACATTTGTTTAGAGAAAAAAAATTATATTTCGGATTTTTTCCCATGATATGTAGTATGTATCATCGGGTATGCATATTTATCAGATCGGCTTTGGTGTGGTTTTTCCGATAGCGTCACGATGAATTCAGTCAGCAACGTCAAGTATAAACAATACACGCCACCGGTGTAAAAACTGTATGATTGGTCAACTCGTTTTCTAAGGCGGAGTTGTTTATGCACGCTTACTCAATGCCAGTGAGGATATCACAGAACAGTTAATTTTCCCACACCATTGACTCTCCCCTTGTGTTTAAATTACATGCAAAAAAGGATCGTACATGCCGGCCGTGGTTAGCGACGATGGCGTTAAAAAAATTAAAATTGCATGTGCTCCACGTTCATTTCATGTATATAAATATATAATGTACATATATAACCTACTTATTTACATGTACCATTTAAAGTCATAGAGAGGGATTTCTTAATTTATACACCTTTCGATCGGCAATCGACAGTCAAGACACGAACTGAACGAAGAAAGAACTTGAGACGGAAGTGGAAAGTGGGGAATGTACATAGAACTGAGCCATCTTCGCTAGAGCTAGACATGTTTCCGATTTGTTTATTCTACTTCATTAAAATTACCCTACAACATTCGGTATAAATAATCTATACCAAAATATCCTCATAAATTTTACTGCAGATGTCACTGAAATTCTTTTAAACGCCATCATAAGCCCTATACTGTGGCGTGTTTACACATAAAAATGACGAATCTTGATCCGCTTTTCGAGGTCGGATAGCCTATAAAGATTGTTTATTAGGAGAAAGTTGAGGGCAAGTTTAGCGACATTTGCATACATGTATAAACAGAAGTAAACTGAATGAAAATTTTTTTAATGGAATATTTTTACAGAATGTGGTACAATATGTTAATCTGTTCAAAACTAGCGTATATTTCGTGCGCCGTAAATTGCATAAATTTTTCGTAAATATCGTATATCAGGATACTTGCACTGTATATATATATATATATATATATATATATATATATATATATATATATATATAATATATATATATATATATATATATATATATATATATATATATATATATATATATATATATATATTTATATACCCTTACCAAAATATTGACCTTCTAGCAACACATTCTGGCATTATTGCAGCAATATTGCAGCAACATTCTGGTAATATATTGCGGCACTGTTGCTGCTGTATCGTTTTTCGTATGCAAATAAGATTGCGGCAATATTGCCGAAAAGATTTTGCCGAAAAAGTTCTGCTGCAACATATTGTTGCGACACCTTTCTGGCAATACATTGCGGCAATATTGCTGCTGTGTCGTTTTTAGTATGCAAATAAGATTGTCCTGCACGACCACTTGCTGTATTACGATTGATCGAGGCATTCGTCCTTGGCATTCCAAATGTCCTTTTATTGACAGTCTCGTGGGCATTCTGCTTTCACACATAAACAATCACAAAAACAGCTATCAGAATATCACAACAATATTCACAATTGAATTCAGCACTGTAACAGTGTTGTGTATATGCTTAAACAAATTACGTCATAATTCTTCTGGTTGCCAGTTGCACCATTCATTTAATCAGTGAGGTGACAGCTTTTTTCATGGTTTTCTTCAGGTCTGTGTAACCAAGGGCAGATCTATTTGGAAGATAAATGGATTTCATATAAACACATTTGCAATTGTTTTTATATTTTAAGGAGTTTCAAAGAAAAACAACTTAATTATTAAAGCTACAATTAAATTGCTCTACTAACTCTGAGAAGAACTTGAATTCTTTTTTTGTTTATGTCATATAAATGTAAATTTTATAAAAATGCAGTTACCGGTATAGTTATACATTTTCGAATTATATTTTTTTTAAATTTGAAATTGTTAAAATAATTTTTTTTTTAGATTATTTGTTCATACAATTAAACTGTAAAAATTCTTTTAAAATTTTCGCGAATTTTGAGGGGGAATCAGGGGGGTCCAGACCCCCCCCCCCTTGCAAAATTCAAATTTCTTTCAATTACATTATAAAATTACCAAAAATATGCCTCGGACCCCTTCACCTGGCAAACTTAAATAACCGTCGGACCCCCCCCCCCCCCCCCCCACCTGCCGGAAAAATGTTCTGGATCCGCGCATGGGTCTTAAACAGTGTTAAGCCCATTAGTATAAAGGTAGATCACAGTCTTTCGGTTTATACCGAGCGCAGCGAGAGGCGGGCGAAGAGGATTAATGGTAACAAGTATATATAAGAAAATCAGTGAAAAGTAAAAGTTGAATCAGGGGTACAATGGGCCAAAAAAAATTTCTTCCAGCCCTGGGCGCCGCCATATTGGCCGCCATTTTGTTTTTAAAAAGTTAGTTCGATCATTCATTGACTGACACTTATAGATGTTTATTGCCCCTAATTTCGATTAAAAACTTTCCAGTGTTTCAACTGAAGGTAATTTAAATTAAAAGAAATTAAAGTGGAAACTAGATAAATTTCAATTGTGCTTCAATAAAGAAACACAACTATAGTTCTACGTTTATCTTATCAAATTATCAGAGTAGTTAAGATATGAATTAAATTGATAAACAATGAAAGAAGAAATAAAAAAAAATCGGAATTACGTAACTCTCTTCGGCTATTTCCGAAGACAAAACTTGTACGTTTTACGTATAAAACATGACGTCATAATGTAGACTGAGAACGCGACGTTTAGTTTAACTTTGGCTAATGATTTGAGTAGGCAACCAGGCGGATCCTACTGTGTGCGTTTCAAATAAATTTTGTTCAATGTGTTCAATGTGCGCTCGGTCCAACGGTCACACCGTTTACATAATATTCTTATAACAAACATGTTTAAACTGCCATTCAATGAATATATTTTTATTGCTTAAGTTACTTTTTTCAAAAACGTGCTCACGCAGATGGTGCAGGGGGTGTCGACACTCGATTTATTCACTCAGATTCGTCCTCAGTTCAGCCGTTGATTTTTTCACAGTTAAACACTCCATTGACAGTGTATTTTTTAACCTTGTTTACAGATAATTCCCGTATTTTATTTTATATCACCATCTCCAGTGATGGCAGGAGGCTCGATGGTAGACAACATGGCAGCATCGAATGTGAAAATTGGCGGCTGGCAATTTGATCGACCAATCAGCGCGAGCGTAATTTAACATTGAAACAAAAGTAAAAGTGGAAACAAGTAGGCATACGAAAATTCTTAATTTAACATGCATCGAGCAGTTTAGATACTCAAATCTAAGTAGACTGATATTTGAACTTAATAAAAAAGAATATACCGTTACAAAAGAACAGACAGGTCGGTATTTACGAAAAACATGAGTTGGGGGGGGGGGGGGTTGATTCAAACAGTCTGTTTTAGTGAAACATCGTAACCATGCATAACAGTTATATGCGATTGAAGGGATATCTGAACACATATCATTGGAACTTTTAATTGAGACTTTTTTAGAATAAGACTTTAATCATAAAATATTTATTAGATTTAATTTTTTCGACTTATTATTATTTTTTTTTTTTTGGAAAAATATACAAATTTTGAAATATTCAATTATAAATCACAGTTCTAGACTTGTGCTGAATGTGTAAAATTTTATGTCTAAATTCTGGTAAAGCTTTGTCAAGTTCAGTAAGTATAATCAATCAGATAAAAAAGAAAAGTTTGTGGTAAACTTTTGGCAAATATTGAGGTGTTATAATTTAAATCATATCTAAATAATTGACAATTTGTTAACCACTTCCAGTCTCCTTAAATTGAAATGTTTATTATTGTTAGAATAAATAAAATGAACGTTTTATTGTATTACTTATGCATTTATTTTTTTTTCAATTAAGTACGTGGTTTAATAATGCATGTCTGCATTCTGATCAGAGAAGATTTGACACAACTTATTTCGAGCTGGAATGCAGCTTGTTATAATCAATGCAGAAATTAAATATGATGCCTAGCAGTATTGCCAGAATTATATATTATGCATAAATTAATTAATTCATGATTTAAATGATCAAATACATGTATATGTTACCAGAAAATTATTTCTGGCAGTATGATACTGAGTATACCAAGAATATTTCCGGAAGTTGTTGCAGCTAGTGGCAATATTCTAGGTGCACGTTTATATAATATATGATTTTTTACAGAAGTAACCCTATTGGTATTGCCAGAATGTTGCCAGAAGTTATTTCCGCTAGCGCCAACACTCCAGCAGTATTGCCACAATGTAACCAGAAGTTGTTGCAGCTAGCAGCACCATTTCGCTAGTCTCAAAATGTGTTGCTGCAATATTGCCGCAATATTGTCGCATTGTGCAGCAATAATTTTACTTTGGTAAGCGTAGTCTAACCCAAATTTTCTTCGTATAGCTACAGCTATATGTGCCGTATATATATTTTGTCACAAGTATACATTTTAAAAAAATACCCCAGTTCCGACAGTTCAATTCTCTGATAAGGTCAGTGTTGTTTACTATATTATTAGTTTGCGACAGCAGCCAATCAGCGGTTAGCTGAATCCATCAATAAGAATATTTGTGGTTTAGGAGCGGTATTGTTTATGCATGACGTAACTGACATACATGAACGCAAAGCTATAAATAAAACCACATCAAAGCCGTTCTGATAATATCTTCAAAACAAACCTAATTCTAATGTATGGAGAACCAGAGGACGATTTTATTTTATAACGCAATGTACTACATTTCAAAGTTCAAAGTAAATAAGTTAATTGTGATGTCGTTTTATTGTTCTACTCTGAATCAAAACGCAGTAAAATGCTCGCTTCATTAAAAAGTACAATCGCTATATTATAGTATGTCCCAAGATATTTATGCCGCACATTTTTTTAAATTATTCTTAATTTATAAATACTGGGTCTAAACGATGTTCATTCAATAGTATGAAAAAATCCAAAGATTTCCCGTTTGAAAAGTCCCCTCTAGCGTGTCTGTTTCAATACACGGCTACAAATAAAAAATCTACGGGGATTTTGCATTGCAAGAGGGATGAAAGTACTTTGATGATAACGTTGACAAATTTTGCGAGGTATTCCGAGTGACTTACGAATGGAGAAAAGAGGTAAATATCTCCATAAGAAATTTTTTTTCGTTACTATGAATTTTTCCGAGTGAATTAAAAATCTTCCAAATGTGCTCCATAAATATCTTGGGACATACTATAGTTAAAAACAAAGATAATTTGTTACAGCGAACTACGTAGAAGCTTTTAATAGGCGTTAACTCCAGAAAAGTTTCTACGGAATGTTTTGACTGAATTGTGTCCAATCAGTCTGTTGTAGGCGGAGTCATTACATCAGTGAATATTGCAGTAAAAATAGAAACCTCGCGGCCGCAAATTCGCGGGTTTGATTCAGCGCGGACGTCTGAGAAAACATTAGATTGAAATTATTTTTTCGATCAACCTGCAAGAATTGTTGTTTTTCCTTCATATTTTAGGATATTTAATAGTCAAAATTAAAAAAACTTAGGTTTGTCCGGTTGATTTATAATTTAAAAATAGTTTTCATCTCAATTATCAATAACGTGATGTTTCGTGTATTTAAAAGATATGCATTTATCTAAATGACATATAAACTTGTAGGAATCGTATTCCTTAACCTCTCGTACTCCTCCCCACATTTGCATTCATTTTTCACAAATACATGATATTTTGATTTCACCCTTTAAAGATATATTATTCAAACCAACAACAACTATTTTTAAAACTGTTTATTTGTTTTCTGTAATCTAGTTCACAATTCATCATTTATCTATATGTTGATGTATCCTGTGTGTTTGAAAAAGCTGATTAAATCAGATTGTTGAATTTCCTTGATTGCGTACACTACAGCAAGTTTCAAATTATTGGACACTATTTCACGGAATCTTTCCTGCGATAAAATGTTCTTTATTTTAACCAAAACAGTTTTCTACTGGGTTCGGATCTGGTGAATATGTCGGGAGAAACGTGAACTCCACGTTTTCCTGCCCATAAAAGTGAGTTAATACTCTCTCGGCACGATTCTGGTAAATGGCACAATTGTCAACGATGACCACATCGCCGGGAAAAAATACTGGTCGTCCGAAGTCGTCATGAGATAATGACGCCTCGTGCCAAAAGTTAAGGTACGTATCTGTGTTAGAGGGACCATCAACAAATTGAAATACAAAACACAATCACACCCAACCAACAAATTTAAAGTCAAATTTCTGCCAACAAGATTCCGGCCGATTTCAATGCATCGTTCCCCCGTTTAGAATTACCATAATATCTGCCACCGCATGTGACCTTAAAACCACTTTCATCCATAAACATAAGTTGTCTTGGCGTCTTTCTTTGACAAAAGTCTATATATGCCTGGATATACAGCATATTATATTGGGTAATTCTGGTACCTTTTGGGCGATTCACACGTTTGTAAGTATAGTTCAGTTGTTTCGAAAGGGTCACACACAAATTTATTTATGTACCGCCTAAAAACTTTGGCTACAAAAAAAATAATTTTAATAACTAATCGCTCGACCGCTCGAAAAAGTTTTTCACTGGATGTCCGACGAACAAGAAATTATATTGGTGTGGCCTAACACTCCTATAAACAAACATATTTGACTAAAAATCGCCCGAACTCCATGTCTAGAAACAAAATGGAGGAGATTCAAGTGCAAGTGGAATATGGGCCTGGGAAGATAATCAAGTTTAATGTACCCGATAAACCGTGTACTTATGTAGAGTTAAAGTGTGATATACAGGCAAGAATTGTTTGAATTACAAGGCTTTGGGAATGCAATACAGTAAAACACGGTTAAAGCGAACACGCTTATAATGAATTGACGCTTACAGCGAAGTGATTTTCATTCCCCGTGTCATAATTAGATGTTGTAAACTTGACGGATATAACGAATTACGCTTATAACGAAGTAAAATTGCCCGTCCCTGGGACTTCGTTATATAAGCGTGTTTTACTGTATTTCGACGATGATGCTAACTGGATAATAGCAATCAGCAACACGTGCATTGCTGAGGCATTCAGGTGCCGTCTCTGTCGCTGGATTGTGTATGCATCGGATCAAAATGAAAACGTTTGACGGATGTTCCCCCCAGTCAGTATCCTCGCAATCTCAGGTAGCACCCAAAACTTTGAAACCGAAATCATTATTTGTTAAAGAGCAACATGATTCACCTGATATCACTATCAATGTAGATCTTCATGAACATGACCAGCGCCAATTATTAACAGCTATTTATAAGACACCGCTACAGATTTTTATTGATGAATTAGAAGACGACGTCCGAGTAAAGTCCGTAGAACTTGATAGCGCACGGGACCATCTATCTCATCTAGAGAAAAAGTTTAGTAACCCAAATGTCAAAATTGATAAAACTAAACTCCAATGTGGAAAATGCCACTTTAGACTTGGACACACATGTTCTTTAGGGCCATGTGAGGGACTGCAGTATTGTGGAGATATTGAGAAGCATGACTACGAAAAGAACAAGTTATTGATGCCCTAAGTGCCGTGAAAGTTTTGTCAAGAGATTTAGATAAATTAAAACAGAGTATGGTAATGAAAAGAACCGCTTTGCCCTATTTGATTATCACAGACATCGACAAGTATTACCCCGTAAAAAAATTGGATTGCGGACACTTGCAATAGGTGCAATTCATCCAGATATTGCTGTTCTTGAAAAGTATTTACGAGATGTGGTACCCAAAAATTTAGAAGATGACTCGAAAACGTTCCAGTACATTTTGAAATCTCAGAAGTCGACGCATATTTTATTTGAAAACAAACGTGTGAACCCTGTAAGACGCCTTCATGTGAAACAAGGAGTGCAGTTTCCAAACTTCAACGAGCCTACATGCTCTACATGTACCACTACCCTTTTTCACTACACTAGCTTACAGTGTCCCAAATCACGTCACCGGAAATGGAAACACATACTACCATGCCAGTGATGCCACCAAAAAAACCCAACTTATTATAAAATAAAAAAGTTATTATACCATTAGATTTGAATTTTCAATAATTTCCAGCCAAATAGGCTGAATCACATATGTGAGAAAATCACTTCTTTTGACTTCATATTTTTTTTTGTACGTTACTGATTAAACATTTTGCAGAATAAATAATCGTTGTTAGTATGTTTTCACCACAATTATCAAAGCCTAATCTATTATATATATATATATATATATATATATATATATATATATATATATATATATATATATATATATATATTTATATATATATATATATGCAAGGTGGTTTATAACTATAATCACAAAGTATATTTTACACGTATAAAAGTTTTAAATATTAATTTATTAGAAGACATTTTAAATAGAAGAATAGAAGTATATGATTAGTATATTAGTGTTAAAAAATCTTCTTCCTTAGAACTACAATGATACAAATGGTGATATTACTATGCAAGCATCCTCAAACTATGAAGATTGTAAATTTTGGAAGTCATGACCCCGAGACTAATACTAGGGCCCTAGAAGGGGTTCAAAGTTCCCATAGGAATATATAGGGAACATGTTTAAAAATCTTCTTCTCAAGAACTGCAGTGCAACAGTTTGTAGAATATCTAGGCGAGCATCTTTGGCTATTGTAGATTCTTAATTCGTAAAATCGTGACCCCTGTACTTATACTGGGTCCCAAGACGGGTTCAAAGTTTAACATAGAAGTAAATAGGGAAAATGTTTAAAAATCTTCTTCTCGAGAACTACAATGCTACAATTGTGAGATTACTATGCATACAACCTTTGATATTGTAGATTTCAGGTTTGTAAAATATTGACTCCTGGACTAGTACTGGGTACCTACATGTAAGACGGGTTCAAAGTCTAACGTAGAAGTATATATGGAAAATGTTTAAAATTTTCTTCTCGAGAACTACAATGCTTCAATTTTTCAGATCACTGCGTAAGCACCCTCAGATAGTGTAGATTCTAAATTAACATTGAGGTTAATTGACCCTGAGGTCACATTAACTAAAGAAACAAACTAAATTATGTGATCAAAATAAATCAAAATTATAAAAGCTTATGTAATTAATTGGAAAGGCCGAAAGAGTGCGAGAGGGATTTCGAGGTCTGTGTAAAATTGTATAATTTTAATAAAAGGTCACAGTTAAGAAGTACGTTAGTTAATTGAGAAAAACAAAACTTAACATGAAATAAGACAGCGACTTCTTGTGTGAATAATATAACAGATAGAAATCTTTATGTAAAAAAGCAAATAATTTTATACTTTTTTATACTTTAACTTTAAAATTCAAATAATATGTTATTTTATACACGAAATTTATTTCTCTCTCTCTCTCTTTCTCTCTCTCTCTCTCTCTCTCTCTCTCTCTCTCTCTCTCTCTCTCTCTCTCTCTCTCTCGCTACATCGCATGTACTGTTTGATACTGTTTACTACTTTCTAGTTTTTCTACAATGAAAAAATGACAATAACAAACCGTCAACCATTTCAAAAATCCATAAAACGAAATACAAATTCAAAGCAGACCAACACGGACCTCCAAGATAGAGGTAGGATCAGGTACCATGGAGGAGAGAGCATCCTCTGCTGACCGGTCACACCTGTAGTGTGCTCTTTGTCGTAATCGGGAAAATAAAAACCGCAAAAGTCCGTAGACATTTAGGTAATTAATTATGGTCTAACAAATAGTATGAAAAACGTCAGTCAGCATGCGACTCACCGGAAGATTGTATTTGCTGACAAGGTCGTTGTATCGACCATAGAACTTACGAAAAGATGACTTTAAACGAGACTGTTGATAGTCCTGTTTTATCAACTTGTTTGTCAGTAGCTTGCCTCGTCTTAGAAACTGTTCATACGAAGAGCATGCCCTTGCGTATCGAATTAACTGAGAGACAAATACACCATATGGAGGTGATGAAGGTATATTGCTACATAAGTAAGGAAAGTTGACTATAGAAAAATTGAAGTCATCGCGTTTATCATAAAGTTTTGTTGTTAGGTTACCATCAATGTCCATTTCCAGTAAAATATCCAAATATGAAACAGATGACGCTGACTCTGTGGTATCTTTTATTTCAAGTTCACTGGGATATATCGAGTCGACGTAAGTATGGAAATAACAATTGTTAATTCATAATACGTCGTCGATATACCTAAATGTTGAGTTGAAGGCCACAGCGTGTGATTTTTTTTTTCACGTACAAGTTCTTGAATAAATTTTGCTTCATAAGAATACAAAAATAGGTCTGCTAACAATGGGGCACAATTGGTACACATGGGAATTCCAACAGATTGTTGGAAGACTTGATTTCCAAAAACTACATAGATGTTGTCTATCTGAAACTCAAGCATCTTTTTAATGTCAACTTCAGAGTACTTGTGTGTGCAATCAGAATGGTTTTTTACAAAATAGTTTTTTGGATTTCCAATGACAAGGTAAGCATTTTTTACGACTTCCATTTTTATTGAAGAAACAACTGTCGATGATATCAAAAAGTCTAGATTTTAATTTGTCGTGGGGAATGGTTGTATAAAGCGTTGAGAAATCGTACGTTTTGATGCTATTGATTTTGGTAAGATTTTGTGACCTCAAAGTGTCTAATAATTCTTTAGAGTATTTTAGTATCCACATCTGATTCAAACCACTTCTGGAGTATATTGTTGTACAGTGAAATTTCTACATATACACAATGGACGTTTTGAGTTGAAGCAATTCGCGACAATTTCACAATTGTAATATTATCGCATATTGGAGCTTGTCTCAGATATGCGCATTTATCTCAGTAACTATTAGCCGGAAATTTTGAGTACGATCGGGTTGGGTTTTAACGGGTGTTTTTATATTAGTTACTTCCCTTCTAGAACAATCCCCTTTCTAAAACAATCGTGGATTAGGTAAGACGTTGTAAATTTGCTAAAATAATTTTTAACATATTAAATCTTGCTTTTTTATGGCTGTTATAACAAAGCATTCAACTCATATTGGTTAATGTTGTACGCTGCCAGAAGTAATATAGATGGGTGGTTTTAATTTATGAAGATTTTTGATCGATTAATTATTTACATGGTTTTTATTTATGTTCGGCTGAAAAACACGTGAGGGTATGATAGTCAGAACGGAATGCAGATGTACTCAAAAACCGTCCATTTTATCCGTTAAGTATTTACTATTTTTGCAAATTTTAATTAGTTCTTATTATTCCGAGCAAAATGCCCAAAACAAGAAAAACGGATTTGTCAGCGACGAGGAGCCAGCGTGGGGGCCGGAGACGACAGAGGCCCGAGAGAGCAGAGCGTGCAAGCAGCAATACGGCAGCAGAACAGGTAGCGCAACCTCCGGTGCAAAATCAGATGGTGGCTTCCCATTCCCCTCAGCCCTCCACAGCACCCATGATGGTGGCGCCATCCGTCACTGGGGCAGGACCAACAGATGCTATTGGCTCAACCCAGCAAGAATCGACAGAAATGGCACAAGGTACTAACATTGGTGCTCAGTCTCAGTCTTTAATGTTTGGCAATAACTTTAGTCAACCTGTCATTAACAATTCAACCCAAGTAGATTTAGGTTACCATGTAGATAATGCAACCAAACAAAAAATTGTCAATGGGGAATACATTAATTTAGCCACCCTGCTGGTGCGTGATGCTAACAGGCTACAACTATCCACATTGTCAATGGACTCCCAAGGCCAAATTATAGCCCAGCCCAAAAACAATCATAGATTGACAACCATTGAGAAATGGACAGATGCCTTTATAATTTATGCATGCATATATCTTACAGCCCACCCTAGCAAAACACACCAACTATTCAAATACATGCACGACGTTAGGTTGGGGGCCGAAAAATCGCAGGGTTGGGTCACATATGATGAGCAATACAGGCTTCGGATGGCAATTAACCCATCAAATAACTGGGGGGTAATAGATAGTGAATTGTGGCTGGTGTATATGACGCCCGGGATCCAGTCCAATACAAATCGTCCATCAATTTCGCCAAACAAGTGCTCTGACTTTAACTACAGAGATCTTTGTAACAGAATCCATTGCGCCTATCTGCACCAGTGCATCAGATGCAACAATAAACATCCATTAATTCGCTGCATGGACACTCAAACTCCTACACACCCAAATGGTCAGTCATTTCGGGGACAAGGATTTACATTTAGACCGTCTCAGTTTCAGTCCACCTATCAACCAAGGCAAGTCTTACCACAGTCAAGACAATTTACACCTCAGCCAAGACATGTTACACCACAGTCAAGACATGTTACACCACAGTCAAGACAAATGGGCCCTGGGCGTTTCCCCACTAAAGACACAGCAAATACTGGAACATTTAATTAACTACCCAGATAGAGAGGCAGCACACACTTTAAGGGAGGGTCTAGTTAATGGGTTTAAGTTGCAATATGAGGGTCCCCGGTTTCCAATTTTTAGTAGTAATTTAGTGTCTGCAAAGCAGCATCCAAATGTTTTTCAAGAAAAAATAGGAAATTACAGAAGGGCGAATGGCAGGCTCCTTTCAGTCTCTCCCTATGTTAAACTTTCATGTGTCCCCCATAGGTATTGTTCCAAAAGCTGATGGCGGTTGGCGAGTGGTAATGCACCTTTCATACCCACCGTCTGCAAGCATTAATCACAACATTGACCCTATTCACACATCAGTAAAATACACATCATTTGACACAGTCATTCAAACAATAAGTCAATTGGGGAGAGGGACAATAATTGCAAATCTGATATAAAAAGCGCCTTTCGGTTACTTAAGATATTCCCAGAGGATTTTGAATTATTAGGTTTACAGTTTGAAGGTAAATCTTATTTTGATAAGTGCTTGCCATTTGGGTGTTCCATTTCATGTAAACTATTTAAAATGTTTTCTACATTCTTAGAGTGGTTAGCTAAGGAAAGATCAGGGTTCAATACCATTCATCATTACTTAGATGATTTAATCTTCATAGGCAGTGCTAACACAAGTCAATGTAAATTTATTATGCAAAAATTTGAGGAGTTGTGTTTGGAAATTGGTGTACCCTTGAACGCAGAGAAAACAGTTTTGCCCACTACTAATTTAGTGTTTCTTGGTCTGGAAATAGACACGGTCAAAATGCAAGTCTCTATTCCACAGGAGAAAGTATATCAACTTTCTACTCTATTAAAATTTTGGGTAGGTAAGAGGAAAATTAAGTTGTCGGAGCTACAATCTCTAGTGGGCAAGTTAAATTTTTTCAGCAAGGCTATACCTGGTAGTAGAGCATTTAATCGCAGGTTTTACAATGCTATGATAGGAACTAGTAAACCAAATCATCATATTAGGATATCGGGGTCCATGCGTCAAGATATAAAAACCTGGATCGAATTCTTGGATAGTTTTAATGGGGTGGTATACTTTCCGGACAGTGAGTGGAGTACCTCAGATACACTGAAACTCTTCACAGATAGTGCAGGGTCAGCAGAATTAGGTTGTGGTTGTTATTTTCAGGACCAATGGATGTTCCTTCAATGGCCAGAGCAATGGGCTTACAATGAAATTTTGCGTGATATTACTTTTCTAGAGTTAGTCCCAATTGTGTTGTCATTGATGGTCTGGGGAAGCCTCCTGCATAATAAAAAACTTATCCTTTTCATAGACAATATAGCTTTGGTTCATATTTTAAACAAACAGTCATCTAGGTCAGAGCGTGTCATGTCATTAGTTAGGCCCTTAATGTTGGTTGCGTTAAAGTACAATATTCAGTTTAAAGCCAACCACATCCCAGGCAAACTTAATCAAATAGCTGACTCTATTTCCCGCAAAAAGTGGGGCACTTTCAGGAGCCTGGCACCTGCAGCAGACGCACAACCTCGGCCAATTCCGGAGCAATTCCAGACCTTGCTCTCTCAAGCGAAATAGAGCGTTTATTCAGTGCATCTATGTCGGTGAACACTAGCGAGGCATACAGGGTAGGGATCCAAGCGTTTGAACAGTTTCGTATTGGCCAAGGGTTGTCACTGGTTTGGCCGCCACCAGGCACACACTTAAACATGTTTATTGCACATCTATCAATAAAACACCACAAACACTCGTCGGCAAAATCATACATTGCAGCGATAAGCTTCAAATGCAAAAGTCATACATTATATGATCCCACAAAAAACTTTGTCACCCAAAAGCTACTCCAAGGTATGAGAAGATCCACCAATACAGCAGACACACGGTTACCAATCACACTGGACATTTTACAAACCATTATCCCAAACCTTCAATTTGTTTGCTATAGCAATTATGAAACCTCATTGTATAAGGCTGCCTTTTCCCTTGCATTCCATGCATTACTTAGGATAGGTGAAATTGCTCTATCTAAGGGTAATTCACATGAAACCATAATCCAATGCCAAGACGTTTCACTGTTAACTAACAAACCTATGGTAAACATTAAACGCTCCAAAACCGATCAGTGTGGTAGGGGAGTGACATTGTCAGTTAATGCATCACATGGAATAACGTGCCCAGTAAAAACAATGCAGGAGTTTTTGCAAGTGCGCCCAAGCATTACGGGGCCATTATTTTGTCATTTTTCGGGGAAACCACTAACACGGTATCAGTTTAGTGCGGTCCTAGCTAAGGTCTTGGCAAAGTCTTCCATTGATAGTAAGAATTTTAAGTCACACTCCTTTCGGATAGGAGCAGCTACTACATTAGCACTTCAGGGCGAAACACAACATGTCATCCAATCGGCGGGTAGATGGCAATCTAATGCCTATCGCACATATATTCGTTAATGATTAGAATTATTGGGCTAGTCTCATATACCATTATACATTCATCATTTTAAGTAAGTAGTAACTAAGCTTAACATATATTCGTTAATGATAAGCATTATTGGGCTAGTCTTATATCATACATTCCTTATTTGTAGTAAATAGTAGCTAAGCTTAACATCTACCAAGTTTTGTGCACATAGGTGTCAATAAAGTCTGGGTCATAGGATCCTCCATAGTCAAGAGAGCGAGCATAGCGTCCAGGGAACGAAAGGGGGGATTAAACCTTGGAATAGTTAATACCGAAATCTGGTGGCAAGGCTATGGAGGTACGGTCCTTAGTCAGTTACTTCCCAAGCTTCGTGTGCTGCGAAGAATTGAGAATGACCCAGATGTATTAATTATACACTGCGGAGCAAATAGTCTAGGTCTCATTGAGTTAAAGTCACTGCTGGAAAAGCTCCAAGACACACTGGAACAAATAGCCAAGCTTTTCCCTCGTTCTAAATTGGTATGGTCAAACCTGCTCCCTAGATTCAATTTGAGGTATTCAGAGGACATTAGGGCCATGGAGGACTCAAGAAAAAGAGTCAATAGGGAAGCAATATTGTTAGTTACGTCTATGGGGGGGGGGGAGTTTTATTAAACATACTCAGTTTGACAGTAAGGACCCAACATTATTTCATGATGACGGTGTTCATTTGTCAAAAAAGGGAAATGATTCATTTCTAGAAAACATTGAAAAGGTTGTTACATCGTTACTTAAGGTGGAGGGAGAAGAAAATGAGCAAACTCTGGCCGCTGGTGACCATCTGTGTTGAGGTACTGCCGCCGTCACTAATGGTCTTTGGTCCTCCCATTGTGGCGGTTGCAGTTCCATAAATGCCCGTAATAGACTTGCATCAGACAACAGGCATTTATGGCCCTTGCAAGTGGCGTATTTCGACCGCACCTCAACACAAATGGAAGAGTCGACACATATTCTACGCTCATGACGTCATATTGGACAGTTGATCCTATGCACATGTGAAAATTTTTGTCCATTTACTTGTCATTCAAGGTTGCTTATATCATGTATATGGCTTAAGTAAGGTTAAAATATTTAGTAGAACGTTAATGCACTTGCGTTTATCCAGTGCATGATTACGTCATATTTGCTTGTTGATGACGTCATATTTACGTCATAGTTGCCTATTGATTACATCATGTTTGCTTAATGCTTGTTGCTTTGCTTTTTGCTTGCTTGCTTGCTTTTGTTGGGGGCGGCCCTGCGGTAGCCCCCATAATTTCACCGCGGCCAGAAGCGCCAAATAAACTATTCTCAGATAACTTGGTTTTCATGTTATTCATTGGGTATCTGGGATAAATTTGCGATATTGCTTTGGCACTTGTTCATTACAAGCAGCAAACTCGCGTGTGTATATCTTTTTATTCTGTGTTAATTCAAATATTTGTCTGATCATGGGCAAACAAAAGAATCGCCAAATGATATACAAAACGAAAGTTTAATAGAAGGTAATATGCAGCGTTTAAGAAAAACTGTTCGGTGGATTTCTATTTTAATTGTCATTGATTAGATTAGATATTGTTTTTTTTCAATAACGAATTCCTTATGTTTATTGTACAAATGTAAAATAAAATCTGTGTCGTATTTTTAACAAAAAATCAGCTATTTAACGTTATTTGAAAATAGAACCTTAAGACAATCAGGCAATTTAATGTGGTTCATACCCAAAACATGCCTTTTTTTTCTTACGTAAATCTCAGAGTTACTAAATTGAAATTGAGTCAAATCAAAATCAACATAATTATCATAAAAATTAATTACATAAGATTTTATAATTTTGATTTATTTTGATCACATAATTTAGTTTGTTTCTTTATTTAATGTGACCTCAGGGTCAATTAACCTCAATGTTAATTTAGAATCTACACTATTTGAGGGTGCTTACGCAGTGATCTGACAAATTGAAGCATTGTAGTTCTCGAGAAGAAAATTTTAAACGTTTTCCATACATACTTCTACGTTAAACTTTGAACCCGTCTTACATGTAGGTACCCAGTACTAGTCCAGGAGTCAATATTTTACAAATCTTGAATCTACAATATCAAAGGTTGTATGCATAGTAATCTCACAATTGTAGCATTGTAGTTTTCGAGAAGAAGATTTTTAAACATTTTCCCTATTTAATTCTATGTTAAACTTTGAACCCGTCTTGGGACCCAGTATAAGTACAGGGGTCACGATTTTACGAATTAAGAATCTACAATAGCCAAAGATGCTCGCCTAGATATTCCACAAACTGTTGCGCTGCAGTTCTTGAGAAGAAGATTTTTAAACATGTTCCCTATATATTCCTATGGGAACTTTGAACCCCTTCTGGGGCCCTAGTATTAGTCTCGGGGTCATGACTTCCAAAATTTAGATTCTTTATAGATTGAGGATGCTTGCATAGTAATATCACCATTTGTATCATTGTAGTTCTAAGGAAGAAGATTTTTTAACACTAATATACTAATCATATACTTCTATTCTTCTATTTAAAATGTCTTCTAATAAATTAATATTTAAAACTTTTATACGTGTAAAATATACTATGTGATTATAGTTATAAACCACCTTGCACACACACACACACACACACACACACACACACACACATATATATATATATATATATAGAATAATAATAATAAATTGGGCTTTGATAATTGTGGTGAAAACATACTAACAACGATTATTTATTCTGCAAAATGTTTAATGATAAATCAGTAACGTACAAAAAAAATATGAAGTCAAAAGAAGTGATTTTCTCACATATGTGATTCAGCCTATTTGGCTGGAAATTATTGAAAATTCAAATCTAATGGTATAATAACTTTTTTATTTTATAATAAGTTGGGTTTTTTTGGTGGCATCACTGGCATGGTAGTATGTGTTTCCATTTCCGGTGACGTGATTTGGGACACTGTAAGCTAGTGTAGTGAATAAGGGTAGTGGTACATGTAGAGCATGTAGGCTCGTTGAAATTTGGAAACTGCACTCCTTGTTTCACATAAAGGCGTTTTACAGGGTTCACACGTTTGTTTTCAAATGAAATATGCGTCGACTTCTGAGATTTCAAAATGTATTGGAACGTTTTCGAGTCATCTTCTAAATTTGTGGGTACCACACCTCGTAAATACTTTTCAAGAACAGCAATATCTGGATGAATTGCACCCATTGCAAGTGCCCGCAATCCAAATTTTTTTTACGGGGTAATACTTGTCGATGTCTGTGATAACCAAATAGGGCAAAGCGGTTCTTTTCATTACCATACTCTATTTTAATTTATCTAAATCTCTTGACAAAACTTTCACGGCACTTAGGGCATCAATAACTTCTTTTCGTAGTCATGCTTCTCAATATCTCCACAATAATGCAGTCCCTCACATGGCCCTAAAGAACATGTGTATCCAAGTCTAAAGTGGCATTTTCCACATTGGAGTTTAGTTTTATCAATTTTGACATTTGGGTTACTAAACTTTTTCTCTAGATGAGATAGATGGTCCCGTGCGCTATCAAGTTCTACGGACTTTACGCGGACGTCGTCTTCTAATTCATCAATAAAAATCTGTAGCGGTGACTTTTAAATAGGTGTTAATAATTGGCGCTGGTCATGTTCATGAAGATCTACATTGATAGTGATATCAGGTGAATCATGTTGCTCTTCAACAAATAATGATTTCGGTTTCAAAGTTTTGGGTGCTACCTGAGATTGCGAGGATACTGGCTGGGGGGAACATCCGTCAAACGTTTTCATTTTGATCCGATGCATAGACGATCCAGCGACAAAGACGGCACCTGAATGCTTCAACAATGCACGTGTTGCAAATTGCTATTATCCAGTTAGCATCATCGTCGAGATACATGTATTGCATTCCCAAAGCCTTGTCCTTCAAACAATTAATTCTTGCCTGTATATCACACTTTAACTCTACATAGGTACACGGTTTACTGGGTACATGAAACTTGATTATCTTCCCAGGCCCATATTCCACCTGCACTTGAATCTCCTCCATTTTGTTTCTAGACATGGAGTTCGGGCGATTTTTAGTCAAATATGTTTGTTTATAGGAGTGTTAGGCCACACCAATATAATTTCTTGTTCGTCGGACATCCAATGAAAACATTTTTCGAGCGGTCGAGCGATTAGTTAATAAAATTATTTTTTTTTTGTAGCCAAAGTTTCTAGGCGGTGCATAAATAAATTTTTGTGTGTGACCCTTTCGAAACAACTGAACTATACGTACAAATGTGTGAATCGCCCAAAAGGTACCAGATTTACCCAATATAATATGCTGTATATTTAGGCATATATAGACTTTTGTCAAAGAAAGACGGCAAAACAACTTAAGTTTATGGATGAAAGTGGTTTTAAGGTCACATGCGGTGACAGATATTATGGTAATTTTAAACGGGGGAACGATGCATTGAAATCGGCCGGAATCTTGCTGGCAGAAATTTGACTTTAAATTTGTTGGTTGGGTGTGATTGCGTTTTGTATTTCAATTCGTTGATGGTCCCTCTAACACAGATACCTACCTTAACTTTTGGCACGAGGCGTCATTATCTCAGGGCGACTTCGGACGACCAGTATTTTTTCCCGGCGATGGCAATACTGCTAGGCATCATATTTAATTTCTGCATTGATTATAACAAGCTGCATTCCAGCTCGAAATAAGTTGTGTCAAATCTTCTCTGATCAGAATGCAAACCTGCATTATTAAACCACGTACTTAATTGAAAAAAAATAAATGCATAAGTAATACAATAAAAAGTTCATTTTATTTATTCTAACAATAATAAACATTTTAATTTAAGGAGACTGGAAGTGGTTAACAAATTGTCGATTATTTAGATATGATTTAAATTATAACACCTCAATATTTGCCGTAAGTTTACCACAAACTTTTCTTTTTTATCTGATTGATTATACTTACTGAACTTGACAAAGCTTTACCAGAATTTAGACTTAAAATTTTTTACACATTCAGCACAAGTCTAGAACTGTGATTTATAATTGAATATTTCAAAATTTGTATATTTTTCCAAAAAAAAAAAATAAAAATAATAAGTCGAAAAAATTAAATATAATAAATATTTTATGATTAAAGTCTTATTCTAAGAAAGTTTCAATTAAAAATTCCAATGATATGTGTTCAGATATCCCTTCAATCGCATATAACTGTTATGCATGGTTACGATGTTTCACTAAAAAGACTGTTTGAATCAACCCCCCCCCCCCCCCAAATCATGTTTTACGTAAATACCTATCTGTCTGTTCTTTTGTAACGGTATATTCTTTTTTATTAAGTTCTAATACCAGTCTACTTGGATTTGAGTATCTAAACTGCTCGATGCATGTTAAATTAAGAATTTTCGTATGCTATTTGTTTCAACTTTTACTTTTGTTTCAATGTTAAGTTACGCTCGCGCTGATTGGTCAATCAAATCGCCAGCCACCAATTTTCACATTCGATGCTGCCATGTTGTCTGCCATCGAGCCTCCTGCTATCACTGGAGATGGTGACCTGAATAAAAATACGGGAATTATCTGTAAACAAGGTTAAAAAATACACTGTCAATGGAGTGTTTTACTGTGAAAAAATCAACGGCTGAACTGAGGACGAATCTGAGTGAATGAATCGAGTGTCGACACCCCCTGCACCATCTGCGTGAGCACGTTTTTGAAAAAAGTAACTTAAGCAATAAAAATATATTCATTGAATGGCAGTTTAAACATGTTCGTTATAAGAATAATATGTAAACGGTGTGACCGTTGGACCGAGCGCACATTGAACACAGTGCAGTTTGATTTTTGTAGAACAAAATTTATTTGAAACGCACACAATAGGATCCCCCTGGTTGCATACTCAAATCATTAGCCAAAGTTAAACTAAACGTCGCGTGCTCAGTCTACATTATGACGTCATGTCGTTATACGTAAAACGTACAAGTTTTGTCTTCGGAAATAGCCGAAGAGAGTTACGTAATTCCGATATTTTTTTATTTCTTCTTTCATTGTTTATCAATTTAATTCATATCTTAACTACCGGTAATAAAATTCAATACTTTATTCAGTATCTAAAAGATCAGTTCCTTGGTACTAATGTTTTTATTTCCCATCTGATAATTTGATAAGATAAACGTAGAACTATAGTTGTGTTTCTTGATTGAAGCACCATTGAAACTTATCTAGTTTCCACTTTAATTTCTTTTAACTTAAATTACCTTCAGTTGAAACACTGGAAAGTTTTTAATCGAGTTTAGGGGCAATAAACATCGATAAGTGTCAGTCAATGAATGATCGAAAAAACAAAATGGCGGCCAATATGGCGGCGCCCAGGGCTGGAAGAAATTTTTTTTGGCCTATTGTACCCCTGATTCAACTCTTACTTTTCACTGATTTTCTTATATATACTTGTTACCATTAATCCCCGCTGCGCTCGGTATAAACCGAAAGACTGTGATCTACCTTTATACTAATGGGTCTAACACTGTTTAAGACCCATGCGCGGATCCAGAAATTTTTCCGGGGGTGGGGGGGGGGGTCCGATGGTTATTTGAGTTTGCCAGGTGAAGGGGGTCCGAGGCATATTTTTGGTAATTTTATAATGTAATTGAAAGAAATTTGAATTTTGCAAGGCGGGGGGGGGGGGGTCTGGACCCCCCTGATCCACCCTCTAGATCCGCTCATGAGACCAACCCTAAGACAATACCGAGTATCGGGTCGAGCAAAACGCACGTTATTTTTTAATTTTTTTTACCGTTTACTTGTATGAACAAATAATCTTAAAAAAACTTTATTTTAACAATTTCAAATTTAAACAAGATGTAATTATAATCGGGGCGATTATAAAGTCTCCCAAACGAACGAGGCTATCATATAGAGTAGGGATGACCCACAAAGTTTCATGTGGTTCCCAGGGGTCCTTAACTATATATCAGGTGAACTAACATAAACAAGGAACAAGGATATATATGGTTTAGGGGTGGGGATATTAACCGTTTTCAAGATATTCAGGCACTACCTGTTTGAGAGGGGTCAGGACCACCCCAAGTTCCATGACCTACATACCATATGATGCCCCTTGACACAAGGAACAAGAATATATATAGTTTAGGGGTGGGGATCTCAACCGTTTTCAAGTTATTTGTGCACTTCCTGTTTGAGGGGGGTCAGGACCATCCCCGGGGCCCATGACCTACATACCATATGATGCCCCTTGACACAAGGAACAAGAATATATATGGTTTAGGGGTGGGGATATTAACCGTTTTCAAGATATTCGGGCACTACCTGTTTGAGGGGGGTCAGGACCATCCCTGGGGCCCATGACCTACATACCATTTGAAGCCCCTTGACACAAGGAACAAGAATATATATGGTTTAGGGGTGGGGATCTCAACCGTTTTCAAGATATTCGGGCACTATCTGTTTGAGGGGGTCAGGACCACCCCAAGTTCCATGACCTACATACCATATGATGCCCCTTGACACAAGGAACAAGAATATATATGGTTTAGGGGTGGGGTTCTTAACCGTTTTCAAGATATTTGGGCTCTTCCTGTTTGAGGGGGGTCAGGAACCACCCCTGAGGCCCATGACCTACATACCATTTGATGGCCCTTAACACAAGGAACAAGAATATATATGGTTTAGGGGTGGGGATTTTAACCGTTTTCAAGATATTTGGGCCCTTCCTGTGCCATATTGGCCCCACCCTAGTGCCTAAACACCTGTCCAAGCGATCATAAATTTCACAATTTAGGTAGAAGACTTCATATTCATCATATCCAGGCCTTAAGTTTTTCACAAATATATATGGGAGTAGAGAAGAAGATTTTCTAAAATTTAATACATTTTTACTTTATGGCCATTTTGGCCCCACCCTAGAGCCTGAACCCCTGACCCAGGGACCATAAATTTCACAATTTTGGTAGAGGGCTTCATGGACATCATATCCAAGCATTCAGTTTTAAACAAATATCTATGGGAGTAGAGAAGAAGATTTTCTAAGATTTAATACATTTTTCCTATATGGCCATATTGGCCCCACCCTAGAGCCTGAACCCCTGACCCAGAGAGCATAAATTTCACAATTTTGGTAGAGGGCTTCATGGACATCATAACCATGCATTTAGTTTTTAACAAATATATATGGGAGTAGAGAAAAAGATTTTCTAAGATTTAATACATTTTTACTATATGACCATATTGGCCCCACCCTAGAGCCTGAACCCCTGACCCAGGGGCCATGAATTTCACAATTTTGGTAGAGGGCTTCATGGACATCATATCCATGCATTTAGTTTTAAACAAATATCTATGGGAGTAGAGAAGAAGATTTTCTAAGATTTAATACATTTTTACTATATGGCCATATTGGCCCCACCCTAGAGCCTGAACCCCTGACCCAGGGGCCATGAATTTCACAATTTTGGTAGAGAGCTTCATGGACATCATAACCATGTATTTAGTTTTTAGCAAATATCTATGGGAGTAGAGAAGAAGATTTTTTTAAGATTTAATACATTTTTCCTATATGGCCATATTGGCCCCACCCTAGAGCCTGAACCCCTGACCCAGGGGCCATGAATTTCACAATTTTGGTAGAGGGCTCCATGGACATCATAACCATGCAATCAGTTTTTTCCTCACATGTGTGGGAGTAGAGAAGAAGATTTTTGAAAATTTGGCTGTTTTTTGCATATTTGGCCCCACCTGTGGCACCCTGGTGGTGGTAGAGCCACCAATTTCACAATTTACATTCCTCTTACCATAAAGATGCTTCACACCAAAAATGGGAACAATTAGCCTTGTAGTTTTTAAGAAGAAGTTAAAAATGTAAATTGTTAACGCACGACGCACGACGCACGTCGCACGACGCACGACGACGGACGAAAACAGATAGCAATAGGTCACCTGAGTTTACTCAGGTGACCTAAAAATGCAAAATTTGAAAAATGGAGAAACAGTTTTCACTTTGTTTTGATTGATCCAATTGTTCACTAGTATATAGTCTGCAAGCTTATAAGACTACTGACATAAAGAGTTGGTTTTAAGCCCCATTAAAAATAAGAAATTGTTTAAGTGATGTCCTATAGTCATATCTTGAGCATGACACAAAAGAGTTACTTAAGTGTTCATCTACACTTAAAGTTAGCTGCCTCAAACATATGCTAACATATAATTATTTGTCTATCAGCAAGATGAAAAAAATGCTTTTTAACTGACGAAATATTTGTCTAACATCTTTAAGCCATATTTAAAAATCACATTCAAATACATAGCCTTAATAAACCACACTTAAGCTGGTACAACCATGCACTTGCAAACACCAAAACAACTCCATAAATGAATGATATGTTGAAAATACTGAGAGTAAAAATATGTCATCAGTTTTAGTAAGATGAGTGATACCGACTGTATGCATTCATCATAATAGCTTGCCTCTGTTATCATTATAAATACATACTTGTATTTTCGGCCTGTTCTTAAGTTAATAGATATATCAGTTATATGATGCTTATATATTATGTATTGTTCAATGTATATACACCTTACACTCAATATACTGAATAGTAGCAAACAGCATTACATGTACATGAATATCATATCTTATACAATAATACTTCTTTAATATTTTGATTATTTGAAAAAAAAAAACTATTTATTTAGGTGATAAGAAATATAAATTGATTAAGTATATGATGGCCTAATTTGAAATCAGGTTCTAATATTAATTTGATTTATAGTGCATATTTACAACATAATATGTACTAATATAATTTTTGCTAGCCAGTGGTTTCTGATCGGCACCCCTCCTCAAAGAAGAAGCAGTGTGGATCAGAAACTCTTGGCTACCAAAGATGTAATATCTGAATGCACTGATGTCAAGAATTCAATTGCAGATGGATGTTGTTGATTTAATTTTAATTTATATATAAGATAAATCATTGCTCATGCATTGATTGACTGATTGATTGTGTGATGTTTAACATCCCAGTAAGATATTTATCATAAATGAAGACATCAAATAATGACTCATATATCACAGCCTTATTGCCTGGATACCATTGCCAATAACTTCATATGTATGTAGCACACCGGGCACACAGTGTAACTGAATGCTACAGTTAAAACTCACTCTATAACAGACACAGTGTTGTAATGCCAACCAAAGTCTGTGTTGTATTACATAAAACTGGATACTGCAGTAACAGTTCACCTCGTGACAGTGTTGTAATACAATATAACTTGATACCACTACCACTTTAAATATACTCGAGATATCACACGTACACCTATACTAACCAGATACCAGTATACCACAATAACTGACCAATAAATATACAGTGTAAAATTAACTAAATACCACTTCTCCTCTTGATACATGTAGTGTTGCAGCACATTTTGGGTACTACAAACATAGCAAGGACACTAATAAAACAGTACAGGTGAATCTCGATAACTCGAACTTCAGGGGACCATGATTAAACTTCGAGAGATCAAGAGTTCGAGAGATCGAAAGTTAAAAATATTCCGGAAATGTTTGTTCCGGTCATTTTGGTTCTAAAATTACAGTAGCCGGAAGTTTATATTTATAACATGGAAGGATAGTCCAACATGGTTTCATTCGTATTATCATTACTTCAATTTAAACAATACAGAATTTAGTTGTTGTTTATAAAGTAGTTTTTTTAACTTTGAAAACTTTGAAGTACATGTATTTCATATTTTCAGAATCACAGAATATTTTTAAAAAGAGCGGTTTAATTTACCGTAAATTTCACAAGTTGTTGAAATTGATAGATCAGTTACAAATTACCTTAGAAGGAAGCAAGGGGTCGTGTCACTTACGTAATCAACCAATTAACACTACCAAGCTAGCCCCAGGCGTTCACTCGACCATCCAGGTAAGGTCCACGCGGAGCTATAATTATACGCTTGACCGGTCGCGTGTGTACACAGCAACCACTTCGAGTTATCAAGAGTGAAAAACAATGAAATATGTATAACGGGACCCAGGTTTTACTTCGAGAGATCAAGAACTTCGAGAGATCGGAGTTCGAGAGATCAAGAGTAAATTTGCTTAGTTATATAGAGAAAAAATTCGGGACCGTGATTTCACTTCTAAAGAGATCAAGAACTTCGAGAGATCGAAGTTCGAGCCATCGAGTGTCACCTGTATGTTCACTGTAAATAAAGCATAGCATCATCACATCATTTTACAAAAGAACTTTAAATTAAGACTAATGTATAATTAATACTAATGTATATACACTTAACTGTGTTTTAAAACATTACTATTAAAATATATCAAAAGATACTGAAATGATCTGAGGTGAAAAATAGAGTTTTGCAAATTTATTTTGAGAATTATCGCAAAAGACTGAAAAGATTTACAACATTGATGATGGAGTTCCTTTGCAAAAAACACACCCAGGGCTTTCCAAGTACAACATGTACAAGTAACCTATAAATATAACATGTACAAGTAACCTATAAATGTAACATGTACAAGTAACCTATTATTATATAACATCCTATAATGTAAATAGTACATGGAACAGGAACCTACAGTTATAGCATACCCTATTTCAGTACAATATAGCTGCTATATATGTGTATATATAACTATAAATATAATACACTCTGGAGTACTCACATTATATGTAACTTCAACTTGGTAACATGCATTTTAAAGACATTACTGAACAGTATAAACTCTCTAGGTCTTTAAATACTAATAAGCTGTATAAATATCAGAATTTAAGGTGGTTATGATGGGACACCTCCATATTGTGACATACTTCCTATCGAAATAAACAATAAAATCAAATATAATTTTAGATATGTTCTTTTCCCAAAATTGTTACCTAAACCATGTAAACATAGTTCAATGGGTTAGAATGCTAACTACGGATCTGTAAGTCATGGGTTCAAATCCTGCTAGGACTTTTATAATTTTTACCTTTTCAAAAAAATTTAAAATACATGTATATTTTTTGATAAAATATTGTAAAACTTTGAGAATTCTAAACTGGTGAAAGTATTTTCATTATAATGTACTTTTTATCTGGCACATTAATATCAACAGGTGTCCCATATCACCTTAAGTCTTGATGAAATAATAAGCACTGTCCAGTAACTGTGAAAAACCCTACACATTAGCATAGGGGACTTTATTTGTAACATAAAATTCAGATTAAGCAGGTTTGGACTTAGAGAGGTTCTACTGTTTACCACGTGGAATATAATAGATGTCCACGTACATATGATGATGTAATTACCACTTTTACATATATATACCATACCATACTTACATTTTCAATCTAGAAATGATTTTGAAATAAATTATTTATGCTGTAAAATTTCATGCACCTTTTAAAAGACAAATATTGAATTGGTTTATTGGACATAGCCATAGAATAGCAAAGAAAAAATACAAACATTAGGTTCTTTGTAGTCATATGAAAATATTTTCGGTGAATACTGTGGTTTCATTAATATTCAAGGGTATCAATTTTCGTGGATAAAGAGAAAATCACAGTTTCAAGGATACGTAAATTCGTGGCCAATGACCCTATCGATACAAAATGTTAATAGAAATTGCATTTCAATGAACATTTAATTTCGTTGATCAACTTAAAAACGAAATCCTCGAAAATTGGTATTCAACGAATATTGATGAAACCACAGTAGGTGACTCGATCATTTCTCTAAGTTTCAGTCTATTCTTTTTGTATATCTAACATTTTCCTTGTATATTAAATATTCACAATACCAACAAAGAAGTAGAAAATTCTCTCTCTCTCTCTCTCTCTCTCTCTCTCTCTCTCTCTCTCTCTGATATTGTAAACAATGTCAGGATATGAATGAAAACAGTTTTACCACACCCACATACAATTAGTTACAGGCAGTCACACATTTTAATTATAATGAATCATGTTCAATTTAGCACAGGATGCATTAATTGGGTCAGGTCATCATTAGGAACCTCAAGGCAAACATAAAAACTTCCTTTCTTTTAAATTAAAAAAAAAATTGGACAGTGGACTTTGAAATGGAACATAAAGATTCATTCCTATCTTAGAAATTAAGAAAAACCTTCCCTGGAAAACACCACCACTCCACCCTCTCAATAAACACTAATTCTGATAAAAAAATTTTGTTATGTACATTTTGAAGTCCCATACCTTTAAACTAAGAAAATCTGATATAATGATATAAGAAATTTTCTTTTGCAAAAACTGTAAACAAATATAAAATGTAATTTAAATCTTTTCTTTATCTCAAAAGAAATTCAATAATTAAATTTTTTTATAAATTTAAACAAGGAAATGACCTTGTACTATTCTTGCTGTTCTGAATCTAACTTTAATTAATACTCATATTTTAACATTTCATTTGTACTAATTAATTTGTGGGCTAGATGCTGGGTGGTTCAAGGAAGAAACAACAAGAGGACGACCTCACACAAACACTGCATGGTTACCTTGTCCCGGCTTCCCTAACAAAACACAGCACACAAACATGTACACTGACAGTCCACAGAGTTAAAAGAGAGTTTCAATTTATAACTTAAAAGAATCATCTTTGTTATCAATAACTTTAGCTCTCAATCTCAAAAAATGGCTCCATTATGCAACAAGAATAACATTTTGTTTTCTTTAGTGTAAACCAAAGAGTACAGATAAACGCTTTTGATATATGTGTATTTGTACATGAATAACACATTTATTATGTAATGAAGAGACAGACAGGCAGCCTTACAGATTAAACTGTCCGTATAATACAAACAACTAATATTTAACAGGACAAAACTATGAATAAATTCTATCATATGCTCTTATATCTGGCTGAAAATGTAAAAAAATTACTTTAGTCTATATTTCTCTTCCTTTATCAAATTCTAAAAATACTACCGAACT
The DNA here is from genome assembly GCA_020458035.1 of Magallana ariakensis. Taxonomy (NCBI): domain Eukaryota; kingdom Metazoa; phylum Mollusca; class Bivalvia; order Ostreida; family Ostreidae; genus Magallana; species Magallana ariakensis. The sequence continues at coordinate 271,990 of CM035820.1, forward strand.
AGGAAGAAATTCAAATTATCCTATCTATTATATAAAGGAAAATCAAATCAAAAGTTGAGAGAGAGAGCAGTAACGCACCTTTGGATCCCCTCCCTGGTTGACATAGAAGTACTTCCCTGGGTCTCGGATTAGTTTGTACTCTTTTAATTTTTCATCCTTGGCGCCGTACAGCAGCTGGTAAAACGAGTGGAAGTTCCTCTCTCCTGTCTGTTGATGGACAACACGGGACTGAAAAAGACAACAAAAAATCAGTGACAACTAACACAGACAACAAAATACCAGTGAAAATAACACAGACAACCAACAATCAGTGACAAGTAACACATACAACAATCAGTGACAACTAACACAGACAATAATCAGTGACAACTAACACAGACAACAATCAGTGACAACTAACACAGACAACAATCAGTGACAACTAACACAGACAACAATCAGTGACAACTAACACAGACAAACAATCAGTGACAACTAAAACAGACAACAGCAAGTCTAAAACAGCAATCAAAAGAAACCACAAATATATGACAACTATCCAAAGACAACAGAAAATCTATGACAGTTATCCAAAAGACAGCAACAAAGCTATCCAAAAGACAGCACCAGAACTATCCAAAAATGTCAAATGTCAAATCTATGATAACTACCCAAATGTCAACAACAAATCTATAACAGCTTTTATTTAAAAACAACAACAAGATCTATTACAATTTATTTGGTAAACATTGCAACAAGATAAATATTTATAAAACCTCTAATCAAAAGACAACATGGCTATTCCAAATAGAGAAAAGCAAAAGGCATACTAGATATATGACAACTATCCTAAAGAAAACAGTGCCAACAAAACACTGTGTCATCTACACAGAAAAACAACAAAACTGAAAACTAGATTTGTGACAGCTAATTTATAGAAAACCATGACAACACAATACTGTGTCAGCTAGATTGAAAGACAACAAAAAATGACAACTTGATTTGTGACTGTTAGCTTAAATACTACAAAAAAGACAACAGGGTATCGAAAAGTTAACAAAACAACAACAACAACAAATCAAGTTAGACAACATTATTGGTGACTAACTTTATTGTATGTCTGTAGCAACTAGAAGAACATTTTAAGCTACCGTTTAGACACTATACAGACCAATTAGTAATTCAAATTTTCAAAAGTAAGCTCCTAACATCCCAAACAAGTACACGACCCATAGGGAATTAAAAGAAACACTCCTTATTTGAAAGGAAAATAATTGAATTGTTATTAATGCAATATAGTAAAGTTGCAAAAAAGTATAAATAAAGTTCAGAAAATATCACCAGGTCCTTTTGACTTTTGAAAGTTAAAAAAAGTTTTTTTAAATTTTGATACATTCATTTGAAAAATATAAATGTTTTAAAGTCAGGGTATAAAATTCAATTTAGTCTGAAGTCTTTATTGCCCAATGTGTACATAGTGTAAAAGCTAATTTAAAGGATATTTCACCTTTTCAGTCTAAAGATCGTTTTAAACCAGAAATGTGATACAATTTTAATTGGTGTGTATAATAATGTCAGCTATTTCCCGTTTCCTTGCTTACAACAGAATGTTGTGAACTGATTTTTCTTACCTTTTCCAACAAGTAGTTATTAATATGCCCTCCTATGGGATCTCCTTTAAAGTCAAAATTGATATCCATGTATTTTCCAAACCGACTAGAGTTATCGTTCCTGTTTGTTTTGGCATTTCTAAATGCCTCCAGAATTACATTGGATTTAACCAAGACATCCTTCACTCTACAAAACAATGTTATACTTCAATTAGTACATGTATTTAGTGACTGCTTTCAAACGTAGTTATACATGTGTATTAAATGAGATATATCAGCGATCATCTGATACTTACAACAGTTTATTTCAATATAAATCTATAGGAAGAATTTTTGAAAAAGGAAAACTGAGCTGCTTAACCCCAAACTTACCAGATTGGGAGCAGATTTCAATTACTGTAACAGTTGTTAATTGAATTTTTGGGATTTATTTTTCTTTTTACTAATTAAATATATACAACGTATTACATGTAATAAATAAAGTAGTTGTTTGTGAGCATATTCATGAAATAAAGGAAAGCTGCTTGGTTTGATCAGTGGATCAACATGCATGTATGAGGCTGAAGTTCAAGATCATAGAAATTTACATGAATCAGGACTTAATATTAAGACATGTACAGTGTATCAAGCAAAAGAATTAAGGATCTGTGATCAAATAGAGTATGAGAATTTCGAAGATGTTAAAAATTAATACTCCATTTTTAAAATTTTTCTTCCTGTTCCCATTCCCCTTTCTTGGGGATCACACAGGGTGGTTGTTTATTCTACTTCAAATTTTAAATAATTCTTTTTCGAGTTTTGAATGACCAGTCAGAGAATTAAGGAAGCGCTCCAGTGGATTATAGGCGAAAATCAAGAAATGTATGAATAGAGTTATGAAAAAAATGACAAGTTGGAGATAGCTTCAAGAAAGAAATGAACTTTCTGGAACCTGTGTCAGTCATTGATGGCCTTGAGAGATTTAACAGCATTGAGTCATGCATGCCGAGATTTGTATAGCTACTGTGTTACATGTTATGTAATGACTACTCCACCTTTCTATTTCATTTTGACTGTAAAATCACCAATTATGCATGTTATAAAAATTAATGTTTATATACAAAATAATTCGAACCTCATAAGACTTCCCTTTATGCAATGACATATGTACATTATATAATTTTCTATAAAGCAATATCATTGTAATTGTACATACAGTACATAAAACCAATTTATCCAACATTTTATTTTTTTTGTTTTTTTTAGGATGGGGGACTGGGGAGGTGGGAGGGGGGCCGGTATTTGGACAATTACCTCTCTACTTTCTTCTGGCCGCCCACATTTGTTACCGCGGCAATGTACCTCATAATGATTTTGGAGGCCTCTGTTTTTCCTGCCCCTGATTCACCTACAACAGTCAATAGAACGGTTATAACAGTAAATTCTGTTGTTACATGATGTATAATCATACATGTATGATAAGCACATGTGATTTACAATTCTGTTGAAAACAACTTTAAACAAGAGGCCAATAGGCCTTGACGGTCACCTGAGTAGCATAACCCATACACAAACTTGTCAAGGAGTCTCATATATGCATTTAATTAAGTTTTATTCTGGAATAGAAAAATTTTTAATTTGTAAAGACGACCACCTCCCTGCCTGAAATCTTTCAAAAAGGACTATTAAACCGTTTTCAAGATATTCGGGCACTACCTGTTTGAGGGGGGTCAGGACCACCCCAAAGGCACATGACCTACATACCATATGATGCCCCTTGACACAAGGAACAAGAATATATATGGTTTAGGGGTGGGGATCTCAACCGTTTTCAAGTTATTTGTGCACTTCCTGTTTGAGGGGGGTCAAGACCATCCCCGGGGCCCATGACCTACATACCATTTGATGCCCCTTGACACAAGGAACAAGAAAATATATGGTTTAGGGGTGGGGTTCTTAATCGTTTTCAAGATATTTGGGCCCTTCCTGTTTGAGGGGGGTCAGGACCACCCTTGAGGCCCATGACCTACATACCATTTGATGGCCCTTAACACAAGGAACAAGAATATATATGGTTTAGGGGTTGGGATATTAACCGTTTCAGATATTTGTGCACTTCCTGTTTGAGAGGGGGTCAGGACCAGCCCAAGGGCCTATGACCTTCATACCATTTGATGGCCCTTAACACAGGGAACAAGAATATATATGGTTTAGGGGTGGGGATATTAACCGTTTTCAAGATATACTGGCACTTCCTGTTTGAGGTGGGACAGGACCATCCCCGGGGCTCATGACCTACATACTATTTGATGCCACTTAACACAAGGACATCATATCCATGCCTTTAGTTTTTCACAAATATATACAGGAGTAGAGAAGAAGATTTTCTAAGATTTAATACATTTTTACTATATGGCCATATTGGCCCCACCCTAGTGCCTAAACACCTGTCCCAGGGGTCATGAATTTCACAATTTTGGTAGAAGACTTCATGTACATCATATCCAGGCATTTAGTTTTTCACAAATATATATGGGAGTAGAGAAGACGATTTTCTAAAATATAATACATTTTTACTATATGGCCATTTTGACCCCACCCTTGAGCCTGAACCCCTGACCCAGGGGCCATAAATTTCACAATTTTGGTAAAGGGCTTCATGGACATCATATCCATGCATTTAGTTTTTAACAAATATCTATGGGAGTAGAGAAGACGATTTTCTAAGATTAAATACATTTTTAGTATATGGCCATATTGGCCCCACCCTAGGGCCTGAACCCCTGAACCAGGGGCCATGAATTTCACAATTTTGGTAGAGGGCTTCATGGACATCATATCCATGCATTTAGTTTTTAACAAATATCTATGGGAGTAGAGAAGAAGATTTTCTAAGATTTAATACATTTTTACTATATGGCCACATTGGCCCCACCCTAGGGCCTGAACCCCTGACCCAGGGGCCATAAATTTCACAATTTTGGTAGAGGGCTTCATGGACATCATAACCATGCACTTAGTTTTTAACAAATATCTATGGGAGTAGAGAAGAAGATTTTCTAAGATTTAATACATTTTTACTATATGACCATATTGGCCCCACCCTAGAGCCTGAACCCCTGACCCAGGGGCCATGAATTTCACAATTTTGGTAGAGGGCTTCATGGACATCATAACCATGCAATCAGTTTTTTCCTAACATGTGTGGGAGTAGAGAAGAAGATTTTTGAAAATTTGGCTGTTTTTTGCATATTTGGCCCCACCTGTGGCACCCTGGGGGTGGTAGAGCCACCAATTTCACAATTTACATTCCTCTTACCATAGAAATGCTTCACATCAAAAATGGGAACAATTGGCCTTGTAGTTTTTAAGAAGAAGTTAAAAATGTAAATTGTTAACGCACGACGCACGACGCACGTCGCACGACGCACGACGACGGACGAAAACAGATATCAATAGGTCACCTGAGTTTACTCAGGTGACCTAAAAACAATCTTGAGTTCATAAAGACTATTGATACAGTAGTGAAGTAAAAAGATTTATTGTCAAAGTTCTAACTTTACAGAAAGATAAGCAAACAAATATTTGGGACTCCAATGAGGGTACTTTTGTACAAATTCTGTGTGTTATGTCACCAGACCTGGCCATTTTTGAGTTAAATGTTCTTTATTCTTTTGTCCTCAATTTAAACCTGTTTTAAAATATGTTTTTAAAAAGCTAGGTTATATAAATATCCAAAACACAAATCTCTTTCTGTAAGGGGAATCTTAAATATGTTGCTACAGAGTTTCAAAATAAGAGAAATATTAGATTAATAACAAAGTAACATCATCTGTTCACCAAGCTGACAATGTATATGTCTAATGTGATATATGAGACGTGTAATGACAATGTATGTGTCTCATCTACAACAAGATGTAATTATAATCGGGGCGATTATAAAGTCTCCCAAACGAACGAGGCCATCATTGGGGGTAGGGATGACCAACACGGGTCAAGCTTTACAGACAAAAAAAGTTAATACTGGAATATTTCTATTTGTGAAATTTAATGAGGTTCCCGAGGGGTCATTTACTATATATCAGGTGAACCGACATAATGTAAGGAACAAGAATATACATGGTTTAGGTGTGGGGATCTCAACTGTTTTCAAGATATTTGGGCACTTCCTGTTCAAGGGGGGTCAGGACTACCCCCGGGGCCCATGACCTACACACAGTTTGATTCCCCTTAACACAAGGAACAAGAATATATATAGTTTAGGGGTGGGGATCTCAACCGTTTTTAAGATATTTGGGCACTTCCTGTTCAAGGAGGTCAGGACTACCCCCGGGGCCCATGACCTACACACAGTTTGATTCCCCTTAACACAAGGAACAAGAATATATATGGTTTAGGGGTGGTGATCTCAACCGTTTTCAAGATATATGGGCACATTCTGTTCGAGGGGGGTCAGGACTACCCCTGGGGCCCATGACCTACATACCGTTTGATGCCCCTTAACACAAGGATCATGAATATATATGGTTTAGGGGTGGGGATCTCAACCGTATTCAAGATATTTGGTCATTTCTAATTCCTGGGGGGTGGGGATGACCCCAGGGGTAAGATCTAATAAACCCCATATATTGCCTATAATAGTCAATATATGATTCTGAAAACCCTTTGCAATTATCTCTGTTCGTTTTCAAGTTATAACCATTTACAATAGAGACTACGATTTTTCCCATAGGGTTCTATGTTAGACCCCACACCCTTTTGACCCCCCAAGAAAGTGGTTGGCAAACCCCAAATGAGAAAAATCAAACCGGCGTGCACAACTAGATATGCAGGACTATCATATCCTAGAGTTTTGTAGAATTCTGTTCAGCCATCTCTGAGAAACGCGACGGACAAATTCAGAGCGAGAAAGAATAATAATAATAATAATAACTAGACACGATCTCGTTGCAAGCAACGAGGAGGTCTTCCGTCCGATTTTTAGAAGAAAATATGACATCATCGACTTTGATTTTTGACAAAAAAAACCTGGAAAAAAGAGTGAAGAACTAATGCTTTTTTGTATTGCATTTTATAAGTTCTCTTATATTGCTTTTTCAAATACTTGCATTTCTTCCAATTAAGATAGAAAAGATTAAACTTGTTTACCTCTGGCTCCTAAAAACCCTAATTAGGTAATGCAAGAGAAAATCATTATATTGTAAGGATATATACACGTATTATACCTAATTCAGCTTAAATAACCTTTCACAAAATAGTTATTAGTAAAACGCTATAGATAAAAGACTTTAGAGCCCTTTAATCCCCTAATTTAAGGGGCCAGCCCCTTTTTCTTGAAATCAAATGAAAGGTCATTTAATTCTGAACACATTTTGTCTGAACACATTTTGTCAACAAGTGTTTAGAAATTCATTACCGTTCTTGAGATAAATGGGAAAGAAGGTTTTAGGGGCCGATCCCTTATCTCCTTATAGGGGCCGTTTAAAGAAATTTTGATGGTTGCATATGGTTAAAAACATCATTTTAAACAACTTTTCTTCTGTACTGCATTTCAAAATATTTTTGCTTTCTGAGATATGGGTGATCAAAATTTTGGACTTTTGGCCCCTAAAAACCCCTTATTACATAACACATGATAAAATTATTACAATGCCTGGATACATAACTGTGAGATAAACATATTTGCTTCTATAACATTTCACAAAATATCCCTCAGTAAAGGGCTATAGATAAAAGACTTTAGAGCCCTTTGGTTCCCTAATTTAAGGGGCCAGCCCCTTTTTCTTGATATCAAATAAAAGGTCACTTAATTCTAAATACATTTTGTTCAACAAGTGTTTTGAAATGTGTTACCGTTCTGGAGATATATGAGAAAGAAGGTTTTAGGGGCCGATCCCTTATCTCCTTTTAGGGGCCTTTTAACGAAATTTTGAAGGTTGCTTATTGTTAAGAACATCATTTTAAACAACTTTTCTTCTATACTGCATTTCAAAATATTTTTGCTTTCTGAGATATGGGTGATCGAAATTTTGGACTTACGGCCCCTAAAAACCCCTTATTACGTAACACATGATAAAATCATTACATTGCCTGGATACATAACTGTGAGATAAACATATTTGCTTCTATAACCTTTCACAAAATATCTCTCAGTAAAGAAATACAGATTAAAGACTTTAGAGCCCTTTGGTCCCCTAATTAAAGGGGCCAGCCCCTTTTTCTTGATATCAAATGAAAGGTCTTGTAAATAAAAACTTTTTTTACATTACATGTTTTAACAAAATATTTTTTAGAAAAGAGATAAACAAAGAAAACCAGAAAAAATTACGACGTTTTTTTAATCTCAATTTTCGGGTCCAGGCGAGCTTCGACGCCTTTTAAACCAGACAACTATAAATGCCTTTAGACACATCTACAATCTTTGGTCTACCATCCCTGAAAATTTGAATTCAATATCTCTGTTCGTTTAGGAGGAGATAACAGGACAATCAGACCCTCTGAAAATCGCTAAAACGTCAATATCTCCCGAACGGAAATGACGTCATGAAAATAAAAAAATGTATATCAAGCTTTTATCAATATATACAAGATCTGAAAATTTCACGAAAATCGGTTGAGTCGTTTTCAAGAAACCGCTTGTACAAAAAAGCGTAAGAAAAAAAAAATAATAAAAGGGAAAAAGAAACAAAGCAATAACAATAAGGTCTTCCGTTGGAAACGGAAGACCTTAATAATAACTATACACGATCTCGTTGCGAGCAACGAGGAGGTCTTCCGTCCGATTTTAAGAAGGTGATATGACATTATCGACTTTGATTTTCGACAAGAAAACATGATCTGTAAACAGGAGTGGAGTACTGCTGCTTTTCTGCATCGCTTTTTAGAAATTCTCTTACGTTGCTTGTGTAAATACTAGCATTTCTTCCAATTGAGATAGACACGATTAAACTTTTTACTTCTGGCCCCTAAAACCCCCAATTAGGTAACGCATAAGTAAATCATTATATTGTTAGGATATATAAACGTATTATACCTAATTTTGCTTTCGTAACCCTCACAAAATATCTCTCAGTAATCGGCTACATATAAAAGACTTTAGGGCCCTCTGGTCTCCTTATTTGAGGGGCCAGTCCCTTTTTCTTGATATCAAATGAAAGGTCATTTAACTCTAAACATATTTTGTTTAGCAAGTGTTTAGAAATTCGTTACCGTTTGTAAGATATTCGGCAAAGAACGTATTAGGGGCCGATCCCTTATCTCCTTATAGGGCCGTTTAACGACATTTTGACCATTGCATTTTGTTTAGTACATCATTTTGAGCATCTTAACTTCTATACTGCATTTTAAAATATTTTTCCTTTCTGAGATATGGGTGATCAAAATTTTGGATTTTTGGCCCCTAAAATCCCCCAATTACGTAACACATGATAAAATCATTACATTGCTTGGATAAATAACTGTGAAATAAACATATTAGTTTCAATAACCTTTCACAAAATATCTCTCAGTAAAGGGCTACAGATAAAAAACTTTAGAGCCCTCTGGTCCCCTACTTTAAGGGGCTAGCCCCTTTTTCTTGATATCAAATGAAAGGTCCTTTAATTCTAAACACATTTTGTTCAACAAGTGTTTGGAAATGTGTTTCCGTTCTTGAGATATATGGGGAAAAACATTTTAGGGGCCGACCCCTTATCTCCTTATAGGGACCGTTTAACGGAACTTTGAAGGTTGCACTTCGTTAAGTACATCATTTTGAGCAACTTTCCTTCTATAATGCATTTCAAAATATTTTACCTTTCTAAGATATTGGTGATAAAAATTTTAGATTTTTGGCCCCTAAAAACCCCTAATTACGTAACACATAATAAAATCATAACATTGCTTGGATAAATAAATGTGAGATAAACATATTTGCTTCTATAACCTTTCACAAAATATCTCTCAGTAAAAGGCTAGAGATAAAAGATTTAGAGCCCTCTGGTCCCCTAATTTAAGGGGCCAGCCCCTTTTTCTTCATATCAATTGAAAGGTCCTTTAATTCTAAACACATTTTGTTCAACAAATGTTTAGAAATTCGTTACCGTTCTTGAGATATATGGGAAAAAACATATTAGGGGCCGACCCCTTAACTCCTTATAGGGGCCGTTTAACGGAACTTTGAAGGTTGCATTTTGTTAAGTACATCATTTTGGGCAACTTTCCTTCTATAATGCATTTCAAAATATTTTTCCTTTCTAAGATAAGGGTGATCAAAATTTTGGATTTTTGACCCCTAAAAACCCCTAATTACGTAACACATGATAAAATCATAACATTGCTTGGATAAATAACTGTGAGATAAACATATTTGCTTCTATAACCTTTCACAACATATCTCTCAGTAAAGGGCTAGAGATAAAAGACTTTAGAGCCCTGTGGTCCCCTAATTTTAGGGGCCAGCCCCTTTTTCTTGGAATCAAATGAAAGCTCTTTTAAAAATAAACTTTTGTTGCTTAACATGATTTAACAAAATATTTTCCAGAAAAAAGATAAACAAAGAAAAGCACGAAAATTCAAGGCGCTTCTGATATCTCAATTTTCGAGCCCTACCGAGCTTTGGCGCATTTAGTGCTAGACATATAAAACAAAAACCATGCAAAACTTCAATCTTTCCTCTACCAACCGTAAAAATTTTAGCTCAATATCTCTTAGAGTTTAGGAGAAAGACCGCAGACAAAATACCCATATAAAAATTGGAAAAATCTCAATATCTCAAAAACGAATGTGACGTCATCAATGCAAAAAATTTGCTATCAGGTTCAGACCAATATCTATCACATCTGAAAATTTGATGGAGATCGGCCGAGCCGTTTTTGAGAAATCGCGTGCACAAAAATGGGAAGAAAAAAAAAGAATAAAAATAACTAGAGCAAAGCTCGTTGCAAAGCAACGAGTGGGTCTTCCGTTAATGTCGAAAGAAAAGCTAGATGTTCCTGTAAGAAGCAGAGCTCTAAAACCAATACCAGGAGTTTTAAAACAAAAAGATATAAAAAATCGAATAATTCTTGGTACGACTTAACAAAATCCGAATGACTTTAAGTACGAATTAACAAAAACCTTACCGATTTCAAGAACGACTTGACAAAAAAAAAATCCGAATGTGTTTAAGAACGACTTAACAAATATCGAATCATTCTACGTACGAGTTAATTTAACTTTGAACATAACACTATTTTCTTAACCAAGAATGTGGAATCAAAATTTCCGGAAAAATCAATTTTTAAACCCCTTTATCTCTGTAATGCATCGTCCGATTTTAAAACGGATTTCAGATTTAAATTAAGCTTAATAAGTTGAACATTTTTGCTTCAATAATATATAACAAATTATTTTTCAGTAAATAGTTATTATTAAAAGACTTTGTAGCTCTCTTGGCCCCTAATTTGAGGGGCCAGCCCCTTTTTCTTGATAACAAATTAAAGGTCTGCAAATATAAACATATTTTGTTCAACAACTGTTCACGAATTGTTAACCGTTCTAGAGATATCTGAACAACTGTGTTTTAGGGGCCGACCCTTAAACTCCTTAATGGGGCCACCAACAAAAAAGGTTTAGGTATCATATTATTAAAAACATTATTTTGAGCAACTTTTCTTCTACAATGCTTTTCAAAATATTTATCCTTTTTTAGATATTAATGATCAGAGTTTTGGACTTCTGGCCCCTTGAAACCCCTAATTACGTAACATATGACTTAGGTATGGTACTGTATAGATAAATAACTGTACAAAGAATATTTTTGCTTCTATTATATATAAGAAATTATTTTTTCAGTAAAAAGTTATTATTAATAGACTAAAGAGCTCTCTTGGCCCCTAATTTAAGGGGCCAGCCCTTTTTTCTTGATATCAAATGAAAGATCTCGCAAATATAAACATATTTTGTTCAACAAGTGTTCAGGAATTGTCGACCGTTCTAGAGATATCTGAACTAATGTGTTTTAGGGGCCGACCCTTAAACTCCTTAATGGGGCCACCAACAAATTTTTTTTAGGTAGCATATTGTTGAGAACATTATTTTAAGCATTTTTTGTTCTACAATGCTTTTCAAAATATTTCTACTTTTCTAGATATTAATGATCAAAGTTTTGGACTTCTGGCCCCTTGAAACCCCTAATTACGTAACATATGATTAAGGTGTGGTACTGTATAGATAAACAGCTGTACAATAAACATTTTTGCTTCTATAATTGATAACAACTTATTGTTCAGTAAAGAGTTATTGCAAAAAGACTTTAGAGCCCTCTTGGCCCCTAATTTGAGGGGCCAGCCCTTTTTTCTTGATATCAAATGAAAGCCCGTGGAAATTGAAACAACTTTTGCATTACATGTTTTAACAAAATATTTATATATCAAAAGATATTAGAGAAAATGTTCGAAAATTTTGTGAAAAAATTTGGTGCTAATTTTCAGGTTTAGGCGAGCTTCGAGGCCTTGCGCAATTTTAATAATTGGAAGCAAGTGGGTACAACTTCAAACATTTATCTACAATCCTGTAAAAATTTGAAGCTTCTATCTTGATTGGTTTCGGAGGAGATGCGTGGACAAAATGACCCTTAAAATTTTACAAAATCGTCAATATCTGCGACCGGAAGTGACGTCATCATTCGGAAATTTACTAATATGTAGCGCCGATGACTCTCTATCAGTCCTGAAAATTTCATGTAAATCGGTCGGATAGTTTTTGAGAAATAACGCTCCAAAAAAGTCAGAAAAAGAAAAAAAAGAATAATAAAGAAAAAGAAACCGTAGAATAACAATAGGGTCTTCCGTTGGAAACGGAAGACCCTAATAAGGAAAAAGAAACCGAAGAATAACAATAAGGTCTTCCGTTGGAAACGGAAGACCTTAATAATAATAATAATAATAACTAGACACGATCTCGTTGCGAGCAACGAGGAGGTCTTCCGTCCAATTTTTAGAAGGTGAAATGACCTTGCTTTTGATCTTCGTTAACGAAACATATCTGGAAATTGAGGTGGGATCTAAAAGAGCTATGGATAAATGACACTAGACTAGGTCATTTACTTTTAAAGACATTTTGCTCAACAAATGTCAAGAAATTCGATACCGTTCTTGAGATATCTGAGAAAGAATGTTTTAGGGGCCGGTCCCTTATCTCCTTATTGGGACCGCTGAACAAAATCTTGAAGGTTGCATATTGTTAAGTACATCATTTTGAGCATCTCTTCTTCTATACTGCATTTCAAAATATTTTTCCTTTTTGAGTTATAGGTGATCAAATTTTTGGACTTTTGACCCCTAAAAACCCCTAATTACGTAACACATGAGAAAATCATAATACTGTTAGGCTACATAACTGTAAGATAAACATATTTGCTTCTATAATTTATTACAAACTATCCTCTGTAAAGGGTTATAGATAAAAGACTTTAGAGCCCTCTAGGTCCCGAGTTTGAGGGGCCAGCCCCTTTTTCTTGGTATCAAATGAAAGGTCTCGTAAATCTTAACTTTTTTTGCGTTTCATGTTTTATCAAAATATTATCAAGAAAAGAGATAAAGAAAGAAAACCTCGAAAAATGATGACGTTTTTTTAATCTCAATTTTCGGGTCCAGGCGAGCTTCAGTGCCTTTTGAGTCAGATAAAAATGAATGCCTAAAGACACATCTTCAATGTTTCGTCTACAATCCCTGAAAGTTTGAACTTAATATCTTCAATCGTTAAGGAGAAGATCCCAGGACAAGCCGACCCTCTGAAAATCGCTAAAACGTCAATATCTCAAAAACGGAAATGACGTCATCAAAATAAAAAAATGCGTATAAAGTTCAAATCAGTATCTATCATATCTGTAAATTTGATGAAAATCGGTCGAGTGGTTTTTTGAGAAATCGCGTGCACAAAATTTGTTGGAAAAAAAAGAAAAATAATGAAGAAAAAGAAACAGAACGAAAACCTTAATAATAATAATAGGGAAGAAGAAACCTAAGAAAAACAATAAGGTCTTCCGTTGGAAACGGAAGACCTTAATAAGAACCGTACAAAAACAATAAGTCTCCAAACTTCGTTTGGGAGACTTAAAAAAATATAATTCGAAAATGTATAACTATACAGATAGTTGCATTTTATAAAATTTACATTTATATGACATAAACAAAAAAAGAATTCATGTTCTTCTCAGAGTTAGTATAGCAATTTAATTTTAGCTTTAATAATTAAGTTGTTTTTCTTTGAAACTGCTTAAAATATAAAAACAATTGCAAATGTGTTTATATGAAATCCATTTATCTTCCAAATAGATCTGCCCTTGGTTACACAGACCTGAAGAAAACCATGAAAAAAGCTGTCACCTCACTGATTAAATGAATGGTGCAACTGGCAACCAAAAAGGAACGATGACGTAATTTGTTTAAGACTATGGAGAGGAACATATACACAACACTGTTACAGTGCTGAATTCCAATGTGGATATTGTTGTGATATGCTAATAGCTGTTTTTGTTGTTGTTTATGTGTGAAAGCAGAATGCCCACGAGACTGTCAATAAAAGGACATTTGGAATGCCAAGGACGAATGCCTCGATCAGTCGTAATATAGCAAGTGGTCGTGCAGGACTTGTGAACTATATGGTTTATACTGAGCTTTAGTTACGATGAACAGTGAACTTTTGGAGGCCACATCTTTCTGGCAATATTGCCGCAATCTTATTTGCATACGAAAAACGATACAGCAGCAATATTGCCGCAATGCATTGCCAGAAAGGTGTTGTCGCAACAATATGTTGCAGCAGAACTTTTTCGGCAACATCTTTCCGGCAATATTGCCGCAATCTCATTTGCATACGAAAAACGATACAGCAGCAACACTGCCGCAATATATTGCCAGAATGTTGCTGCAATAATGCCAGAATGTGTTGCTAGAATGTCAATATTATGGTAAGGGTATATATATATATATATATATATATATATATATATATATATATATATATATATATATATATATATATATATATATATATATATAGTGACCGAGTACATAATAAAGACAAGGTTCTTTGTTCAGGATGTTTAATATGTACAAAAAGGTGGTTCTGTAAATAAATATAAACACTTGTTAATATATATACAATTTATACACAGTAATTCATTACGGTTTAAATAAACCTTTAAACTTTATAATTATCTTAGTTTACTTTATGTAGACACTAAGAAAAGTTATAAGTTATATAAATTGATACAAAAAATACCTTGTGCAAGGTGTTGGTGTACAAAATCGCCGGACCCACAGTGAAACAAAATCAAAAGTTACCGGGTTTTATAATAATAGAAATGATCTGATTCGATAAAACTAGCCAATGGGAACAACGGCCAATGGAACAGTAAAGAAAGTGTTCACCAACTCAATCCACATGCGCACAAGAACTAGCGTAACTTAATTCATAAGAAGATATTATATATTTGAAACTATATGAATTTGAAAGTATCAAATTCTGTTGTACAATAAATAATTGATTAATTTTAAATCTGCCCATATATATATATTCACACACAGTGCAAGTATCCTGATATACGATATTTACGAAAAATTTATGCAATTTACGGCGCACGAAATATACGCTAGTTTTGAACACATTAACATATTGTAACACATTCTGTGAAAATAGTCCATTAAAAAAATATCATTCAGTTTACTACTGTTCATACATGTATGCAAATGTCGCTAAACTTGCCCTCAACTTTCTCCTAATAAACAATCTTTATAGGCTATCCGACCTCGAAAAGCGGACCAAGATTCGTCATTTTTATGTGTAAATACGCCACAGTATGGGGCTTATGATGGCGTTTAAAAGAATTTCAGTGACATCTGCGGTAAAATTTATGAGGATATTTTGGTATAGATTATTTATACCGAATGTTGTAGGGTAATTTTAATGAAGTAGAATAAACAAATCGGAAACATGTCTAGCTCTAGCGAAGATGGCTCAGTTCTATGTACATACCCCACTTTCCACTTCCGTCTCAAGTTCTTTCTTCGTTCAGTTCTTGTCTTGACTGTCGATTGCCGATCGAAAGGTGTAGAAATTAAGAAATCTCTCTCTATTTCTTTAAATGGTACATGCAAATAGGTAGGTTATATATGTACATTATACATTTATATACATGAAATAAACGTGGAGAACATGCAATTTAAAATTTTTTAACGCCATCGTCGCTAACCACGATCCTTTTTTGCATGTAATTTAAACACAAGGGGAGAGTCAATGGTGTGGAAAAATGAACTGTTCTGTGATATCCTCTCTGGCTGCATAAACAACTCCGCCTTAGAAAACGAGTTGACCAATCATACAGTTTTTACACCGGTGGCGTGTATTGTTTATGCTGGACGTTACTGACTGAATTCATCGTGACGCTATCGGAAAAACCACACCAAAGCCGATCTGATAAATATGCATACCCGATGATACATACTACATATCATGGAAAAAATCGTAATATAATTTTTTTCTCTAAACAAATGTTTGATTGTAAGTTGTAGTCACTACAGTTACCCTCCTACATTTTCATAAAATGAAATTAATTGTGGTTTTTGTGATCGCCTTCGGCCGATCATAGTTGTGTCCATATGAGACATCCGGCATTTGCGCATTGCGCCTTGCACTACTTTATTTACTATGCAATGATAGCTTCATGTAAATCTTTATTTATATGAAAATTACTAAAAAGAAATATTCTAATGTGTTTGCTTTGATAGTTAAACATCTACACACTTACATGATGATAAAAATCAGGCTTTTCTTTACATGCGTTAGAGTATTAACCAGAAGTACAATTACGCCTACTAAGTGCAAAGTTTATTCATACCTTGCTATTTCTGAAATCGACAAATGGTGGGATATATATATATATATATATATATATATATATATATATATATATATATATATATACTATTTATCTTGTTCATTTTATGTATCTGTATGCTTACGCATTACATTTAGAGAGCAGTCCAATGATATATTACATGTCGATCATTCCGTTAAAGGGAATACTTGTTTTACATGTGACGAATTTTTTCTTGCGGCATGATCAAAATCCTGCTATCCTTTACGTAAATCCGACTTGAAAGATGATTTAATTAACTTATAATGTATTTTCATACTCGATTTCAGTTAAAATACTTGTTTTTGATATGCACATCTTAACAATTAGTAGACAGAAATAAAAATCAATGTTTCAGTTTTATTATTTCAAATTGTTTTATAGAGATAAAATATAAAACACAGTGGTATTCCAAGAAAGTGAGTATATTGACTTGTTTTACACTAAAATGTTGATTTTTTAGCTTGTGTTTCATTAGCAGTTTAAAATCAGAGATTTCTAAGCATAAATTTTAAAATGTATGAGCTGCTATTAGAACATGTTTTGTTTTGTTTTTCTCAGTAAGATAAACGTGCGTAATAGTTAAATTTTGTCAAGCTTAAACAATCAAATCGCTTTAATGAGATATAAATAAATGTTAATATCCCACAAATACTATACTTTGAATCAAATATTTCTTAACTTAAATTCAGCAATTAAATAGTTGTTCGAACTTATGTGAACGGCCATATGTGCTTGTTAATGTTTATTTTTCTGACATGTCATTACAATCTTTTTGTTGTCGAAAAAACAATGCCTGTCCAAAGGAATAGTTTAAGAACTGAAAGAGTACGGTTTGGCAAATTGTGCTGGAACCCGCACGTTAAGAGTTTATAAAAAGGCTAATTTCGCGGGGGTGTTGAGAAAGCATATGGGCAATTTAGCGTCTTATTTTGACTGTTATATTCAAAATCGTGAGATTGAATAACTGTTTTGATCAGATCAAAAACTTAGTATTATCCTTTAAAATAGATGTCAATGCAATAAAATCGGGTAGTCCATTACTGCCTCATCGGTGCATTGTCACGTGACAACTATAAATAGCTTACGCATATTCCTTAACATAAAATGAGATAGAACAACACTACCCCGCGGTTTCCAAAATGCAATAAACATATCAAGTGAAGGCAAAACATCTCAGTTTAATTAAAACCGCTGCTAGAACTCTATGTTCTTCTTAATAGAATATTTATTCATCCGGTTCTCGAAAAACATTACCAACTTTTATACAGTTTGCACGGAAAACGGTATGTTGCATCAAAACAACACAAAACATAGAATTCTAGCAGCACTTTTCAACTTAAGCATTGATCAAACTATCGATAAGTGTAAAATTTGAGGAGGTTCAATATATACGGGGTAGTGTTGTTCTAGTCGGATTTTATATCGTAGACAACGACAGAGGAAAGCCTGGCCGAGAAATAAAAGCAATTTTACATACCTTTTAGCGAATGATTGATAAAACTTACATCTATCCCAGTATTCTTATGTTCCATTCTCAATAAATCACACCAAAATATGTTATTAGAGTCCTTAGATTACTTATATTTTGAATCTGTTTACAATGCTCTCCGATCAAATTTACACGACATTCAACTTTCAGTCATGACGTCATCAATGTTTAAATCTACGTAATACAATCTAATTTGTGAAAAAAATTGTCTAAAGTATTTTTTAATTTGTTTCTGGTGTACGTTTTGTTGCATAAATATTTGAATATGTACATAATAACTAAGATTTGTGATTCAACGTACTGTCCGTTTTGGAACTTCCGCAGGTTATCAAGTTGTTGTCCCGGAAATCTAAGACTCACATTCATTTGGAATACTAGTAACATGTACCTGTTTTATAAACTAAAACGCATTTTCTTGAAATTTTGTTTCGTTTTGGAGTTTTTATTCAGCCTTTACTTGAGTAGAAAAATACGAGGTGCATCCTACCGGACTAACCACAACTTAAATGAAATGAAAGAAACTTCAAGCTTGACTAAATTGTAATGGCGAAACTTGTATTCGAACGTTATAAGGTCCAAAAATGAAATATTAATGCATATATTCTTGAAAACTAGCTTGTTATCCCCTTTCATTACTTTCAGTTCTTTGATTTTCAATACCATTTAATATTTGTTAGTTTGATAAAATATTGGCGCTTCTGATTAGTCGAACATTTTGTTGATACCTGGATCAATAAAATTTTTGCCGGATATACATGTACTTTTTTGTGATCGGCTTCGGCCGATCACAGTTGTGTCCATATGAGGCATCCGGCAAATTTTACTATTTGCGCACGCATTGCGCCTTGCACTACTTTATTTACTCTGCAATGACAACCTCATTTTAATCTTAAATAACACGTAGAATACTAAATAAATGTTACTCTTATCCGTTTGCCTTGAAATTAAAACGTTTATACAGTTACATACAAACTGATTCTAATCACGTTTGTCTTCACATATGCGTAAGAATATTTATCGGAAGTATAATTCGCCTACTAAAAGTATAGCATATTTATGCCTTGCTATTTCGGAACGGAGTAAAGTAAAGTCGTACCCAAAATGAGTCGTACCCAAACAGAATCATAATCCATTTGTCCGGAGATAAACATGATATTTGGATTGTAAAAGAAAAAGATATGCTGTTAAGGTTAGGTTTTGTATTAATTACAATTTAGAAATTACAAGATAATTGAATATAGAATTTTGGTTATCTTCAAACAAAGTTTAATGTCATCTCCTTTAAATTTGTCAGAGTTTCCTATATCAACATTTGATAGACAACTACTAGTATTGCAGGCACGTAACATCGTTTTTGAAAGAAGGGGGCTAGAGTCATCCAAAAATCTTGACAAGCAAAAAAAAAAAAAAAAAACAAACCCTGGCCCCCCTGCTACGTGCCTGTAAATTCGTTTACATGCAATCTTATCTTTGAAAAAATGTTACTTATATCGGAAATTAAATCAACCAGACGGTGCTATATACAGTTTATTGCATGTACATTAACAGAGCTGACCAATGATATTAACTTACATGCCGATCATTCCTTTAAAAGGAATACTTGTCTCAACTGTTCTTATTTAACACTATTTATACACCAGGTATTTCCAAAATAAACACTGTCAACAAAATGTAAAGTTGTGTCTGTTTAATTGTCAGCAAACAAAATACAGCTATATAAATATAAAAAATTAAAAGTTTAACCTTAAAAAAAAAATCAATACACATTATTTAATTTACTAAATAGAAAATTAAGCGTTTCCTCACGATTTCGTCTGCTTGAGATTAAGGATCAACATTTACGGCGAGGCTGGCTTTTCCAAATCCAGAAATAATGATAACGGGCATATTAGGCATATACACTTTCATTGTAACATTGCTGTTCAAATTTGGTAACGATGAGTTTTGAATTAACACACGTACATGATCGGTCATCAGAATAAGCATCGTAAAGCAAAGCAATGAGTAGTGCATCAACTCCTTCGGCGTATTCCAAGCGGCAGATATTATAGTTCCTCACTGGTTATCTAGTTACCACAACATTTACAAAAGTCGCACATACATACTATTATTTGTCGCATATCAACTATTTTCGTCCCCGATCGCGTCTCCTTGCATGGTTTTGCCCAGTTGCATATTCCAGCGATCTAACTCGACTACATTAAAACCAGTTTTAACGAATCTTGCTGCACAGTGAATAATATCACAAGCCATCAAATGTATTTTCCTTTCGTTTTTAATTCAGCCGGTTCAGATTTCAACTTTCTATTTGTGTTTAATCCATTAAATTCAGCTCAATAACTCTGCATCAGCTGAAGACGCATCCATTTGAATATTAATGCTGTTATTGTTTTGTATTCATTCGCGCCGCTTCATTTGAATTATTTATTTTTTTTATCAATGACACTTAACATTTTATGATTTGAAAACGTTTATTATATGATAAGCTACGCGCATTGATGAAAAAGTTTTTTCGGTAAATTTTTCCTTTAATACGTCGATCAATAAAATAATTATTGAATTCATTTCTTAAAAAAAAGTAACTGCATAACTGTAGCTCTATGAAAAAATTTGGTTGACAGACCGTAGAGCTAAAGTTCCATCCATACAACAAACACTATATATATATATATATTGCGCACAAAAACAAGTTGATCCATCGGTAAAATTATTTTGCGAATATCTCCGTCTTCAAATCGGTCCTTCAACATCAAAGCTTACATGTACTACTGATTCAATTAACAACAGCGAATTACATCTGTCATTACTGGAAATCGTCCCCAAATCCGCATCTCCTGCTTCATATTTATGATAAATGGCTAAAGAAAGAAAGTTTATATTATTACGTCATACTTCGCGCAATTTCTTCCCAATAAAACACTGAATACGAATATTCAAATGTTGAATTTTGAATTCAATCAGCATACAAGTTGAAATTATAGATAATACATTCTACGTGTACTCAACTTTTTCTTCTGGAACTCGATTTCCCTATTAGACACATAATGCTCATCGATTTGGAAGAGGCAGACTTATTCAAAATATTTACAAAAAAAGATTGTCATTTTCTATAATTAAGTCATTTTAAAGGTACATGTTAGCTGCGAGAAAAAGTGTGAAGGGAGGGCAGGACCCCCCGTCCCTTCATGGCCCAAATTCAGCATCCAAATCATTTTAGGTCCATAAGCAGGTCAAGATGCATTAACCATGCAAGTTTGGTGGATATAGGACAAATAATAACTTAGATATAGGACTTGTTCCAAAAAATTTAACCAGGTCCAGACGCCGATTGTAGCTTATTAAGCTCCCCCCCCCCCCCCCCCGATTTCGTCTCGGTGAGCTAAAAAGTTGTTTATTTTAAAGAGGTTCGCTTCTCAGGTTTTGGGTAGCCATATTGGGTCATCTCTAGTCTGAAAATTCTGCACCACATACTAATATAAGTAGTATATTTACATTTTACAATGCCAATTAAACTTTATTAAATAAAATTGTTTTAAAAAAATACAACTTTACAGGGTTTAGTAAGGGACTATATTTTGTGGCGGAAGGTTTTTACGAAGAAAATGAACAATTTTCATAACTCAACAGTTTTAAAGTACTGTAACTTATGGTTCATAATTTTCTGCGCAGATCAAACGTCTAGGTAGTTTGTGTAATACGATATATTCACGATGTTCTGAAAACATATTTGAACAATATTTTGATATTTCTATCGATATATTTTGGCATAATTAGCTTATATATCATAGAAGTTTAAAAAAAATTAACTTCAATATTGGCCTAAAATTAGCTTATTTCATGCTATATCTCAAATTTTTGAGATGTGACCCTTACTTTTTTTTACTTTAACATGAGACACTAAAAGTATGTCTATTTGTATGCAAAGTTTTCGAAAGATGACATTACTATTCCTTTTTTTTATTTTCGGTATAATTTGATAACTCCAAAATTTTGTAGCAATCTTAACGTCTGTTGTTGTGTTTATTATGTACTGACTTTTAAAACCACCAGTTGACTTAGATATTACTTTTAAAGTCAGTATTACTTCATACTGCATTAAAATCATAATTAAATAACAATTCAAACTATTAATATTTGTTTGATTTCTTCAAATAATCAATTTCCATGAAAAGTTAAGCAAAAATTTCAGGAAAATTATCATTTCTGTTTGGGACCCTATATTTCCAAAAAATTGCATGTGACTTGGGTCACAATAAAAACAATGAACATTTTAGATCCCAAACTTTATGTCCAAGTGGTTTTTGGATGATTGACATTACTAGTATTTCAGGTGCCAACCTCCTTAAAGCAAGTTCATTACATCTTTTGAGAAATTGATCAAATTATATTTGAAACAGTTACGGCCCCGGCGCTGATATCGTAAAATTGATCAGAGGATGTTAATTATAATGACAGTTAAAACATGTCAAATTCGGCCTCCATAATTTGTCATTTTTTAAAGTGCTTCAAAGATAATAAATTGTTATTTTATTTTTACGAAGAGTTGTTATAAAATACATTTTTCACCTATTTATTTTATTTATTTGCACTCATTGGCAGTATATGACGTCAGAAGTGACGCTATTTCTATGATTCAGTCAAAATCAGTCAAAAATTGACATTTTTTCTTATCGTTTTTCGAATGGAAAATATAGAGCGCAGCTTTGAACAAGCAAAATATTTTTCTTTGTTATTATTCTTACATAGATAGATCTCTAATGAAAATATTTTGTTTGTTCAAGGATGCGCTCAATACTTTCTGAAAGAAAAACTGCTTAAAAACAAGCCATGTTGTGCTTAAACTGCGAAAATGGCGGGAAATGGTTAACTTTATGATGTCATCTTTCTAAATTGTGGACACTTGGATCAAAATGGAAATTATGAAAAAACTGTACAAATATATCTGTACAAAGAAAACAAAGAATGACAGTAAAATGATGATGTTCATTTTAGGGGGCCGTTTTAGGCTCAAACCGTATATAGTCCATTGATCAGGTTTTTGATTTTTATTTACTTTAGGTGGAAAACTTAAACTGTTGTACATTTTTCTACTAATTAGTGATACTTCAGCCCCAGTATCAATTAAAGCCCTAAATTTATTTTTCCCAAATTTAACAAGATAAGAGCTTGGATTCCCCGTTAAACTTATTTTATACACAATTTTTTATCACATTTATTTATTCTCTCTTCATCGGCTTCATTATGAAGAGAGACTTTTATTTTTCCTGTTGTTTCGAATGTCGCCAAGAATTGTACGGAGTTTTGCATTCATTTTGATAACGAAAAGGTATCTTCCTTTTATACATTTCAGGACAGTTTCTACGAACATGACCGTATTTTTCACAATGCCAACACTGTAAATGACCCCTTCCCCGTTCTAAATCATTTGAAATTTCTCTTACATGTACCCTGGATCTGGATTTGATTTGTTTGCCGAAACTTGAAAAGGACAAAATTTTGCTCTGTGCCCAACTTTCTACACCTGTGATATCGTTGATTTCGAAAATGATCAATTTCCATTGGTTCTTCTCTTCGAAAAATGTTTGATTTAATTTCAGGGAATTTGAACAAAAAATTATCTCCCACTGTACTGGTGGAATGTTGATTAAAAGACATGTCACCCCCGTTGTCTTGAGATCTTAAAGCCAAACGTTTGCGCAAATTTTGCTCCCTCATTGCCACTTGTACTGCGTTTTCTAATATTTTAAGATTTTCTCTCAAAACTTTCATTCTCAAAAAATCAAATGATAACCCATCAGTAAAAATGTCAACTAACTGTTTTTGAATAATTTCATGTTCCAAATTTTCAGACGTGTATGCATCTTCCGCAACTTGTAAAATTCTTTCAGCAAATATTTGTACACTCTCATTGGAATTTTGTCTCATCTTTCTCATGATTGCCAATGCATGCTGTGAATCTGTTATTTCAGCAAATCTATTTTTTTAAAACTGTTTTAAATCATTCTAATTAGGTAATTCACCCGAAGATTCTATTTCTGTCAAATATCTTTTAATAAAATCTCCCACAGACCCTTTACAAGTTACATATGCTATTTTTGGAATATCTTTATTATTCATATCATACATTTTTGCATATTTTTCTATGTCTTTTATCCATTGTTTAAATTTTCCTGGATCGCCCTCAAATATTGTAATAACTTGATTAATAGGAACAGCAATTGCAGCAGTTACTGATTTAACCTGATTTAAAATAGAATTCATCCATTCTTTAATATTTGTATCCTCATCATCATTCCCTACATTTCCTTTTCCACTTGTAGACGGAAAGCTATTTGAACTCATTCCCTCATTACATTTATCATCCAAAATTTCAGTTTCTGACATTTGATTAGTTAAATCATCTATTGCTTTTGATAACTCATCATTAAAAGATGGTACTTTCGGCATTTAAATTTTGACTTTAAAATTCAATTGTTAAAAAAAATTAGAATTTCAATTAAAGTGGTCGGCTAATATAAATTAGGTAGAACAGAAAACAGTAACTCACCTTTTTGTTTCTACAAGGTCTGTCTCAAAGTACTTAGCCAATCATGGTCAGTCACGGCACCAATTTGACTAAGTAGATGTAAGCCAATAAAAGAAAAAAAAACGTCTTTTCCCAAAAGTTTATTTTTTACAAATCCAGATCGTATAGTGGCTCTCATTAAGAGTGCTGTCGAGTATCTTTTATATGATACATAACATAACACTAATTTACGTACAAAACAAACAAATTAATATTCAAGTAAACAAATACCATAATAAATTGTACTAATAAGTTCTATAATAACTCATGATAAAATCATGGAAATCACAAAATAATTTATAATATAATATAAATTTCTGCAGTCTTTAATTTAACATCATATTCGTATTTAAAAGTTGATATAATGTTAACATAAATTTTAGCAATGTTCAATTATTGTTCCTTTATCGGCTCCCTTAAATAAATGAACATCCTGGTTTTGTTTACACTGTCCTTAATCCGATTATCAGGTTGTTTACTACTTCGGAAAAATCTTGGAAAAGTCTTACATTTTAACATCCCGATCAGATTATAGGTCAATGTACTTAATAGTAAGTACATTGTAAAAGGTCAATATATTCTATCGTAAATATATTATAAACATGATCAATATGTTTATTATTATTAGATTTAAATAATTGTCTCAAACCCTATAGGTTTACAATTTTAAAAATAATCACTGAATCCCTCAATTCCGGACAAGTCTTTTATCGTGCCAGCCTCTACCGCATAGTGTAACATTGTAACATGGAAATTTGATTTTAATTTGATTTGATTTTTATCCTGCCTTGAGCGCTTAAATTGAGAATGTTTCATTTTCTAAATCCCCCTTTACTTTGTACACCCTGCTAAATAATGCAATTAATTTTTATCTCTCTCTTTCTCTCTCTCTCTCTCTCTCTCATTTTTGTGCAACTCTAAAAAAACTTCTATTACTTTTTACGATATCTGTAAATCCTCTCAGCATTAATTACCGGAAATCTTCATGGGTAAATAAAGAAGAAAATAAGTTAAAACACAAGTCAATCTTACATGTACCGGTCAAAATCTCGTACAGTTGTGTTGGTACAAAATATCAATTAGCATGCAAGTGTGATAAGATGCATGTAGAAGAACAAGAAGCTACCGCGGATCAGTTGTCCACTCGCGCGGGATCTGCTCGGCTATGTGCGAGAGATGATCGCCATTTTATTAAGGTTTAATCTTTGTGGTTTTTTGTTGTTGAACTGAAACATTATTTTTATAGTTTTAGGACATTTTAGACTAACAAATCTACCATTGATTTATGTCTGACAATGTTTCTGATTTGGAATAATATCGCTTTTATTAATTTTAATAAAGACTTCTAAATTCAAACTCTAATGTTTAATTGAATACATTTAAGATGAACAAACTTTTAAAACATAAAATTAAAACAGTTCTTGTATATTAAATCAAATAAGTACATATGTAAGACGCGGATCTCGTTACTAGATAACCGCTGACCTTTAGGTAGTGCAACCGCGACCGATCTCCTCGGCCGCGGGCGAGGGATAGCTTACGTACAGATACAACACACACACACACACACACACACACACACACACACACACACACACACACAGAGCTCAGAACCCAGGAAGATTTTAAATGACTAAACTATAATTAACAGAAGTTTTTTTTCATTACTTAAAACCCACAATTGATCTATCTGTTTGATATTGCTTCAATTTGAGAATGACATTGCTTTTATTAATTAACAGAATGGTTTCCTAATTTACACTCTATCGCTTAAATTAATTTAAGAACAATAAACTTTTACATGTATGTGAAATCAATGTTAAAACAATTCTTGTGTTTGCGGCTAAATAAAATCACATATGAGAGTCGCGACTCTTGTGTATTAGATAACCGCTAACCGCTAGGTAGTCCAGCCGCGACCATGGCGACCGATTTTCTCGGCCGCGGGCGAGAGATGAGTTACGTAAGGACACACACAACTAAGAATTTAGGTCGATTTGAAATGCCTGCAGTAAAATTATTAAAATCTATTTCATAGAAGTTATTTTTTTTAATCCAGTTTATGTATCTCACTAGAAAAGAAAAAGAACGTTTACATTTTCTCGTTCTCGTTTTTCTTAACGGTTGTCCACTAAAAGAAGACCTAAACAGAGATGACTCCGAAAAAACTATAAGAAAAACATGTATACATTTAAGAAACTTTTTCTAAAAAATTAAAGCATCTCGTATAAGCTGGTACACTTTCGGCTGTTAATTTATGTCAGTTTTACGCGTATTAATAATATGTCATTGTTTTTTATACGCTACAAAAATATGCCATATGATAAATCAAAAATGAAGATTTTGCTTGTTTAGAATTAGAAATAATTGGAATCTATGAATACGCATTCATCAAATATGTTTTGTTCGGGCGACTAAAATAATATGAACATGATTATTTGTTTTAAAAACATTACATTTTACGACCGACTTCTATAATTTCACAGCGGAAGAATACTTTAAATGTTAACGGCTCATGGTGAGTTTAGTAAAACTTGTGGCCCTCGCTTGTCGCATGTAAAACCAGTATACATGTGCAATGTACATGTAAGTACAGAATATATACTTATTATCTGTGTTTCTGTATTTTCATTTATAATTTTAACTCAATACAATTTATTAAAGACGCGGTTAAAAAGAGCACTGTTTGCAATGATCAAAGTTTGATCATTGCAATTGCATAAATAAAGTAGATACCAATGCATTATGTTAATCATGTTTATATTTAATGGAGATGATGCCAATCATTAAATACTGGAAGCAATTTTTAATTTTTCGTAATAAGTGCCAACCTCAGGGTCTCTCGGGTTTTCTCAGTACTCTCAATGCCGACCTCCGGTTCTCTCAGGGCTTCTTCAGTACCCTCAGTGGCGACCTCAGGGTCTCTCAGGGCTTCCTCCGTACCCTCAGTGCAATCCTCAGAGCCACTCAGGGTTTTCTCAGTACCCTCAGTGCCGACCTCAGGGTCTCTCAGGGTTTCCTCAGTACCCTTAGTGCCGACCTCAGGGTCTTTTAAGGTTTTCTCAGTGCCACTCAGGGTTTCTACAGGGTTTTTTGATAGTCTCATGGTTTTTTTTTAATTATTTTTATTTTTTATTATTTTTGTTTTTATTATTATGCAAGCACCTTTAAGTAATGTATACTGTAGAAGCACATATTTTCGTTGGGTCAACATTTCGTTGTTTTTAAACCAAATAAGATTCTGTTTGCATTTAATTTCCTCATATCGTAATCTTGTTGTATTCATTAAAAATTCGTCATGGATTTAATTTCGTTGATTTAAATTGCCAACGGAAATAACGAAATTTAAATCCTTAACGAATATTTTTGCTTCTACAGTATTCTAAATTAATAAAGCGATGACCACCAGACTAATCCCCAAGAGGGATTGAAAGTTTATCAGAAAAGTGTTTAAAATTCTTCTCTAGAACTACAATGCTACAGTTTGTAAGATTACTGTGCAAAGATCATCAAATAGTGTAGATTTTAAATTGTTATAGCTAAACATAAACCCCGAACCAATACTGGGGCCCCAGAAAGGGGTTCAAAGTTTTAAATAGGAATAGCGTATGCTACGAAATAGAATAATACAAGGGACTGTTATTCAGGTGAGAGATGTGGCCCATGGGCCTCTTGTTTTATAAAGCAATATACCTTAAAATGACATATAGCTCAAGAATTATTATTAATTTATTATAATTTTGTTTAATATTTCAAAAAAAGTTATATACATTTTTCATATGTTAGAAACATTATATATGATTATATTTATATCTATTATTACCAGTACTGTGATTATTATAGGCACTACTAATACCATTATAATTATTGTCATTGTTACTATTATAATAGATGCGTAAGATGTTGTTTATATGTTGTCCATAATGTTTAGAAAAATAAAATTTTATTTGAAAAAAAGTTGTTCGACTGTTCCTTTGTATTTTGGAAACCAACAAAACAGCGCGATTTAAGCTATTTAATGTATGTTGTACTTTTGGCACAACACAAAAACAGTTCATGAATGCTTACAATATCACATGCTGATCATTCCTTTTAAAGGAATACTTGTATCAACTATGGTCATAACAAGACCCCATGAAGCAAAGCATCTCAATGTACTGAACATTGATCCCTCGTAAGCTTCTTAGTTACATTATCCATTTCTTTGAATCAGTATAAAATTAAAAAAACGACAAAATAATAAACAGAACTTGCCAAAAGTTAGTAAAATACAAGCCAGTTTCAATAACAGAAGTCAACAATAGAAGCATATAAATGCTAAACCATCACAAAATGTATTGTTCTGTTAATACGGTGAACGCAATTATACGAATGAAACTTCACTTTTCTTTTTTTAAATTTGAAAATACATGTTAAAATCAATTTTAATGATACAAATCAACAATAGATATAACAAATTGTTTAACCAATACAAATGCATTTCTTTGAATCAGTATACAATTAAAATAACGTCAATACAATTAACAGAACTTGCCAAAAGTTAAAAAATACAAGCCAAATCCAATAACACAAATCTACAATAGATACATGTATAACCAGTTGCTTAATCATTACAAAATGTATTGTTCTGTGAACGTAATCGCAATTGTACTGGTGCATCTCATTTCTGCGCCTTAGTTAATAAATCATCCATTTCCGGTTCTTCTTGAATGTCATTTTGATTTGTCATCTTTCGAAAACACGCTTAAAATAAAATATACAGAACTATTCAATTTAGAATGTAGTAAATGAGGAGTTTCCATCTAACACATACACACTTTTGGGTTACTGGCTTACATCTAAGTCCATGTCTTCATGTTGATATTCTATCCGTTTTAAAACGTAAGTAAGTCATGATCTCAACTGATAATTAATTAGTTCTACATGTTTTGCTATAAGTTGAACTTAAGATATTTGGTAACCATAAACTGCAACTTATTTTGCCAAAAATTGCCAATTTATAACTGAGGTTTACTGTACAGTGTTTACGCCTAAGGCCAAAAATAAATACTTATCAAAATATGCTTCTAACTATTCTATAGAATATATGAATATATTCTTACCCCAAAGATTCTTTCGCTTAAGGAAAATATATACCAGCACTAAGACTGCAAACACTGCCGGCACAAGTAGCACAAGTACCAACAGTATATACCAATGCTGTGATAACCATGTATCGTATATCTCCCTGCAACCGTAAAACAAGACAAGAGGCCAATTGGCCTTAACGGTCACCTGAGTACCATAGCCCATACTAACACTTGTCGAGGGGTCTCATATATGCATTTAATTAAGATCCATTCTGGAGTAGGAAAAAATACAAATTTGTAATGATGACCACTTCCCTGACTGAAAACCTATGAAACCTATAATTTTAGCAAAAAACTCATAGATTCTAATAAAGCGCATGACCTAATACTGAAAAGGTGCAAGACTCTGATAGAAAATAATTTTTTCCATATTTGTAATTTGGTTTTATGTGTATATGTTTTCATAGATAAACTAAAACAAGATATCTAGTATACATGTTTAAATTAAAACAACCTCCCGTCCCCCATCCTCATGGGCAAACAGAAACTCTCTCTGTGGGCATTTAAACAAAACAAAAACAGCTGTAAAAAGCTATTTGGTGTTACTAACTTTTCCTGTTCCAACTTTTCAATATATTTACTTATCAACATCTGGCATTTATTCCAAAATCCTTTTACATGTACTGATTATCAGTGATTTTGGTTAGCCAATTATTTCTTTACTCTTAAAAAGTCTATTTGTTTATTTAGAAAGTTCAAAAACTGATTTTGTTTCAAATGATAAAAATACTTGCATACCTCTTTTGATCATACAATTTCTTAATTACATTATATTCAATAATTAATTACTAAATATGAAAATTCTAAGCAAAGGAAGATAACTCAATTATAAAACAAGGGAAGATAACTCCATTAACTTCCCCTGAACTCTTTCCAAATGGTTCCCTAATATCTTAATTTTGATAAACAGCTTCATTCTTTCTATTTTTAAAATTTTTTAAATATATAAATTCACTCATTTCTTTCATTGAAATTTCTGAGCAGAATAAAATAATTATACAAATATATACCCCCTCCCTTCTTTTAGCCATAACACTTGCATTACATGTAGGTGACATAAATATTATCAAAGATGGCAGCTTAATGTTTCTTTCTAAATATGCAGTCAGTTTTTATTCTGTGTCAGTAGATGTTGCTTAAACATAATGTACATTTACACTAAATGACTATTTTGGCCACACCCTGCATTAAGAACCCATACCCTGTACATTATATGAGTGTTTTGGACCCGTCCTAGATTCAAATCCCTACATTGGGAGACATAAAATTTAAAATTTTGATCGATGGCTTTATTTTCTTTCTTTATATGCAGTGAGTTTTTATTCAGTATCAGCAGAAGTAAAGAGGACGATTTTTTAAAACATTAAATGCATTAACACTATATGACTATTTTGGCCCCGTCCTAGATTCAGAACCCCTACTGGTAGAGGGATTCCTGGTCTACAAAATTATGAATTCAGTTTTACTTATAGGTATGTGGGAGTAATGGAAATAATTTTTAAAAATTATATGCATTAACAGTATAGAGCCATATTTCCCCCCCCCCTTTATGGTCCGAACCCTTGACCAAGGAGCCATGAATTTCACAATTTAGGTAGAGGAGTTAGTGGACATGATAACCATGCATTCACTTTTTCCCGCACATGTGTGGGAATAAAGAAGAAGATTTTCAAAGGTTTAATACATTTTCACTATATGGCTATATTGGCCCCGCCCTAGGGCCTAAACCCCTGACCCAGGGGTCATGAATTTCACAATTTAGGTAGACAATTTCATGGACATCATAGCCATGCATACAGTTTTTGTCAAATATAAATGGGAGTAGAGAAGAAGATTTTTCCCAATTTTGGTAGAGGGCTACATAGACATCATAACCATGCATTCTGCTTTTTCCTCACATGTGCGGAAGTAGAGAAGAAGATTTTTGAAAATTTTGCTTTTTTTTTTTTACATATTTGGTCCCACCTGTGGCGCCCAGGGCTGGTAGAGCCATGAATTTCACAATTTAGGTCCTCTTACCATTGAGATGCTCCACACCACCAAAAATGGTAACAATTGGCCATGTAGTTTTCAAGAAGAAGATAAAAATGTAAAATTGTTAACGCACGACGGACGACGCACGACGCACAGACGCACGACGACGGACGAAAACAGATAGCAATAGGTCACAATAGGTTACTCAGGTGACCTAAACAGTAATTGCATAAAAAATTTCAGCAAAATATGATAAAAAGAAAAAAACATATATAACTGACAGACACACACACACACACACACACACACACACACACACACACACACACACACACACACACACAAACACACACCCTCTCTCTCTCTCTCTCTCTCTCTCTCTCTCTCTCTCTGAATTACCTGCTGTTAATCGGAGTGGTTTGGCCACCACCTGCGTCATCCAGTTGCAGACATTTTCCTGGGTCACCTAAAACAACTCTTTTAGATCACAAACGATTCTATTAACAATTCTGAACAATTATCATTAATCGAAGTCTTATTTATCTCTTTAAATTTTTTATGAATTACATGTACACAATAGAAAACATGTTTCAGTATTTCTCTCCATCTCAAAGTGCAATAATTAAGGAGGGAAGTTTACACACTGTATTGTTATTCTACTTACAAAAGAAAATATCCGAAGAAAGGTAATATCTCTGGGGAGATTTGGTGGAGTTACAATGCGTAGAGAAGTCTTTTTGGATTCTTTCACCACGAAGATCATACACTGGGCAAACATCTTTAATCCAAACAAATAAAAAAATGTGTAAAGGACATAATTTGGCATTAATGTACATACACGAGGAATTGGTGAAATGTTGCAATAGAAAGAATATACATTACCCTTAGTTTGATTGTTCTCATTAAATCTTACCAAATAGGATTATAGGTTTGGCACAGAATTCCTTAAGGTTCTTTTTTGAAGAATCACGCATACAGTGATATGCACAATTTTTAGTTTGAAAATTGCTTCCACACACTACAGCACATTTGTCTGAGGCCCTTTTCATGTGCTCGCTAACATTGGGACAACTGGATACAGTGCTTAATGTGTGTTGAAATTTCTTAAAAACTGCCTACAAAATCAAAAATAGAAACACGGTTTGAATAAAAAATCAGAAAAGTACATGTAAATTCTTACGTAAATAAAGATAGCCATGAAGTGTTTTTAAGCCCCTTACACAATTGGCGCACAAGCACTTTACAACACTTTGCGATCGGAATTTTTTGGCTTCGCACGAGCTATCGCATACGTTGCAAGAGCTCTCGCATTCGTTGCACGCGTTTTTGTGGTCGCATTAAGTCTCCTCAAAATAGTGGACATGCACACTATTCAGACGCGACCAGATGCGATCCAAATTATTGCAATGCAACGCACGAAAATTAGTACGAACGTTTTACAACGTTTTGTGTAATCGCAAGAGCGATGCACGGTTTTTAATGATCGTGAGATATACCGCAGCTGTTTCTGCGTGTGTTGTGCGACCATGAGACTGTTGCTTAACGTGACTCATGTAATCTTGTAACGTTTTGCTATCATTGCAAGATTTATCGGTTTCAGTTTTCATGCTTTGCCACTAGTATATACTGGATACAGGGTTATTTTCTCCCCATGATATTTTCGCTTCTACTTACGATTTTGCCTTGTCTTGAATTCACCCCGACAATGTTGTGTTAAAAGAGAGTTGATATGAGACATTGGAATTCGACAAGTCTTAATCCGCTGACAAAAAGAGCTAAATGAGCGAAAATTAAACGGGGGCAATTATATCTGTTTCAGGCCACAATTGATTTTGGCTGTTGCTTTTGTCATCTTCTTGGGCGATATCTTCTCTTGAATTCAACTATTTCTACTGAAGAGCATCGGAAACGGGCGGTATATATTTATACCCCCTCTGACACGAACGATCATTCGTACGATGAAACGAATGATCGGACGAGCGTCGCTCGTCCTATCGCATTGGCGCACGTTCAATCGTCATATTATCTGGTCTTTTGTGCGATCCTATCGCATTATCTTAAAACACTCGCTATCATTGTACAACAGTCGCATATAGACGCAAAATATATCGCAAGATTTAATGCGTTTACATCGCACAACGATCGCTCTGAATCGTGCGAATTTCGTACGAGTACCTTTTCATATGCGATTACTTTGGCAACAGTTTACGAACCATATCTAATTTTTTCGGTCGCACGAATATTTTGTCGCTTCTGATCGTGCGCCAATTGTGCAAGGGGCTTTAAATACACTTTATAATTGATTGTTTAAAGTATGGCGGCCTGTTCTTTTAACCGCTTTGAGGCGTTCATTACTATCTGACAAGGCAATTGTCATTAACAATTGGATTTTTGAGAGAGTTAAAGTTTTCTTGAGTTGACTCGTTTATGCCAAAATTGACTTAAACGGTTGTTCAAAGATAAAAAAGCTATAAATATGAGGTTTTACCCAATTTTTGTACGTAAACTTGCACACAGGTGCAGAACAATGGCTTTTTAATCACTTAGAAGTGCGCAGCTGCAGACTTGAAGGTATTGAAAAATATATGAAAGGTGGTCATTGATGTCCATTCTAAAACCATTTGTTGAGAAAAAAAGTTTATCCTTGCATATTTGAGTTGTAGTTTTGTCTCAAAATTGATACTGATATGTACAAGATGGCCCGACATCCTCCTTAATTTGCCTTTTTATGTCACGTCTTCAAGTGCTTTTTAACATAAGTAAATTTTAAAGTACACATTGATAGGTGTGCCGTAAACGTCAACCCCTTATATCAGCAATAAAATGGTTTATTCATATAGCAAAAATACATATCTATTTCTTAGTAAACTTGTATAAGAAAATCAAAGTACATAGATCTCTGGCTGAATGTATAAACATGTAAATCATTCAAAATTATTGTGCGGTTTTGTGTTGTTGCCTTTAGGGAGAGATGATACATAAAAATTTGTCTTCCAAAAATGAAGCAATGCACATGCAGTTAAAAAGATACAAAACAATAATAAAACTGAATAACAAACAACGTGAAATTTTAAATTTCATTTATGAAGGCAAATATGGTGGGGTTTTTTTTCAAAGCAATAACAAAAGAAATGAACAAAAGCCTCAGGCGGATTTGAACTCGTGATATGTTGTTCACATTCTCGATACTTTAACAACTGATCTATTATGATATTCAACCAAATCACTCGAACAAACAATTTAACTAAAATAAAAATAAATAAATAAATAAAACACCACGTTGCGGCTTTAAGAGTACGTTTTGATGTAGTGAGCTACCTTACCTAGTTACATCGTTACCGAGCGCAACATTTCGCATTTAATTGCGCCCCTCCTCCCAATAGTTATGATCTAAATCAATCTTGAAAAAGACAATACATCCACCACGCTGCTCTGCGTTTAAGTGCGATCTGTCAATATGGCAAGTCGGGCTACATAGATATATCCGCCAGAGTCAAATTGTAGCTCAACTAGTGATCGTCGTCTATTGTTGATTGTAAAAAAAGTATCGTGCGCTATCGCATCAGAGCACATCAGTTCGTGATGAACGCTTCATAAATAGAATATCTTCTAAGGGAATTGTTGTTTTGTGAATAATATTCACTATTAAATAATTTTTATTTCAATTTCTAACTATGACTATTTTGTCGAGTTTTCCCCTACTTATAAAGGTCAGAAACAAATTGATCAAAATCTATTGTAAGGATGAAAAAGGTACTGGTATGGTTTGTGATTTCTAACTATAATTATTTTTACCAGCTGGTTCGAATTTTGTGCGTCTATGAACCTAAATAACATTTGAAACATATATCATAACCCCACCTCCGTAACAATTTCTGTTTTTTCTATAAATAGTATTAAACCTGTCAAGTGAAAGACCATCATTGAATTTGATTCTGCAATTTATAATTTCTTGTTGGAGTGTTTGAAGCTCTGATTCAGAGAATTTCGTTTCTGAGTAAGGTGATTTTTGATGGATAAAATTTCCAAATATTACAAAAAAAAAAAAAAAAACATAATATTGAGGCACTGCGTAGTACTTTACCTACATGCAAGAGTGATAAAAAAATTGGCGCGAATAAAATAAAAAGAAGAGGGGCCACATCGAACACCTGAACAACAATTCCTTGTACTATTTTATTTCAAAATTTTTAAATACGAAACTCTTTAAAAATATTGTAATATAATATTCTGAGGTTTTACTATCGGTATACATGAAAGATACATGACCACACATTGTAGCATTGACGTTTTTAAGTAGAAGATTTCTTAACATTTTCCCTATATATTTGAATTTTGATCTTTGAACCGTCTAGGGGCACCAAATTGGCCTGGGGGTCATGGTTTTAATCATTTAAAAACTACATTGTTTGAAAAGTTTTGCGTAGTAATTTCTCAAGTTGTAGCATTGTAGTTCTTGAAAAGAAGATTTTAAAAACATTTTCTCCATATATTTCTTTGTAGAACTTTGAATCCTTCCTTGAGCAGTATTAGTCCGTGAGTAACGGTTTTAACAATTTAGAATTTAATATTATTTGAGGATGCTTGCATAGTAATATCACAAATTGAAGTATAGTAGTTCTTGAGAAAAAGATCTTTTTAACATTTGCCCTATACATTTCCATCTGTAAACCCCTATTTGGGCCCAAGTATTAAATCCGGGGGTCACGGTATTAACAGTTAGAAACTACACTTTATTAGGTTGCTTGCATAGTAATATCACAAATTGTAGCATTGCAGTACTTGAAAAGAACATTTTTTTTTAAAAATATCATTCTTATATGTTAAACTTCGAACCTTTTTGGGGGCCCCAGTATAAGTACAGGGGTCACGATTTTAACAATTTAACATTTACATTATCTTGGAATGTTTGCATAGTTACCTAAAAAATTGTAGCATTGTGTTTCTGAAGAAGAGGGTTTTTAAACATTTTCCCTATATATTTCTGTTAAACTTTGTACCCCTCCTGGGATCCAAGTATTTGTCAAAGGATCACGGTTTATAACAATTTAGAATTTACATTATTTGAAGATGTTTGCATAATAATATCACTACTTGTAGCATTGTAGTTCTTGAGACGATTTTTAAACATTTCCCCTCTTTATTCTATGTTAAACTTTAAAACCCTCTTGGGGTCCCAGTTTAAGGCAAGAGGTCACAATTTCAACAATATGAAATCTACACCATCTTCGAATGTTTGCAAAGTAATTTCACAAATTGTGCTGTTGTAGTTCTTTGAGAAAATGTCTTTTTCAACATCATTCTATATAGGAATTTCTTTATGCAGGC
Organism: Magallana ariakensis; assembly: GCA_020458035.1. Classification (NCBI taxonomy): domain Eukaryota; kingdom Metazoa; phylum Mollusca; class Bivalvia; order Ostreida; family Ostreidae; genus Magallana; species Magallana ariakensis. The sequence continues at coordinate 308,924 of CM035820.1, forward strand.
GTCGAAGTTTTTAACAATGTAAAATTTACACCATTTAAAGATGCTTGCAAAAAGATATCACCAAGCACTGTTGTCATTGAGAACATTTTCCCATTATATTCTGCTAAAATTTAAACCTATCTTGGGGTCATTGTATTAGTCCAGAGGTCACTGTTTTCATAAATTAGTATTTACACAATTTTAGAATGTTTGCATAGTAATCTTACAAAATGTCGCATTGTAGGTCTTAAGAAGAAGATTTGAAAACATATTCCCTATATATTTCTATTCCCTCTTGGTACCCCAGTATTGGTCCAGGGATCATGGTTTTAATAATTTAAAATTCACAATATTTGAAAATGCTTGCATAGTACTATCACAAATTGTAGCATTAAAATTTTTAGAAGAAGATCTTTGAAAATTTAACTTCGATATTTTCTGTGTTTAACATCTAACTCCTCCTGAGGCGCCAGTACTAGTCTGGAGGTCATGGTTTTAACAATTTAGAAGCTACACTATCTTAGAATGCTTGCATGAAAAAATGACAATAACAAACCGTCAACTATCTCAAAAATCCATAAAACGAAATACAATTCAAAGCAGAGCAACACGGACCTCCAAGATAGAGGTAGGATCAGGTGCCATGGAGGAGTGAGCGTCCTCTGATGACCGGTCACACCATCCGTGTGCTCTTTGTCGTAATCGGGAAAATAAAAACCGCAAAAGTCCGTAGACAATTAGTTAATTAATTATGGTCTAACAAATAGTATGAAAAACGTCAGTCAGCATGTGACTCAGTGGAAGATTGTATTTGCTGACAAGGTCGTTGTATCGACCATAGAACTTACGAAAAGATGACTTCAAACGAGACTGTTGATAGTCCTGTTTTATCAACTAGTTTGTCAGTAGCTTGCCTCGTCTTAGAAACTGTTCATACGAAGAGCATGCCCTTGCATATCGAATTAACTGAGAGACAAAAACACCATATGCAGGTGATGAAGGTATATTGCTACATAAGTAAGAAAAGTTGACTATAGAAAAATTGAAGTCATCACGTTTATCATAAAATTTTGTTGTTAGGTTACCATCAATGTCCATTTCCAGTAAAATATCCGAATATGAAACAGATGACGCTGACTCTGTGGTATCTTTTATTTCAAGTTCACTGGGATATATCGAGTCGACGTAAGTATGGAAATAACAATTGTTAATTTATAATACGTCGTCGATATGCATAGATATCTCAAATTGTAGCATTGTAGTTCTTGAGAAGAAAATATCTCAACATTTTCTCTTTATATTTCTATGGTAACAGTATTAGTGCAGGGTCACAATTTTAACAATTGAGAATCTGCACTATATATAAAAGCTTTGGTGTAATTATTGACATTTCTGGTGGGATGGTTCTCGAGACTTTTTTAAGACACGCACCCTTTTTTCACTGTTTTGCAATTAACTCCCTTTTGAAAAGGATTTGCCCTTTATTTTAACAATTTAGAAATCCCTTCCAATAAGGATGTTTAGCATTAAGTTTGGTTAAATATGGTCCAGGGGTTCTAGAGATGAAGTCCAAACTGTGAAAAGTTTACAGAGACAGGCGGACGGTCAGACGGACAACAGGTGATCGTAAAAGCTCAATTGAAACATTTGGTTAAGGTGAGCTAAAAATCAATGTCATTGGAGATGATATACTGTATTAGTAACAGAGTAATGGAAAATGTGAGAATTTACGTATTTTAAAAAAGTCACTCACAATGCTATAATTGATGTCTATGCAGTTTTCGTATTTAATAATTTCGAATATTTTTTGTTAAAATATGTTTATAGTTTGATATAGAATATTATAATACTTTACTTAGAGTGTTTGTAAGATATGTCTTAATATATCCCAGGACATGTTAACAGTTAATTAACAAGAGGCCAATGGGCCACATCGCTCACCTGAACAAAAGCTCTTGTATCTGTTTAAATATGAAACTTTTTAAAAGTATTAAAATCTCTCTTGTATTCCAAGATTTGGCAATATATTAAACAACATATAAATAGAAGCCTACTTTTTTAGACATCGTACCTAAGATATCTTGGGATCTAAGATGCATCAACAGTTATTGCCCAATCTTATCCTAGGCCTCAACATATTAAAGATAACAAAATTGTAAAATGAACTATACATAATTATAAAAAGTGAAAGAAGGTCAATGTGACCTTGATATGAAGATATGAAGATATGAGGATGCTTATACATAGTTAAATACTGTAACTAAACGTAGCATTGTACTAAGTATTTCTTAAGAAGAAGATTTTCAAACATTTTTCCTCTATACTTCTATGTTGAACTTTGAACCCATCTTGGGGACCCAGTATTGGTCTGAAGTCATGGTTTTTAACAATTTAGAATCTACTAGTACACTATCTTAGAATACATGCATAATAATCTCACGAATTGTACTCAAACAATTTCTATATACCGGTATATTTGAATTTTGAAATTTGAACCCCTATTGGTATACCAGTATTGATCTGGGGGTCACGGTTTTAACAATTTAGAATCTACACTATTTGAGGACGTTTACATAGAAATCTCACAAATTGTAGTATTGTAGTACTTGAGAAGATTTTTAAACATTTTCCTCATATATATTTCCATATTAAACTTTGAACCCCTCTTGGGGCCTCAGTATTGGTCCGGGGGTCACGGTTTTAACAATTTAGAATCTATACTATTTGAGGATGCTTGTATAGTAATATCACAAATTGTAGCATTATAGTTCTTGAGAAGAAGATTTTTAAACATTTTCCTCATAGATATTTTTATATTAAACTTTAAACCTCACTTGGGGCCCCAGTATTAGCTGGAGGGGGGGGGGGGGTAATGGTTTTAACAATTAAGAATTTAAACTATTTGAGGATGCTTGCATAGTAATATCACAAATAGTAGTATTGTGGTTTTTTAGAAGAATATTTTTAAACATTTACCCTATATCTTTCTATATTAAACTTTGAACCTCTCTTGGGGCCCCAGTATTGGTCCGGGGTCAAGGTTTTAACAGTTTAGAATTTAAACTATTTGAGGATGCTTGCATAGTAATATCACAAACTGTAGTATGTAGTTCTTGAGAAGAAGATTTTTAAACATTTTCCCTATATATTTCTATGTTAAACTTTGAACCCCTCTTGGGGCCCCAGTATTGGTCCGGGTTCACGGTTTTAACAATTTAAATTCTTCACTATTTGAGGATGCTTGCATGGTGATATCACAAATTGTAGCATTGTAGTTCTTGAGAAAAAGATTTTTAAACATGTTACCTATATGTTTCTATGTTAAACTTTGAACCCCCTTTGGGGCCCCAGTATTGGTTCGGGGATCACAATTTTTAACAATCTAGAATCTTCACTATATATACAAGCTATGATGTAAATATTAGCATTTCTGGTGCAGTGGTTCTTGAGAAGAAGATTTTTTCAGACACCAACCCTATTTTCACTGTTTCATAATTATCTCCCTTTTAAAAAGGGTTACGACCTTTATTTTAACAATATAGAATCCACTTCCCATAAGGATGCTTTGTACCAAGTTTGGTTAAATTTGGCCTTGTGGTTCTAGAGACGTAAAAAATGTGAAAAGTTTACAGACAGACGGACGGACACATAGACAGACAGACGGACGGACGACGGACAACAGGCGATCAGAATAGATCACTTGAACCTTCGGCTCATGCGAGCTAAAAATGTTATACATTTTTGTATGATGGCTAAAACATAACAACTTTCATTATTTCAATTGGTTAAACTGAACGAAAGGAGAAGAACGTACAATGCCTGTCGAATCCCCCGCACTTAGGATATTTAAACGACTTATGTAAATCTCATAAAAAGGAATCTTTAATTTGAAGGTGTGCATCTGTATATGTATAATATAGAACTACATTATCTGAACATTAACAAACATACATTTATACTATGACGTCGCGCACGGTGTTGGTGTTAAAATGTTATTACAGAGTGCGCGTACAGTATTAGACTATTTTTTGAAGAAAAAAAAAATTGGACATATGTAATTTTATATACCTCTCTGTTTGAATGTGTCCGGACTTCAACAAAACATGTAATAAAACGCAAGAATTTTTTTAAAATATTTGATAAATCGGTGTTAAAAACTTAAAATTTTACTAAAAATGGCATGTAGATAGGTAACACTTTTAAGATACATATCTCAAATAACCTACAATATATCGGCGAACTTTCATTTTTGGGGAAACATGTTTGGCGGACTAATTACTTTGATGATGTAACAGATATACGTCATAACGTTTTCGACATAATCAATGCCAGGAATCGACGCCGGATCAAAGAATTCTTAAAATTAAGTTGTAGATGCGTAACAAAACTCAAAAATGGTCATGTATGGCCGATCAGTCAATTATCAAAATATAAATTGTTATTAAGGAAATTGCAATGATCTATTGAAGTTGTTAAAAAAGATATTTTTTTAATATTTTGAATAGAGAGAAATTGATACTGTGTAACATTTCTGAATATATATTTTATAATTTAATTTTCTTTGATAAAAAAATCCGGAATTTATTTAAGACACGTGTTACAAGAGAGATATTTTACAGTCGAACGTTATGCGTAGCATGGCGATCACAAGTATCCTACCCATTAAAAAATTTTTTTTGGCTATATTTCATAATAATAGAAATCATTATAGAATGTGCATTTTCATAGGTTGTATAGCCATTAAAAAGAAGCACATGTGTCGGCAAATTTTCTTAATAGAGACATTTTAAAATGTCAACATGATGTCACACTTTCATAACAAGAGGCCCATGGGCCACATCGCTCACCTGAACAACAGTTCCTTGTAACATTCTATTTCGTAGCATATGCTATTTCTATTTTAAACTTTGAACCCCTTTCTGGTGCCCCAGTATTGGTCCTAGGTTTATGGTTGGCTTTAACAATTTAGAATTTACGCTATTTGAGGATCCTTGCATCTGTAATCTCAGAAACTGTAGCATTATAGTTCTCGAGAAAAACGTTTTAAAAATGTTTCTATATATATTTCTATTTATATATTTCTATGTTAAACTTTGAACTCGTCTTGGGGCCCAATGTTAGGCCAGTGGTCACAGCTTTTTTAATTTAGAATCTACATTATTTAAGGATGCTTGCATAGTAATCTCACAAATTGAAGCATTGTAGTTCTCTAGAAAAAGATTTTTAAACATTTTCCCTCTATATGTCTATGTTAAACTTTGAACCCCTCTTAGGGCCCAAATATTAGATCGAGAGTTACGGCTTTTATAATTTAGAATCTACACTATTTGAGGATGCTTACGTAGTTATCTGACAAATTGTAGTTCTCGAGAAGAAGATTTTTAAACATTCTCCATATATACTTCTACATTAAACTTTTAACCCATCTTGGATCCCCAGTACTTCTACATTAAACTTTTAACCCATCTTGGGTCCCCAGTATTAGTCCAGGGGTCACTATTTTAAAACTATCGAATCTACATTATTCAAGGTTGTATGAATAGCAATCTCACAAATTGTAGCATTGTATTTTTTACCATGTTACCTATATATTTCTATATTAAACTTTTACCCCTCTTGGGGCCCCAGTATTAGTCCGGGGGTCACGATTTTACCAATTAAGCCATGGATGCATGCATAGTAATTCCACAAACATTGTAGTTCTCAAGAAGAACATTTTTAAACGTTTCCTATATATTTTTAAAAATGTAAACTTTTGAACCCCTATTGGTGCCCCAGTATTAGTCCGGGAGTCACGATTTTTACAAATTAGAATCTACATTATTTAAGGATGTATGCATAGTAATATCTCAAACTGTTGCATTGTAGTTCTTGAGAAGAAGATTTTTAAACATTGTCCTATATATGTGAAACTTTGAACCCCACCTAGGGCCCCACTTTTTGTCCGGGGGTCACAATTTTTACAATTTAGAATCTTCACTATATATACAAGCTTTTGTGTAAATATTGGCATTTCTGATGCAGTGGTTCTTGAGAAGAAGATTTTTTAACATTTTCCCAATGAATTTCTATGTTAAACTTCGAACTCCGCTTTGGTCCCCAGTTTTGGCCTAAGGGTCACGATTTTTACAATTTAGAATCTTCACTATACATGTACATATCAAAGGCCGGAACGGCCACAAAGGCGTCGAGCTGACATTTTCTTTAATTTAGATACCATTAATTTGAATTTCTGTACCAATAGTCGTATATCAAATAATATCAGAATAAAAATGTTTTGTGTATAACACCATTCGTACATACATGAATGTAACTGCTGCTTCAAAAAGAAACCAAACAAATATATTATTTGCAATTTTAACATCACCATGTGATTGTGTACTCAGTATATTACCTTATAAAATAATCAATGATGCATTTGTAATACAATGAATCATAACTCATCATGGTTACATAAATCGAAGAAATTTCTAAGTTAAAAAATAAATTATTTTCTTTCTGCTTTAAAAAGTCTTTGAACAAATTTCACGGGTTCATCATTTGTATACGTGGGTAACACATTAACAGTATTTCCCAAATTATACAAATTATAATAAAACATACTTTTATTTATTTCAATTCCCGTGAGAAACAAGATTACCGTTTACAAACAAATTCACACCACTTGCGTTGATCTGCCGTATCTATAATGCTCAACCAAACTAGCTGCAACAAAATCACAAGATACATTTATCGCTTACATTCATTTTGGAGACCGTGCCCGACAACAAATAAATTAACATTATAATTTTTATTTTTATCGGGCACGGTTTCCAAATAAACTGTAAGCGATAAACTAAAAAAATATTTAGTTAATTTTTACACCTTATCGTATTCATCCGCCATTTCTTGATTAAGCTAACTTATACTTATGCAACGAGTTGTCAATAATCAGGGAGACACAATTGGGTTTTTTTGGTGCACAATTTAGTTTAATAATTGGAAAAAAAAATATTGTAAACAATTTTCTATGTATTTCTATGTTAAATTTTGAACCCCACCTGGGGCCCCGATTTTGGTCCGAGGGTCACAATTTTTACAATATAGAATCTTCACTATATATACAAGCATTTGTGTAAATATTGGCATTTCTGGTACTATGGTTTTTGAGAAGAAAATTTTTAAACATTTTTCCTATGTATCTCTATGTCCAACTTCGAACCCGCCTGGAGCCCCAATTTTAGTCCGAAGGTCACGATTGTTACAAGTTAGAATCTTCACTATATATACAAGCTTTTGTGTAAATATTGGCATTTCTGGTGCAGTGGTTCTTGACAAGAAGATTTTCTAAGACACACACCCTATACTCACTGTTTCACAATTATCTCCCCTTTAAAAAGGGTGGGGCCCTTTATTTTAACAATTTATATTCCCCTTTCCATAAGGATGCTTTGTACCAAATTTGACTGAATTTGGCCCAGTGGTTTTAGAGAAGAAGTCGAAAATGTGAAAAGTTTACAGACGGACAGACAGACGGACGGACAGACGGACGGACGGACGGACGACGGACAACGGGTGATCAGAAAAGCTCACTTGAACCTTCGGTTCAGATGAGCTAAAAACACAATAGCAATGATAAGAGAAAGTAACTTAGACACTTCTTTTAAAAAGTGGCGCAAACATATTCACAAAAATGAATCGCAGTTAGAAATGTGCTTTTTCTTCCAAACATTTTGATGACAAATATACAAGCATTGAGAATCAAGATGATTGATTTTTAGAAATAAAATGTTGTCAACATTATATGTCACGGGTACGTAAAATGACGCAAGGACTAAAACGTTACGTTTGCGGCTTTTTTTCTTCTTCATAAAAGCAGTTGTAGTGAAAATTATAAATACCTTAACATTATTTTGTCAAAAAGGTAGCTAAAATATAATAATAATAATAATAATAATAATAATAATAATAATAATAATAATATTAATAAGAAATAGGAATACAAATTTAAAGATAAAATTAATGCCAAATATCCAAACTTAGCGAGTCGAATTTAATTTATTTTTACGAATAAGATAATGACGGCATTAATACATGTAAAATGACGCAATGACGTTAAACGTGATGTGACGATGAACTTGTAATGTATTTTTAGTAATTAAACAGGATCGTTGACTGCTACACAACGAATTAACATTAATAAAGAAAAAAGGAAACAGAGAAGGGTAGAACAGACTAAGAAATGTGGGAGTTTTGTATATCATTTTTGAATCAGGTACTATTCTTGACAATATATGACACATTACGAATTTCAGAGGAAGTTCATTTATAAATATTGCAAGCTGTGAGCGAATCGCATGCTTTTGAACATTGATATTGCTTAAAAATATATCTTTCTATAACAGTTTTAAAATACAAAATCTCTTACATGTGGAAAAAAAATTATTTAATGGTCTTATTATTTTTATTTATTTGTATGTTGTGCTTAATGAAATGTTTCATTACGTTATGAGTGAAAATGACGTTTTATTACCTTTTTTTACGTTACCGAAATTTACACCAATACCGTCCGCGACGTCTTTATACTTTTCTTATTTTCATTTCTAGGTTTAATTTCTTAACATTACATATTTATCTCAAACAATGTTTTGATTGTACCAGCGCTATTTTTTATTTAACGTTATTTGGAATGGGCAAGAACATTATGTATATTTTGTTGTTATCTGAAGGGTTTTAAATGTTTTTCAAAATAATTCTAGATCTTTTACATAACAAAATTGAAAAATAATGTTTTACCTAAAAGGAAGCAAAAGCGCAGAATTAAAAAGAAGGAAGAGTCCACGATGATTCGAACACCCTCTCAGACGAGAGGTACTGTATACAATCCGCCACTTATCACAACGAGCTACGTTTACACATATCAATCACTGTGAATAACTTTTATAGCTTGACAATTATAAATGAAGTTTTGAAGTTTTTGTGAAAACCACGAATTTTGACCCATGATGGGTCTAGACTCCACTTTAATAAATCAATAATTAAAAAAAAATGAAAGCTTATATTTTTAATAAAAGTACTTTTAGCATGGAGTTTAGACCCACTCATAGCAAAAAATTGCAAATAAGTACAGTTAATGGTCTAGATTTAATAACAAAACGTTGTGTGGCTTAATTTGGAAACGTATATCTCTTGTGTTTATAGAATGAAAACACGCTATTGACATGTATCGTGAAATTTATGGCATAAACAATGTATACAAGACAAAAATACATTTTTTAAAATTAAGATTCAAACAAGTTCTTTTTTATTGCTCAAAGTGGGGGATATACAACGCCTTGTACGCCCCTATACTTTACATATTTACCTTGTGTTCTTGTTCACCATTCCAACTGCCATTAGCCAAAGGGCAAAGCAAAACAAGGACGAAGACACTTAAAATAGCTGAAATTAAACAAAACATCGATTTAACATTTTATGATTAGCAAAAAATAAACCAACACAAATATCCAAGGCCACAAACTAAGTTAAAGCCTATTACCAACTATTAAAAATTGAAGTACATAAACATATATGTGGTATATGTATTGTGTATAATGTGTCTTTCGTAATTTTTTTCATTCTTAGATAACATGCTATTATTGTTTGTTTCTCTATAAAAATGGAAAATCTCAATCTGAATAATAAAAGTGCACGCACTTTTCGACAACTTGGAACCGAAAAATAGCCAATTATCGTGTCTTTGTCTCGAATTGTTTTCAACAGGTATTTCCTTATTGCTTTTACCAGACTCCCTTCCTTTACAATCATGAACGACCTGGAATGAAATGAATAAATAAATATATCTTGCCACGCCGGCGTTGACGAATGTTAGTAAAACAAAAAGGGCAAGTATTTTAATGAACTAATTACCTAACACTGACTCCATATCTCTAATATTTTATAAATAAAAGAAAATAATCATTTAGGAACTTTTTTATAGCAAAGCATATAGTAGAAAATAATGAATAGTTAGACGGGATAGATCGATAGATAGCTAACTGCATCTCTCATTCCGTTAATTATACTTTCGATCTGTAAATAATAAAATGTGACCGTTTTGGAAACATTTTGAGCATAGAACATATTTAACAAATAATTGATGAATAAAAAAAATATTTAAATAAATAACTATATCAATATTGTTTTCAGTACCGTCTTTGTATCGATTAGACACATACTTTTTTCATTTAAAGAACTTAACGAAGCTTACTTCATCTGTCATTGGATTTATTTTATTCTCGGTATGTAAATAATGAAATTTGACGAGTTTGACATCTTTTGAACATGTCGCATATTTTAGACATGGAACAACTTTTGAAAATGATAAATAAATATATGGCTAAATAAATGATTTTTCATTCTCTTTATTGTCGTTCTGTAAAGATAGGACAATGTTTTGAATAAGTAAGCGTTTTTAGAAAAATCATAAGTTTCATACATAAATAGATATTTAAATAGAAAGACAGATTTAATTATCATATGCGTCTTTGCATAGAGAAGATTCATAATTGATTCATTTAGAACATTGAAAAAAAGCTTTCTTCACCTGTCATTCCGTTCATTATACTATAATACTATATAATGTGTAAATAATGCAAAAAACTGAGTTATACTTACTTTATCAGGTTTTTCATTATCTTTGTCGTCTTTCTATTAAAGTTAAAATAACAACCTTAAGATAATGTTTTAAATAAATGAATATTTTAAAGAATATATATATATATATATATATATATATATATATATATATATATATATATATATATATATATATAAAATCAACAACACTAGGCATCTTTAAAGTGTCGGATCTAATGTATAGATACTAAGCCAGTTAAATGAATATATAAAGCACTGAAAATGGCTTCCTCTGAAAGATGGTAAAATAAAATTCAGTCTCCATACGAAACCCACTGATTATCATCTCTATCTCAAGCCGTCTAGCTGCCACCCTCCCCATACTTTTAGAGGAATCCCTAAAGGATAAACAACCCGAATCAGACGAATCTGTTCTTCTAATGAAATCTTTGAAGAACAGAGCAAGATATTATAATCCAATATGTGTTATCGAGGCTATAAAGCCCAAACAGTGCAATCTGCAATTGATGAGATTGTTACAAAAGACAGGAAAACGCTTCTACAATACAAAGAGAAATCAGACAAAAGCAGGGCTCCACTTGTCACTACCTACCATCCCGCCCTTAAGAACCTTAACAGCCTCCATAGAAATAATATGCGTATTCTTTACACTAACGAAAGAATGGCTGATCTTTTCAAGGATCAACCAATGGCTGCATTTAAACGCCAAAGGAACTTAAAGGACATGGTAGTGAGAGCAAGATTAGACAATCCGTTGCCCAATGGCGGCTTTTAAACGTGTTCAGACGCCAGATGCCTGTTTTGCAAGCACAGCATCAACACGGGCAGTTTCAAAAGCCCCATTACGGGTCGTACCTACAAAATATTGGGCAACACATCTTGCCGAACAGACAATTGCATCTATCTCATTAGTTGCAAGGTTTGCTCTAAGCAATACACTGGGGAAACATGTGACCTCCGCAGAAGAATCAACAACCACCGCTCGACCATAAAGACCAAGAAAATCAAGGATCCCGTCGGGGAACATTTTAATATAAGTGGTCACAAATGGGAAGACATGACAGTAGTGGTAATTGACCATGATCCTCAGTGGACAGACGAGGAGAGGAAAAGCAAAGATGCACAGACTTAAATCATTCAGACCTGATGGCATGAGCAAGCAAATTGACTTCATTAAAATGAACGTGTCATAGCCCAACATCACCTGATACCTTTATAGTAATCTTACCAAATCTGTCAACTGCGACCTATCAGTTATTACTTATTATACCATTTTTCATTTATTAATAATTATTTGTAATATTTCTTTATTTTTAATTTAATTATTTTTCTCCTTTACACCAAAGTCCGATTCTTTGCATAATTTATAAATACTTCGGATCTAAACCAAAGCGCCATACGACTTAACATCGGGTGTTTGAATTTTCCATTATTAACTCGGTCATCAATTTTAATTAGCCTAATTAACTCGATCAGGCGTGAAGTTGACAGTCGATTGATTACTCCAGAGCGATCGGCCGCTTTGGAAAAAACCTTACCAACATTGATTATCAAAACTGTATAAAATGTAGCTTATTATTTTTTATAGTTTCTTTAGAAGTGTTAGTTGTTGTGCTAGATTTTGTTTTCTTTGTTTTTACCTATGCAATTTTTTTTTCTGAAGTCCTGAAGAAGGTATGGTTGTCCCGAAAATTTAACAATTTAAATTGTCGTATCGTTAGCCATTTCAGTGCTTATATATATATATATATATATATATATATATATATATATATATATATATATATATATATATATATATATATCAATGAAAAAACCCAACAACACTCGATATCGTTAAGTGTCGGAACTAAAAGATACACGGTTAAAACATAAGATATAAACAAGAGGCCCAGGTGCCACATCGCTCACCTGAGGATCAATAGCCTTAACTCTGATCAAATTAGCATTACAGTATCAAAATCAAAATATCTTGACAACTATGTACAGTAGATATTGCTCAAAAAATATAAAATATCTGCCGATTCTTATCCATATATTTTTATGGTAAATACCAAGCCCCTTTTGTTGTTGTACCGGTAAGATTTTTCTCTATTCCTATATACCCCTCCGAGAATATTTTTAAAGATTTTCTCTATATATTCCTATGTAAAAATTCATCTCCCCATTGTGGCTCCGCCCTACCCCCGGGGACCATGATTTAAACAAACTTAAATTTACACTATCTGAGGATGCCTCCACACAAGTTTGAGCTTTTCTGGCCAAATAGTTTTTGAGAAGAAGATTTTTAAAGATTTTCTCTATATATTCCTATGTAAAAATCCATCCCCCAATTGTGGCCCCTCCCTACCCCTGGGGACCATGATTTAAACAAGCTTGAATCTCCACTATCTGTGGATGCTTCCACTCCAATTTGAGCTTTTTTTTGGACAAATAGTTTTTGAGAAGAAGATTTTTAAAGATTTTCACTTTATATTCCTATGTAAAAATTCATCCCCCATTGTGGCCCCACCCTACCCCTGGGGACCATGATTTAACCAAAATTGAATCTACACTATCTGAGGATGCTTCCGCTCCAATTTGAATTTTTCTGGTCAAATAGTTTTTGAGAAGAGGATTTTTATAAATTTTCTCTATACATTCCTATGTAAAAATCCATCCCCCATTGTGGCCCTATCCTACCCCCGGGGACCATGATTTAAACAAACTTAAAATCTACACTATCTGAGGATGCTTCCGCTTAAATTGGAGCATTTCTGGCCTAATAGTTTTTGAGAAGAAGATTTTTAAAGATTTTCTCTTTATATTCCTATGTAAAATTTCATCCCTATGTGTGGCCCCACCCTACCCCCGGGGACCATGATTTAAACAAACTTGAATCTACACTATCTGAGGATGCTTCCGCTCAAATTGGAGCATTTCTGGCCTAATTGTTTTTGAGAAGAAGATTTTTAAAAATTTTCTCAATATATTCCTATGTACAAATTCATCCCCCATTGTGGCCCCACCCTAATCTTGAATCTACACTATCTCATGATGCTTCCACTCCAATTTCAGCTTTCCTGGCCTAATAGTTTTTGAGAAGAAGATTTTTAAAGATTTTCTCTATATATTCCTATGTAAAAATTCATCTCCCCATTGTGGCCTCATCCTACCCCGGGAACCATGATTTGAACAAACTTGAATCTACACTACCTAAGGATTCTTCTATACAAGTTTTAGCTTTTCTGGCCTTATAGTTTTTTAGGAGAAGAGTTTTGAAAAATACCTACAAATTTTCAATAATTCTGAATTATCTCCCCTTTAAAGAGGGGATTTTATATATATATATATATATATATATATATATATATATATATATATATATATATATATATATATATATATATATATATATATATATTTATAAAGATGGATAGGTTCATATACAAAAAGAAATAAAATAAAAGATAGATAGATAGATAGATAGATAGATAGATAGATAGATCGATACACTGGAATATTAAGGGGTTACTTTAAATTTCCGACAGGTGTCGGCACGGAAACTTCAAGTTTCATTAGGCCTCCGCAGTAAGGAAATTAAGCATTTAAGTGGTTTCAGCGACGGAAACTTAATGAAACTTGAAGTTTCTCCATAGTTTCAAAGTCCATATACGATTGGGATACATATTGTTTACAAAGTGTTTCCGCAACTGAAACTTACATTTTTACTATATGGCCATTTTGGCCCCACCCTTGAGCCTAAACCCCTGACCCAGGGACCATAAATTTCACAATTTTGGTAAAAGGCTTCATGGAAATCATATCCATGCATTTAGTTTTTAACAAATATCTATGGGAGTAGGGAAGAAGATTTTCTAAGATTTAATACCTTTTTACTATGGTAGCTAAACACAGTTTCGTATAAAATCCAGGGGGTTTTTCACTGGGAAAAAGCATGATGGGTAGGGATTTTCCTGCTATTTTTATGCGGTATACATGAAAATTATTATTTTTAATTCTCAATTGCATAATATAGTAGTTTATCTTTCGAATACATGAAAAAAGTATGTAGACAAATTTTAAAAATTAATTTTGTGAGACTCTAAAATAAAGGGAGGTAACTCCAAAAACATCCTGATTTTACACGTGCAAAATTTCATGAATTTTTTAGCGGGTAATATAGCTCTTTGAAAAGCTGGCGAATGTACCCTGAAAATACTATAAAACGATGCCTAAGGACTCGCTGTTAAAAATGTACGGAAATTAAAATGGCTGATTTGGGTGCATTCTGCTTTTAGGGGGCGCCTAAAATGCATGGGTGTACTGCATTTAGAGGCATCCTTTTGCCTATTTTCCGCATGTTTTGAGTGCTAAATGAATTCTAGCATTAAGTAACATGTGCAATATTCTTAAATATTTAAAAAATTCACAATTTTATCTTTCTATTGATATATAGATATATATGTAACAAGTGTTTACAATTTATTTTTATAGGGGTCAGTTTTGCTTGTCCTTCATCTGAAAACGTCCTTATAACGTTACATATAAAACTGTGTTTTGCACCCTTAAGGGAACACATAATATAACGTTGATCTGTCTTTATCTTACAAAATTGCTGCGTTAGCATTTTTGTTCAGTCAGTAGAGTTTTATTTTGACCCTCAAGCATTAAATAAATGTATAACATGCTTTGTGCATGTTTCATTTCTCACTTTATGACGTTGGGTATATGATTGTGTATTGTGACGTGTTGTTTTACATTGTGATGCATTAGCATTGTGACATTTTTAAGTGTGACGTCATGTCAACAAAGACGCTCCGATCATGAGTTCATAACTTTTAGTTTCATTGATAGAATAGAGAGAATATGATACACCAATTTTATGTGTATGTGTATTTAATTATGTGTTAAAATGAGTATCCGGTTATGGACTTTTGAGCCGCTCTATTAATTCAACAAAATTTCATATGAAGTTATTACACATGTGTGCATAATTCAAATAGACAATTGTATAAAGTATCCGAAATTGTATTTGACGGGGGGGGGGGTATTATTTTTTTAATTTCTGAGTCATCAGTATCAAATGCGCAGTACCATTGGTTTTGTTCAATTCATTAGATAAAGTAGAATTAGTAAGTGGAAAGTCAGTTTTGAATTTTGAACTGCACAGTCGTGTTCGAAAGGTCTATCTTTGTATTTGACACATCCTACCTAAATGACAATTTCTCGGCCATTTTTTCACTAAATTCAACTTTATGTACACCATAATGTTTGTAATATTCTCCTCTTTGCATCAAAGCATTAAAAAGTGGCATACAAAAATATTTTATTTCCTTTAAGGTAGCTAAACACAGTTTCGTATAAAATCCAGGGGGTTTTTCTCTGGGAAAAAGCATGATGGGTAGGGATTTTCCTGCTATTTTTATGCGGTATACATGAAAATTATTATTTTTAATTCTCAATTGCATAATATAGTAGTTTATCTTTCGAATACATGAAAAAAGTATGTAGAAAAATTTTAAAAATTAATTTTGTGAGACTCTAAAATAAAGGGAGGTAACTCCAAAAACATCCTGATTTTACACGTGCAAAATTTCATGAATTTTTTAGCGGGTAATATAGCTCTTTGAAAAGCTGGCGAATGTACCCTGAAAATACTATAAAACGATGCCTAAGGACTCGCTGTTAAAAATGTACGGAAATTAAAATGGCTGATTTGGGTGCATTCTGCTTTTAGGGGGAGCCTAAAATGCATGGGTGTACTGCATTTAGAGGCATCCTTTTGCCTATTTTCCGCATGTTTTGAGTGCTAAATGAATTCTAGCATTAAGTAACATGTGCAATATTCTTAAATATTTAAAAAATTCACAATTTTATCTTTCTATTGATATATAGATATATATGTAACAAGTGTTTACAATTTATTTTTATAGGGGTCAGTTTTGCTTGTCCTTCATCTGAAAACGTCCTTATAACGTTACATATAAAACTGTGTTTTGCACCCTATATGGCCATATTGGCCCCACCCTAGAGCCTGAACCCCTGACCCAGAGACCATAATTTTCACATTTTGGTTAAGGGCTTCATGGACATCATAACCATGTATTTAATTTTTAACAAATATCTATGGAAGTAGAGAAGAAGATTTTCTAAGATTTAATACATTTTTACTATATGGCCATATTAGCACCACCCTAGAGCCTGAACCCCTGACCCAGGGGCCATGAATTTCATAATTTTGGTAGAGGGCTTCATTAAACTTTATAACAATGCAATCAGGTTTTTCCTCAGATGTGTGGGAGTAGAGAAGAAACTTTTTGAAAATTTGGCTGTTTTTTTGCATATTTGGCCCCACCTGTGGCACCCTGGGGTGGTAGAGCCACCAATTTCACAATTTACAATCCTCTTTCCATAGAAATGCTTCACACCAAAAATGGAAACAATTGGCCTTGTAGTTTTTAAAGTTAAAAATGTAAATTGTTAACGAACGACGCACGTCGTACGACGCACAACGTACGACGACGGACGAAAACAGATAGCAAAAATATAAAATTTAAGAACACTTCATATGTAATTCAGAACGTAATAATAAGATAAGTATATGGATCGGAAGACAGATACACGTAAATAAAAACATCCATAAAGAAATACATAGATATATAAATTTAAAAACAAAGTTTGATAGATAGATGAAGAGATAGATCGATTTATATACATGTATAGATTGAGAGAGATATTTGAAACGATAAATTGATACTGAATGCAGGGTTATTTTTGCCCCGTGCAATTTTTGCCCTTCTGCACTTGCAAACAATTTTGCACAGTCTTAAATTCGCCCAATCACAGTTGTACTTAAAGAGAGATAATATGGCATAGGTATTCGCCCAGTTTTAAATTCGCCCTCTGACAACTAGGGGCAGAAATAAAACGGGGGCTAATATTTCCCTGTATAAAGTAGATAGAGAAATGTAGATAGATAGATAGATAGATAGATAGATAGATAGATAGATAGATAGACAAACATATTTTGTTATCAACTATAATCTTTGCAAAGACAAAGGAGATTTTCGTTTCATTTACAAATTTGAGAAGAGAATACCTCATCTGTGATTTCGCTTACTTCATCTGTCTTTTGATTTCCTATTTTCGAAATCTGTGAATGAAAAAATATTAAGTTTAAGAAAACTTCAAATATAATTCAGAAAACAAGAATAAGATATTGGGTATATAGATCGGAAGACAGATACATGTAAATAAAAACATCCATAAAGAAATACATAGATAGATAAATAAATATATATTCATTGTTATTAAACGCATATTTCCATATGATAGCCAGGCTAGACTTATAGACTTTATATCTATAAAATATACTTACTTCCTCAAGGTTTTCAATGTCTTTCTTCTCATTCTGTAATGAAAGGTATAAGAATTTCAAGACCAGGTTTTAATGAAAAAAGAATACTTTAAAAACAAAATTCGATAAATAGATGAAGAAATAGATCGATTTATATACATGTATAGATTAAGAGAGATATTTCAAAAGAGAAATTGATACTGAATACAGGGTTATTTTCGCCCCGTGCAATTTTTGCCCTTCTGCACTTGCAAACACTTTTGCACAGTCATAAAGTCGCCCAGTCACAGTTGTATTTAAAGAGAGATTATATATCATGGGAATACGCCCAGTCTTAAATTCGCGCTCTGACAACGAGGGCGAAAAAGGCAAAATAAAAACGGGGGCGAACATTTCCCTGTACAAACAAATACTTACTTCCTCAGTGTTTTCAATGTCTTTCTCGTCATCCTGTAAACATTGGAATAAGAATTTTAATACTAATTTATCAATGGAAAAATACTTTAAAAACAAAGTCCAAAAAAAAGATGATGGGACGGATAGATTATTACACATGTATATATTGAGAGAAATTTTTGAAGAGATAGATAGATAGATAGATAGATAGATAGATAGATAGATAGATAGATAGATAGATAGATAGACAAACATATTTTGTTATCAATTATAATCTTTGCAAAGACAAAGGAGATTTTCGTTTCATTTACAAATTTGAGAAGAGAATACCTCATCTGTGATTTCGCTTACTTCATCTGTCTTTTGATTTCCTATTTTCGAAATCTGTGAATGAAAAAATATTAAGTTTAAGAAAACTTCAAATATAATTCAGAAAACAAGAATAAGATATTGGGTATATAGATCGGAAGACAGATACATGTAAATAAAAACATCCATAAAGAAATACATCGATAGATAAATAAATATATATTCATTGTTATTAAACGCATATTTCCATATGATAGGCACGCTAGACTTATAGACTTTATATCTATAAAAAATACTTACTTCCTCAAGGTTTTCAATGTCTTTCTTCTCATTCTGTAATCAAAGGTATAAGAATTTCAAGACCAGGTTTTAATGAAAAAGGAATACTTTAAAAACATAATTCGATAAATAGATGAAGAAATAGATCGATTTATATACATGTATAGATTGAGAGAGATATTTCAAAAGAGAAATTGATACTGAATACAGGGTTAATTTCGCCCCGTGCAATTTTTGCAATTCTGCACTTGCAAACACTTTTGCACAGTCACAAAGTCGCCCAGTCACAGTTGTATTTCAAGAAAGATGATATAACATAGGAATTCGCCCAGTCTTAAATTCGCGCTCTGACAACGAGGGAGAAAAAGGCAGAATAAAAACGGGGGCGAACATTTCCCTGTATAAAGTAGATTGATATAGAAATGTAAATGGATAGATTTAAATAATAAATAATTACATATTTTTGTTATCAATAGAATAGGTAAAGAAATAAAGAAACATTTTGAAGCAAATTTTACACGGGTATGATAAGGCAATTCTCCAATGCATGTAAATAAATAAATTCATAAAGAGAGAGATAGATAGATACATAGGTATATATTCATTGTGATTGACAGCATATTTGCATAGAATAAGCTTGTTTAGATTTATAGACATTATATCCGTACAAACAAATACTTACTTCCTCAGTGTTCTCAATGTCTTTCTCGTCATCCTGTAAGCATTGGAATAAGAATTTCAAGACTAGTTTTTCAATTAAAGTATACTTTATAAACAAAGTCGAAAAAATAGATGAAGGGGTGTATAGATTTACACACATGTGTAAATTGAGAGAGATATTTGAAGAGATAGATAGATAGATAGATAGATAGATAGATAGATAGATAGATAGATAAACATATTTTGTTATGAACTAGAATCTTTGCAAAGACAAAGGAGAATTTTGTTTCATTTATTACGTTGAGAAAAGGTTCTTTTGTCATTTCGCTTATTTCATCTGTCTTTTGAATTCCTACTTTTGAAATCTGTGAATGAAAAAATATAAAGTTTAAGAAAACTTCAAATATAATTCAGAAAACAACAATAAGATATTGGGTATATAGATCGGAAGACAGATACATGTAAATGAATATATCCATAAAGAATTACATAGATAAATAAATATGTATTCGTTGTTATTAAGAGCATATTTCCTTATGATAGGCACGCTAGACTTATAGACATTATATCTATTAAAAATACTTACTTCCTCAAGGTTTTCAATGTCTTTCTCTTCATTCTGTAATCAAAGGTATAAGAATTTCAAGACCAGGTTTTAATGAAAAAAGAATACTTTAAAAACAAAACTCGATAAATAGATGAAGAAATAGATCGATTGATATACATGTATAGATTGAGAGAGATATTTGAAAAGAGAAATTGATACTGAATACAGGGTTAGTTTCGCCCCGTGCAATTTTTGCCCTTCTGCACTTGCAAACACTTTTGCACAGTCTTAAAGTCGCCCAGTCCCAGTTGTATTTAAAGAGAGATGATATAACATAGGAATACGCCCAGTTTTAAATTCACCCTCTGACAACGAGGGCGGAAAAGTCAAAATTAAAACGGCGGTGAATATTTCCCTGTATAAAGTAGATCGATAAAAAAATGTAGATAGATAGATAGATAGATAGATAGATAGATAGATAGATAGATACATTGATTTATATATGCATAGATAAATAATTACATATTTTTGTTATCAATAGAATAGGTAAAGAAATGAAGAAACATTTTAAAGTGAATTTTACACGGTTATGATAAGACAATTCTCCAATGCATGCCAAAAAAATACATTCATAAAGGAAAAGATGGATAGATACATAGGTATATATTCACTGTGATTAACAGCATATTTGCATAGAATAAGCTTGTTTAGATTTATAGACATTATATCTGTACAAACAAATACTTACTTCCTTAGTGTTTTCAATGTCTTTCACGTCATCCTGTAAACATTGGAATAAGAATTTCAATACTAATTTATCAATGGAAAAATACTTTAAAAACAAAGTCCAAAAAAAAATGAAGGGACGGATAGATTAATACACATGTATATATTGAGAGAAATGTTTGAAGAGATAGATAGATAGATAGATAGATAGATAAATAGATAGACAAACATATTTTGTTATCAACTAGAATCTTTGCAAAGACAAAGGAGAATTTTGTTTCATTTACAACATTGAGAAAAGGTTACATCATCTGTGATTTCTCTTACTTCATCTGTCGTTTGATTTCCTATTTTCGAAATCTGTGAATGAAAAAATATAAAGTTTAAGAAAACTTCAAATATAATTCAGAAAACAACAATAAGATGTATATAGATCAGAAGACAGATACATGTAAATAAATACATCCATAAAGATATACATAGATAGATAAATAATTATATATATTAGTTGTTATTAATAGCATATTTCCATATGATAGGCACGCTAGACTAGACTTATAGACATTATATCTATAAAAAATACTTACTTCCTCAAGGTTTTCAATGTCTTTCTCCTCATTCTGTATAATCAAAGGTATAATAATTTTAAGACCAGGTTTTAATGAAAAAAGAATACTTTAAAAACAAAACTCGATAAAAAGATAAGAAATAGGTTGATTTATATACATGTATAGATTGAGGGAGATATTTGAAAAGATAAATTGATACTGAATACAGGGTTATTATCGCCCCGTGATATTTTCGCCCTTCTGCACTTGCAAACACTTTTGCACAGTCTTAAAGTCACCCAGTCACAGTTGTATTTCAAGAAAGATGATATAACATAGAAATTCGCCCAGTCTTAAATTCGCGCTCTGACAACGAGGGAAAAAAAGGCAAAATAAAACCGGGGGCGAACATTTCCCTGTATAAAGTAGATCGATTTAGAAATGTAAATGTATAGATTTAAATAATAAATAATTACATATTTTTGTTATCAATAGAATAGGTAAAGAAATTAAGAAACATTTTGAAGTGAATTTTAAACGGGTATGATAAGGCAATTCTCCAATGCATGTAAATAAGAAAATCCATAAAGAGAGAGATGGATAGATACATAAGTATATATTCATTGTGATTGACAGCATATTTGCATAGAATAAGCTTGTTTAGATTTATAGATATTATATCCGTACAAACAAATACATACTTCCTCAGTGTTTTCAATGTCTTTCTCGTCATCCTGTAAACATTGGAATAAGAATTTCAAGACTAGTTTTTCAATTAAAGTATACTTTATAAACAAAGTCAAAATAATAGATGAAGGGGTGTATAGATTTATACACATGTATAAATTGAGAGAGATATTTGAAGAGATAGATAGATAGATAGATAGATAGATAGATGATAGATAGATAGATAGATAGATAGATAGAGAGATAGATAGAGAGAGATAGATAAACATATTTTGTTATCAACTAGAATCTTTGCAAAGACAAAATAGAATTTTGTTTCATTTATTACGTTGAGAAAAGGTTACCTCATTTGTCATTTCGCTTATTTCATCTGTCTTTTGATTTCCTATTTTTGAAATCTGTGAATGAAAAAATATAAATTTTGATAAAACTTCAAATAAAATTCAGAAAACAACAATAAGATATTGGGTATATAGATCGGAAGACAGATAGATGTAAATAAATACATCCATAAAGAAATACATAGATATATAAATAAATATATATTCGTTGTCATTAATAGCATATTTCCTTATGATAGGCACGCCAGACTTATAGACATTATATCTATAAAAAATACTTACTTCCTCAAGGTTTTCAATGTCTTTCTCTTCATTCTGTAATCAAAAGTATAATAATTTTAAGACCAGGTTTTAATGAAAAAAGAATACTTTAAAAACAAAACTCGATAAATAAATGAAGAAATAGATCGATTGACATACATGTATAGATTGAGAGAGATATTTGAAAAGATAAATTGATACTGAATACAGGGTTATTCTCGCCCCGTGCAATTTTTGCCCTTCTGCACTTGCAAACACTTTTACACAATCTTAAAGTCGCCCAGTCCCAGTTGTATTTAAAGAGAGATGATATAACATAGGAATACGCCCAGTTTTAAATTCACCCTCTGACAACGAGGGCGAAAAAGGCAAAATTAAAACGGGGGCGAATATTTCACTGTATAAAGTAGATCAATAGAGAAATGTAGATAGATAGATAGATAGATAGATAGATAGATAGATAGATAGATAGATAGATAGATAGATAGAATGATTTATACATGCATAGATAAATAATTACATATTTTTGTTATCAATAGAATAGGTAAAGAAATAAAGAAACGTTTTGAAGTGAATATTACCCGGGTATGATAGGGCAATTATCCAATGCATGTAAAAAAATACATCCATAAAGAAAAAGATGAATAAAGACATAAGTATATATTCATTGTGATTAACAGCATATTTGCATAGAATAAGCTTGTTTAGATTTATAGACATTATATCTGTACAAACAAATACTTACTTCCTCAGTGTTTTCAATGTCTCTCACGTCATCCTGTAAACATTGGAATAAGAATTTCAATACTAATTTATCAATGGAAAAATACTTTAAAAACAAAGTCCAAAAAAAAAGATGAAGGGACGGATAGATTAATACACATGTATATATTGAGAGAAATGTTTGAAGAGATAGATAGATAGATAGATAGATAGATAGATAGATAGATAGATAGATAAACATATTTTGTTATCAACTAGAATCTTTGCAAAGACAAAATAGAATTTTGTTTCATTTATTACGTTGAGAAAAGGTTACCTCATTTGTCATTTCGCTTATTTCATCTGTCTTTTGGGTATTGGGTATTGGGTATATAGATCGGAAGACAGATAGATGTAAATAAATACATCCATAAAGAAATACATAGATATATAAATAAATATATATTCGTTGTCATTAATAGCATATTTCCTTATGATAGGCACGCCAGACTTATAGACATTATATCTATAAAAAATACTTACTTCCTCAAGGTTTTCAATGTCTTTCTCTTCATTCTGTAATCAAAAGTATAATAATTTTAAGACCAGGTTTTAATGAAAAAAGAATACTTTAAAAACAAAACTCGATAAATAAATGAAGAAATAGATCGATTGACATACATGTATAGATTGAGAGAGATATTTGAAAAGATAAATTGATACTGAATACAGGGTTATTCTCGCCCCGTGCAATTTTTGCCCTTCTGCACTTGCAAACACTTTTAC
Organism: Magallana ariakensis; assembly: GCA_020458035.1. NCBI lineage: Eukaryota > Metazoa > Mollusca > Bivalvia > Ostreida > Ostreidae > Magallana > Magallana ariakensis. Next base: position 333,101 of record CM035820.1, read on the forward strand.
ACAATCTTAAAGTCGCCCAGTCCCAGTTGTATTTAAAGAGAGATGATATAACATAGGAATACGCCCAGTTTTAAATTCACCCTCTGACAACGAGGGCGAAAAAGGCAAAATTAAAACGGGGGCGAATATTTCACTGTATAAAGTAGATCAATAGAGAAATGTAGATAGATAGATAGATAGATAGATAGATAGATAGATAGATAGATAGAATGATTTATACATGCATAGATAAATAATTACATATTTTTGTTATCAATAGAATAGGTAAAGAAATAAAGAAACGTTTTGAAGTGAATATTACCCGGGTATGATAGGGCAATTCTCCAATGCATGTAAAAAAATACATCCATAAAGAAAAAGATGAATAAAGACATAAGTATATATTCATTGTGATTAACAGCATATTTGCATAGAATAAGCTTGTTTAGATTTATAGACATTATATCTGTACAAACAAATACTTACTTCCTCAGTGTTTTCAATGTCTCTCACGTCATCCTGTAAACATTGGAATAAGAATTTCAATACTAATTTATCAATGGAAAAATACTTTAAAAACAAAGTCCAAAAAAAAAGATGAAGGGACGGATAGATTAATACACATGTATATATTGAGAGAAATGTTTGAAGAGATAGATAGATAGATAGATAGATAGATAGATAGATAGATAGATAGATAGATAGATAGACAAACATATTTTGTTATCAACTAGAATCTTTGCAAAGACAAAATAGAATTTTGTTTCATTTATTACGTTGAGAAAAGGTTACCTCATTTGTCATTTCGCTTATTTCATCTGTCTTTTGGGTATTGGGTATTGGGTATATAGATCGGAAGACAGATAGATGTAAATAAATACATCCATAAAGAAATACATAGATATATAAATAAATATATATTCGTTGTCATTAATAGCATATTTTCTTATGATAGGCACGCCAGACTTATAGACATTATATCTATAAAAAATACTTACTTCCTCAAGGTTTTCAATGTCTTTCTCTTCATTCTGTAATCAAAAGTATAATAATTTTAAGACCAGGTTTTAATGAAAAAAGAATACTTTAAAAACAAAACTCGATAAATAAATGAAGAAATAGATCGATTGACATACATGTATAGATTGAGAGAGATATTTGAAAAGATAAATTGATACTGAATACAGGGTTATTCTCGCCCCGTGCAATTTTTGCCCTTCTGCACTTGCAAACACTTTTGCACAATCTTAAAGTCGCACAGTCCCAGTTGTATTTAAAGAGAGATGATATAACATAGGAATACGCCCAGTTTTAAATTCACCCTCTGACAACGAGGGCGAAAAAGGCAAAATTAAAACGGGGGCGAATATTTCACTGTATAAAGTAGATCAATAGAGAAATGTAGATAGATAGATAGATAGATAGATAGATAGATATATAGATAGATAGATAGATAGATAGATAGATACATTGATTTATACATGCATAGATAAATAATTACATATTTTTGTTATCAATAGAATAGGTAAAGAAATAAAGAAACGTTTTGAAGTGAATATTACCCGGGTATGATAGGGCAATTCTCCAATGCATGTAAATAAATAAATTCATAAAGAAAAAGATGGATAGATACATAAGTATATATTCATTGTGATTGACAGCATATTTGCATAAAATAAGCTTGTTTAGAATTATAGACATTATATCCGTACAAACAAATACTTACTTCCTCAGTGTTTTCAATGTCTCTCACGTCATCCTGTAAACATTGGAATAAGAATTTCAATACTAATTTATGAATGGAAAAATACTTTAAAAACAAAGTCCAAAAAAAAAGATGAAGGGACGGATAGATTAATACACATGTATATATTGAGAGAAATGTTTGAAGAGATAGATAGATAGATAGATAGATAGATAGATAGATAGATAGATAGATAGATAGATAGACAAACATATTTTGTTATCAACTAGAATCTTTGCAAAGACAAAGGAGAATTTTGTTTCATTTACAACATTGAGAAAAGGTTACCTCATCTGTGATTTCTCTTACTTTATCTGTCTTTTGATTTCCTATTTTCGAAATCTGTGAATGAAAAAATATTAAGTTTAAGAAAACTTCAAATATAATTCAGAAAACAAGAATAAGATATTGGGTATATAGATCGGAAGACAGATACATGTAAATAAAAACATCCATAAAGAAATACATAGATAGATAAATAAATATATATTCATTGTTATTAATAGCATATTTCCTTATGATAGGCACGCCAGACTTATAGACGTTATATCTATAAAAAAAATACTTACTTCCTCAAGGTTTTCAATGTTTTTCTCCTCATTCTGTAAAATCAAAGGTATAAGAATTTCAAGACCAGGTTTTAATGAAAAAAGAATACTTTAAAAACAATATTCGATAAATAGATGAAGAAATAGATCGATTTATATACATGTATAGATTGAGAGAGATATTTCAAAAGAGAAATTGATACTGAATACAGGGTTATTTTCGCCCCGTGTAATTTTTGCCCTTCTGCACTTGCAAACACTTTTGCACAGTGATAAAGTCGCCCAGTCACAGTTGTATTTGAAGAAAGATGATATAACATAGACATTCGCCCAGTCTTAAATTCGCGCTCTGACAACGAGGGAGAAAAAGGAAGAATAAAAACGGAGGCGAACATTTCCCTGTATAAAATAGATTGATATAGAAATGTAAATGTATAGATTTAAATAATAAATAATTACATATTTTTGTTATCAATAGAATAGGTAAAGAAATAAAGAAACATTTTGAAGCGAATTTTACACGGGTATGATAAGGCAATTCTCCAATGCATGTAAATAAATAAATTCATAAAGAAAAAGATGGATAGATACATAAGTATATATTCATTGTGATTGACAGCATATTTGCATAAAATAAGCTTGTTTAGAATTATAGACATTATATCCGTACAAACAAATACTTACTTCCTCAGTGTTTTCAATGTCTTTCTCGTCATCCTGTAAACATTGCAATAAGAATTTTAAGACTAGTTTTTCAATTAAAATATACTTTATAAACAAAGTCGAAATAATAGATTAAGGGGTGGATAGATTTACACACATGTGTAAATTGAGAGAGATATTTGAAGAGATAGATAGATAGATAGATAGATAGATAGATAGATAGATAGATAGATAGATAGATAGATAAACATATTTTGTTAACAACTAGAATCTTTGCAAAGACAAAGGAGATTTTTATTTCATTTACAACATTGAGAAAAGATTACCTCATCTGTGATTTCTCTTACTTCATCTGTCTTTTGATTTCCTACTTTCGAAATCTGTGAATGAAAAAATATTAAGTTTAAGAAAATTCAAATATAATTCAGAAAACAACAATAAGATATTGGGTATATAGATCGGAAGACAGATACATGTAAATAAATACATCCATAAAGAAATACATAGATAGATAAATAAATATATATTCATTGTTATTAATAGCATATTTCCTTATGATAGGCACGCCAGACTTATAGACGTTATATCTATAAAAAAATACTTACTTCCTCAAGGTTTTCAATGTCTTTCTCCTCATTCTGTAAAATCAAAGGTATAAGAATTTCAAGACCAGGTTTTAATGAAAAAAGAATACTTTAAAAACAAAATTCGATAAATAGATGAAGAAATAGATCGATTGATATACCTGTCTAGATTCAGAGAGATATTTGAAAAGAGAAATTAATACTGAATACAGGGTTATTTTCGCCCCGTGCAATTTTTGCCCTTCTACATTTGCAAACACTTTTGCACAGTCATAAAGTCGCCCAGTCACAGTTGTATTTAAAGAGAGATTATATATCATGTGAATACGCCCAGTCTTAAATTCGCGCTCTGACAACGAGGGCGAAAAAGGCAAAATAAAAACGGGGGCGAACATTTCCCTGTATAAAGTAGATCTATAGAGAAATGTAGATAGATTTACACACATGTGTAAATTGAGAGAGATATTTGAAGAGATAGATAGATAGATAGATAGATAGATAGATAGATAGATAGATAAACATATTTTGTTATCAACTAGAATCTTTGCAAAGACAAAGGAGATTTTTATTTCATTTACAACATTGAGAAAAGGTTACCTCATCTGTGATTTCTCTTACTTCATCTGTCTTTTGATTTCCTATTTTCGAAATCTGTGAATGAAAAAATATAAAGTTTAAAATTCAAATATAATTCAGAAAACAACAATAAGATATTGGGTATATAGATCGGAAGACAGATACATGTAAATAAATACATCCATAAAGAAATACATCGATAGATAAATAAATATATATTCATTGTTATTAATAGCACATTTCCTTATGATAGGAATGCCAGACTTATAGACATTATATCTATAAAAAAATACTTACTTCCTCAAGGTTTTCAATGTCTTTCTCCTCATTCTGTAAAATCAAAGGTATAAGAATTTCAAGACTAGGTTTTAATGAAAAAAGAATATTTTAAAAATAAAATTCGATAAATAGATGAGGAAATAGATCGATTTATATACATTTATAGATTGAGAGAGATATTTGAAAAAATAAATTGATACAGAATACAAGTTTATTTTTGCCCCGTGCAATTTTTGTACTTCTGCACTTTCAAACACTTTTGCACAGTCTTAAAATCGCCCAGTCACAGTTGTATTTAAAGAGAGATGATATAACATAGGTATTCGCCCAGTCTTAAATTCGACCTCTGACAACGAAGGAGAAAAAGGCAAAATAAAAACGGGGGTGAACATTTCCCTGTATAAAGTAGATCGATAGAGAAATGTAGATAGATAGATAGATAGATAGATAGATAGATAGATAGATAAACATATTTTGTTAACAACTAGAATCTTTGCAAAGACAAAGGAGATTTTTGTTTCATTTACAACATTGAGAAAAGGTTACCTCATCTGTGATTTCTCTTACTTCATCTGTCTTTTGATTTCCTATTTTCGAAATCTGTGAATGAAAAAATATTAAGTTTAAGAAAATTCAAATATAATTCAGAAAACAACAATAAGATATTTGGTATATAGATCGGAAGACAGATACATGTAAATAAATACATCCATAAAGAAATACATAGATAGATAAATAAATATATATTCATTGTTATTAATAGCATATTTCCTTATGATAGGCACGCCAGACTTATATACGCTATATCTATAAAAAAATACTTACTTCCTCAAGGTTTTCAATGTCTTTCTCCTCATTCTGTAAAATCAAAGGTATAAGAATTTCAAGACCAGGTTTTAATGAAAAAAGAATACTTTAAAAACAAAATTCGATAAATAGATGAAGAAATAGATCGATTTATATACATGTATAGATTCAGAGAGGTATTTGAAAAGAGAAATTAATACTGAATACAGGGTTATTTTCGCCCCGTGCAATTTTTGCCCTTCTACATTTGCAAACACTTTTGCACAGTCATAAAGTCGCCCAGTCACAGTTGTATTTAAAGAGAGATTATATATCATGGGAATACGCCCAGTCTTAAATTCGCGCTCTGACAACGAGGGCGAAAAAGGCAAAATAAAAACGGGGGCGAACATTTCCCTGTATAAAGTAGATCTATAGAGAAATGTAGATAGATTTGCACACGTGTAAATTGAGAGAGATATTTGAAGAGATAGATAGATAGATAGATAGATAGATAGATAGATAGATAAACATATTTTGTTAACAACTAGAATCTTTGCAAAGACAAAGGAGATTTTTATTTCATTTACAACATTGAGAAAAGGTTACCTTATCTGTGATTTCTCTTACTTCATCTGTCGTTTGATTTCCTATTTTCGAAATCTGTGAATGAAAAAATATAAAGTTTAAAATTCAAATATAATTCAGAAAACAACAATAAGATATTTGGTATATAGATCGGAAGACAGATACATGTAAATAAATACATCCATAAAGAAATACATAGATAGATAAATAAATATATATTCATTGTTATTAATAGCATATTTCCTTATGATAGGCACGCCAGACTTATAGACGTTATATCTATAAAAAAAATACTTACTTCCTCAAGGTTTTCAATGTTTTTCTCCTCATTCTGTAAAATCAAAGGTATAAGAATTTCAAGACCAGGTTTTAATGAAAAAAGAATACTTTAAAAACAATATTCGATAAATAGATGAAGAAATAGATTGATTTATATACATGTATAGATTCAGAGAGATATTTGAAAAGAGAAATTAATACTGAATACAGGGTTATTTTCGCCCCGTGCAATTTTTGCCCTTCTACATTTGCAAACACTTTTGCACAGTCATAAAGTCGCCCAGTCACAGTTGATTTAAAGAGAGATTATATATCATGGGAATACACCCAGTCTTAAATTCGCGCTCTGACAACGAGGGCAAAAAAGGCAAAATAAAAACGGGGGCGAACATTTCCCTGTATAAAGTAGATCTATAGAGAAATGTAGATAGATTTACACACATGTGTAAATTGAGAGAGATATTTGAAGAGATAGATAGATAGATAGATAGATAGATAGATAGATAGATAGATAGATAGATAGATAGATAAACATATTTTGTTAACAACTAGAATCTTTGCAAAGACAAAGGAGATTTTTATTTCATTTACAACATTGAGAAAAGGTTACCTCATCTGTGATTTCTCTTACTTCATCTGTCGTTTGATTTCCTATTTTCGAAATCTGTGAATGAAAAAATATAAAGTTTAAAATTCAAATATAATTCAGAAAACAACAATAAGATAGTTGGTATATAGATCGGAAGACAGATACATGTAAATAAATACATCCATAAAGAAATACATCGATAGATAAATAAATATATATTCATTGTTATTAATAGCACATTTCCTAATGATAGGCATGCCAGACTTATAGACATTATATCTATAAAAAAATACTTACTTCCTCAAGGTTTTCAATGTCTTTCTCCTCATTCTGTAATATCAAAGGTATAAGAATTTCAAGACTAGGTTTTAATGAAAAAAGAATATTTTAAAAACAAAATTCGATAAATAGATGAGGAAATAGATCGATTAATATACATTTATAGATTGAGAGAGATTTTTGAAAAAATAAATTGATACAGAATACAAGTTTATTTTTGCCCCGTGCAATTTTTGTACTTCTGCACTTTCAAACACTTTTGCACAGTCTTAAAATCGCCCAGTCACAGTTGTATTTAAAGAGAGATGATATAACATAGGTATTCGCCCAGTCTTAAATTCGACCTCTGACAACGAAGGAGAAAAAGGCAAAATAAAAACGGGGGTAAACATTTCCCGGTATAAAGTAGATCGATAGAGAAATGTAGATAGATAGATTGATAGATAGATAGATAGATAGATAGATAGATAGATAGATAGATACATTGATTTATACATGCATAGATAAATAATTACATATTTGTGTTATCAATAGAATAGGTAAAGAAATGAAGAAACATTTTGAAGTGAATTTTACACGGGTATGATAAGGCAATTCTCCAATGCATGTAAAAAAAATACATCCATAAAGAAAAAGATGGATAAAGGGACAGGTATATATTCATTGTGATTAACAGCATATTTGCATAGAATAGGCTTGTTTAGATTTATAGACATTATATCCGTACAAACAAATACTTACTTCCTCAGTGTTTTCAATGTCTTTCTCGTCATCCTGTAAACATTGGAATAAGAATTTTAATACTAATTTATCAATGGAAAAATACTTTAAAAACAAAGTCCAAAAAAAAGATGAAGGGACGGATAGATTAATACACATGTATATATTGAGAGAAATGTTTGAAGAGATAGATAGATAGATAGATAGATAGACAAACATATTTTGTTATCAACTAGAATCTTTGCAAAGACAAAGGAGAATTTTATTTCATTTACGACATTGAGAAAATGTTACCTCATCTGTGATTTCTCTTACTTTATCTGTCTTTTGATTTCCTATTTTCGAAATCTGTGAATGAAAAAATATAAAGTTTTAGAAAACTTCAAATATAATTCAGAAAACAACAATAAGGTATTGGGTATATAGATCGGAAGACAGATACATGTAAATAAATACATCCATAAAGAATTACATAGATTGATAAATAAATATATATATTTGTTGTTATAAATAGCATATTTCCATATGATAGGCATGCTAGACTTATAGACATTATATCTATAAAAAATATTTACTTCCTCAAGGTTTTCAATGTCTTTCTCCTCATTCTGTATAATCAAAGATATAAGAATTTCAAGACCAGGTTTTGATGAAAAAAAATACTTTAAAAACAAAATTCGATAAATAGATGAAGAAATAGGTTGATTTATATACATGTTTAGATTGAGAAAGATATTTGAAAAGATAAATTGATACTGAATACAGGGTTATTCTCGCCCCGTGATATTTTGTCCTTCTGCACTTGCAGACACTTTTGCACAGTCTTAAAGTCGCCTAGTCACAGTTGTATTTCAAGAAAGATGATATAAAATAGGAAATCGCCCAGCCTTAAATTCGCGCTCTGACAACGAGGGAGAAAAAGGCAAAATAAAAACGGGGGCGAACATTTCCCTGTATAAAGTAGATCGATATAGAAATGCAAATGTATAGATTTAAATAATAAATAATTACATATTTTTGCTATCAATAGAATAGGTAAAGAAATAAAGAAACATTTTAAAGCGAATTTTACACGGGTATGATAAGGAAATTCTCCAAAGCATGTAAATAAATAAATCCATAAAGAAAAAGATGGATAGTTACATAAGTATATATTCATTGTGATTGACAGCATATTTGCATAGAATAAGCTTGTTTAGATTTATAGACACTATATCTGTACAAACAAATACTTACTTCCACAGTGTTTTCAATGTCTTTCTCGTCATCCTGTAAACATTGGAATAAGAATTTCAAGACTAGTTTATCAATTAAAGTATACTTTATAAACAAAGTCGAAATAATAGATGAAGGGACGGATAGATTAATACACATGTATAAATTGAGAGAGATATTTGAAGAGATAGATAGATAGATAGATAGATAGATGGACAAACATATTTTGTTATCAACTAGAATCTTTGCAAAGACAAAGGAGATTTTTGTTTCATTTACAACATTGAGAAAAGGTTACCTCATCTGTGATTTCTCTTACTTCATCTGTCTTTTGATTTCCTATTTTCGAAATCTGTGAATGAAAAAATATAAAGTTTACGAAAACTTCAAATATAATTCAGAAAACAACAATAAGATTTAGGGTGTATAGATTGGAAGACAGATACATGTAAATAAATACATCCATACAGAAATATATAGATAGATAAATATATATTCATTGTTATTTAAGGCATATTTTCTTATGATAGGCACGCTAGACTTATAGACATTATATCTATAAAAATACTTACTTCCTCAAGGTTTTCAATGTCTTTCTCCTGATTCTGTAATCAAAGGTATAAGAATTTGAAGACCAGGTTTTAATGAAAAAAGAATACTTTAAAAACAAAATTCGATAAATAGATGAAGAAATAGATCGATCTATATACATGTATAGATTGAGAGAGATATTTGAAGAGATAAATTGATACTGAATACAGGGTTATTTTCGCCCCGTGATATTTTGGCCCTTTTGCACTTGCAAACACTTTTGCACAGTCTCAAAGTCGCCCAGTAACAGTTGTATTTAAAGAGAGATGATATAACATAGGAATACGCCCAGTCTGAAATTCAACCTCTGACAACGAGGGCGAAAAAGGCAAAATAAAAACGGGGATGAACATTTCCGTGTATCAAGTAGATCGATAGAGAAATGTAGATAGATAGATAGATAGATAGATAGATAGATAGATAGATAGATAGATAGATAGATAGATAGATAGATACATTGATTTATATATGCATAGATAAATAATTACATATTTTTGTTATCAATAGAATAGGTAAAGAAATTAAGAAACATTTTGAAGTGAATTTTACACGGGTATGATAAGACAATTCTCCAATGCATGCCAAAAAAATACATTCATAAAGGAAAAGATGGATAGATACATAAGTATATATTCATTGTGATTAACAGCATATTTGCATAGAATAAGCTTGTTTAGATTTATAGAAATTTTATCCGTACAAACAAATACTTACTTCCTCAGTGTTTTCAATGTCTTTCTTGTCATCCTGTAAACATTGGAATAAGAATTTCAATACTAATTTATCAATAAAAAAATATTTTAAAAACAAAGTCCAAAAAAAAAATGAAGGGACGGATAGATTTATACACATGTATATATATTGAGAGAAATATTTGAAGAGATAGATAGATAGATAGATAGATAGATAGATAGATAGATAGATAGATAGATAGATAGATAGATAGATAGATAGATAGACAAACATATTTTGTTATCAACTAGAATCTTTGCAAAGACAAAGGAGAATTTTGTTTCATTTACAACATTGAGAAAAGGTTACCTTATCTGTGATTTCTCTTACTTCATCTGTCTTTTGATTTCCTATTTTCGAAATCTGTGAATGAAAAAATATAAAGTTTAAGAAAACTTCAAATATAATTCAGAAAACAACAATAAGATATTGGGTAAATAGATCGGAAGACAGATACATGTAAATAAATACATCCATAAAGAAATACATAGATATATAAATAAAAATATATTTGTTGTTATTAATAGCATATTTCCATATGATAGGCACTCTAGACTTATAAACATTATATCTATAAAAAATACTTACTTCCTCATGGTTTTCAATGTCTTTCTCCTCATTCTGTATAATCAAAGGTATAAGAATTTCAAGACCAGGTTTTAATGAAAAAAGAATACTTTAAAAACAAAATTCGATAAATAGATAAAGAAATAGGTTGATTTATATACATGTATAGATTGAGAGACATATTTGAAAAGATAAATTGATACTGAATACAGGGTTATTCTCGCCCCGTTATATTTTGGCCCTTCTGCACTTGCAAACACTTTTGCACAGTCTTAAAGTCGCCCAGTCATAGTTGTATTTCAAGAAAGATGATATAACATAGAAATTCGCCCAGTCTTAAATTCGCGCTCGGACAACGAGGGAGAAAAAGGCAAAATAAAAACGGGGGCGAACATTTCCCTGTATAAAGTAGATCGATATAGAAATGTAAATGGATAGATTTAAATAATAAAAAATTACATATTTTTGTTATCAATAGAATAGGTAAAGAAATAAAGAAACATTTTGAAGTGAATTTTACACGGGTATGATTAGGCAATTCTCCAATGCATGTAAATAAGAAAATCCATAAAGAGAGAGATGGATAGATACATAAGTATATATTCATTGTGATGGACAGCATATTTGCATAGAATAAGCTTGTTTAGATTTATAGACATTATATCCGTACAAACAAATACTTACTTCCTCAGTGTTCTCAATGTCTTTCTCGTCATCCTGTAAACATTGGAATAAGAATTTCAAGACTAGTTTTTCAATTAAAGTATACTTTATAAACAAAGTCGAAATAATAGATGAAGGGGTGTATAGATTTATACACATGTATAAATTGAGAGAGATATTTGAAGAGATAGATAGAGAGATAGATAGATAGATAGATAGATAGATAGATAGATAGATAGATAGATAGATGGATAGATAGATAGAGAGAGAGAGATATATATAGATAGATAGATAGATAGATAGACAGACATATTTTGTTATCAACTAGAATCTTTGCAAAGACAAAGGAGAATTTTGTTTCATTTATTACGTTGAGAAAAGGTTACCTCATTTGTTATTTCGCTTATTTCATCTGTCTTTTGATTTCCTATTTTTGAAATCTGTGAATGAAAAAATATAAATTTTGATAAAACTTCAAATAAAATTCAGAAAACAACAATAAGATATTGGGTATATAGATCGGAAGACAGATACATGTAAATAAATACATCCATAAAGAAATACATAGATATATAAATAAATATATATTCGTTGTCATTAATAGCATATTTCCTTATGATAGGCACGCCAGACTTATAGACATTATATCTATAAAAAAAACTTACTTCCTCAAGGTTTTCAATGTCTTTCTCTTCATTCTGTAATCAAAGGTATCATAATTTTAAGACCAGGTTTTCATGAAAAAAGAATACTTTAAAAACAAAACTCGATAAATATATGAAGAAATAGATCGATTGATATACATGTATAGATTGAGAGAGATATTTGAAAGATAAATTGATACTGAATACAGGGTTATTCTCGCCCCGTGCAATTTTTGCCCTTCTGCACTTGCAAACACTTTTGCACAGTCTTAAAGTCGCCCAGTCCCAGTTGTATTTAAAGAGAGATGATATAACATAGGAATACGCCCAGTTTTAAATTCACCCTCTGACAATGAGGGCGAAAAAGGCAAAATTAAAACGGGGGCGAATATTTCCCTGTATAAAGTAGATAGATAGATAGATAGATAGATAGATAGATAGATAGATAGATAGATAGATAGATAGATAGATAGATAGATAGATACATTGATTCATACATGCATAGATATAAATAATTACATATTTTTGTTATCAGTAGAAAAGGTGAAGAAATGAAGAAACATTTTGAAGTGAATTTTACACGGGTATGATAAGGCAATTCTCCAATGAATGTAAAAAAATACATCCATAAAGAAAAAGATGGATAAATACATAAGTATATATTCATTGTAATTAACAGCATATTTGCATAGAATAAGCTTGTTAAGATTTATAGACATTATATCCGTACAAACAAATACTTACTTCCTCAATGTTTTCAATGTCTTTCTCGTCATTCTGTAAACATTGAATAAGAATTTCAATACTAATTTATCTATGGAAAAATACTTTAAAAACAAAGTCCAAAAAAAGATGAAAGGACGGATAGATTAATACACATGTATATATTGAGAGAAATGTTTGAAGAGATAGATAGATAGATAGATAGATAGATAGATAGATAGATAGATAGACAAACATATTTTGTTATCAACTAGAATCTTTGCAAAGACAAAGGAAAATTTTGTTTCATTTACAACTTTGAGAAAAGGTTACCTCATCTGTGATTTCTCTTACTTCATCTGTCTTTTGATTTCCCATTTTCGAAATCTGTGAATGACAAAATATAAAGTTTAAGAAAACTTCAAATATAATTCAGAAAACAACAATAAGATATTGGGTATATAGATCGGAAGACAGATACATGTAAATGAATACATCCATAAAGAATTACATAGATAAATAAATATATATTCGTTGTTATTTATAGCATATTTCCTTATGATAGGCACGCTAGACTTATAGACATTATATCTATAAAAAATACTTACTTCCTCAAGGTTTTCGATGTCTTTCTCCTCATTCTGTAATCAAAGGTATAATAATTTCAAGACCAGGTTTTAATGAAAAAAGAATACTTTAAAAACAAAATTCGATAAATAGATGAAGAAATAGATCGATTTATATACATGTATAGATTGAGAGAGATATTTGAAAAGATAAATTGATACTGAATACAGGGTTATTTTCGCCCCGTGCAATTTTTGCCCTTCTGCACTTGCAAACACTTTTGCACAGTCTTAAAGTCGCCCAGTCCCAGTTGTATTTAAAGAGAGATGATATAACATAGGAATACGCCCAGTTTTAAATTCACCCTCTGACAACGAGGGCGAAAAACGCAAAATTAAAACGGGGGCAAATATTTCCCTGTATAAAGTAGATCGATAGAGAAATGTAGATAGATAGATAGATAGATAGATAGATAGATAGATAGATAGATAGATAGATAGATAGATAGATACATTGATTTATACTTACATAAATAACTAATTACATATTTTTGTTATCAATAGAATAGATAAAGAAATGGAGAAACATTTTGAAGTGCATTTTACACGGGTATGATAAGGCAATTCTCCAATGCATGTAAATAAATACAGCAATAAAAAAAGATGGATAGATACATAAGTAAATATTCATTGTGATTAACAGCATATTTGCGAAGAATAAGCTTGTTTAGATTTATAGACATTATATCCGTACAAACAAATACTTACTTCCTCAGTGTTTTCAATGTCTTTCTCGTCATCCTGTAAACATTGGAATAGAAGAAGAAATAGGTTGATTTATATACATGTATAGATTGAGAGATATACGTATTATCAGATGTCAAATTCAATGAAACTCACCTTCCAGGATTTTTCAGTCTCTTTGTCGTCTTTCTGTAAAGGTAAAAAGGATAAATTTAAAGTTTGTTTGCAACAAAAAACATATTATAAGTAAATTATAGATAAAGAAATGGATATATAGATAGAAAGAAAAAAAGATAGATAGATAGATAGATAAATAGATAGATTGATAGATTGATAGATAGATAGATAGATAGATAGAAAGAAAATAGATAGATAGATAGTTAAATAGATAGATAGATAGATAGATAGATAGATAGATAGATAGATAGATAGATAGATAGATAGATAGATAGATGAACATATTTTGTTTCTACTAGGTTTATTGGAAAGAAAAGGAACATTTTTGTTTTATTTATAGCATAGAATAACGGTTACCTTATCTGTGATTTCACTTATGTGTTCCGTCCTTTGATTTTTTATTTTCAGACAGACAGACAGACAGACAGACAGACAGACATATACACATACATACCTACATAATGGTTGTTATTAATCTGAACCTGAACTTTATTTATTTTACAACGATTGATAAGCAAGTTCTACAACTTATATTAATATCCTTCATTGGTAGGGTGTTAGCGCAAAGGGGTCATTGATGTGGGAAGAAGCTGAAGTACCCTGAGAAAACCCACGTGTCCAAGCGGGTGATCACCATATCCTTTCACCTGGTTATTAGTAGCTTTTTTGCATACAATAGGCACGTTAAGATTTATATACACACTATCAGATGTCAAATACAATGATACTTACTTCCCAGGACCTTTCGGTTTCTTTGTCGTCTTTCTGCAAATGTATGAAGGATAAATTTAAAGTTTGTTTGCAAAAAACCATTTTCAAACAAATTTTACATGTGTATAGATAAATGAACATATAGATAAAAAGAAATATAAATAGATATATAGATATATAGATAAAAAGATAAATAAAAAAGATAGATAGATAGATAGATAGATAGATAGATAGATAGATAGATAGATAGATAGATAGATAGATAGATAGACAGATAGATAGATAGAAAGAATATAGATAGATAGATAGTTAAAAAGATAGATGATAGATAGATAGATAGATAGATAGATAGATAGATAGATAGATAGATAGATAGATGAACATATTTTGTTTCTACTAGGTTTATTGGAAAGAAAAGGAACATTTTTGTTTTATTTATAGCATAGAATAACGGTTACCTTATCTGTGATTTCACTTATGTGTTCCGTCCTTTGATTTTTTATTTTCCTTATCTGTGGAAAAAAAAGAATATGAAGTTAAAGAAAACTTCAAATACAATTAAGCAAACAACAGTAAGATATATATTTATATATATATATCTAATATATATATAATATATATATATATATATATATATATATATATATATATATATATATATATATATATATATATAAAGATAGATACATGTAAATAAGTATATGCTTTTAGAAATACATTGATATATACATAAATGTATATTTATTGTAGTTAATGCTAACTTGCATAAAACAGACACGCTTATATTTACATACATTATATCTGTTGAAAAAAAACAAAACAAAACAAAAATCCTTACTTTCTCTAAGTTTTTGGTGTCTTTCTCGTGTTTCTGTAAACATAAGAATAAGTACTTCAATCCTATGTTTTAAATAAACAAAATTTTTTTTGGAAAAAAAGTTAGATAGATTGATGAAGAAAAAAATATATACATTTATAAATAAAGAGAGATATTTAAATAGATAGATAGATAGATAGATAGATAGATAGATAGATAGATAGATAGAAACAAACGTTTGTACACACACACACACACACACACACACACACACACACACACACACATGCATGCATGCATGCATGAACTTATACATATATACATGCATACATACATCCATACATACATACGTACATTCATACGTACATACATACATACATACATACATACATACATACATACATACATACATACATACATACATTATATTTATTGTAATCAATAGTGTATTTGCATATAATAGGCGCGTTCAGATTTTCATACATAATATCCGATGTCAAACGCAATGATTCTTACTTTCCAGTATTTTTCTGTCTCTTTGTCGTCTTTCTGTAAATGTACGAAGGATAAATTTAAAGTTTGTTTTCAATACTAAAGCTTTTTCAAGTATATTATAAATAGTTGAACGGACATATAGATAAATAGAGAAAGAAAAAAGAAAAGAAGGAAGGAAAAAAGATAAATAGATTGATAGATAGATAGATAGATAGATAGATAGATAGATAGATAGATAGATAGATGATAGAGATCGAAAGAAAGAAACGGAGGTAATAGATAGGTACATAGATAGATGAAGATAAATAGATCAAAATAAATATAGAACGATAGATTGATAAAAAGATAGATAGATAGAAAGATATATAAATAGATAAATGAAAAGAAAGAATGAAAGAAAGAAAGAAAAAAGAAAGACAGATACATACATACATACATACATACATACATACATACATACATACATATTTATTGTTATAAATACAGTATTTGCAAGGAATAGACACATTAAGGTTTATATACTTTATATCAGACTTGAAATAGAATAATAACTTACCTCAGATTTTTCTGTCTCTTTGTCTTCTTTCTGAAAATGTATGAAGAATAATTTAAAAGTTTGTTTTTCAATAAAGAAACATTTTGATCTAAATTATAGATAAATTAATAACATATATAATAAAGTTAGATAGTTTCATTTAAAACATAGAATAAAGGTTACTTCATCTTTAATTTCGCTCATTTTATCTGTCCTTTGATTGTCTATTTTCCCGATCTGTTTATAAAAAATATTAAGATAAAAAAAACTTCAAATATAAATAACAATAGGATAAATATATAGATCGAAAGATAGATACATGTAAATGAATCCATACTGTGGTTTCATCAATATTCGTTGAATACCAATTTTCACGGATTTCGTTGTTAACTTGATCCACGAAATTAAATGTTCATTAAAGTGCAATTTCTATTATCATTTTGTATTGATAGGGTCATTGGCCACGAATTTACGTATCCTTGAAACTGTGATTTTCACTTTATCCACGAAAATTGATACCCTTGAATATTAATGAAACCACAGTATATGAAGAAATAAAAAAATATATCCATAGATATATATTTTTTCATAAATAACATATTTGCGTAGAAAAAGGACGATTAGATTGATATACATTATATCCTTTGAAGAAAAAACAAATAATACTAGCTTCCTCAATGTTTTCAGTGTCTTTTTCGTGTTGCTGTAAATATAGGAATAATAAGAGCTTCAAAAATATGTTTTGAAAGAAAAAAAAATTGAAAAAAGTTAGTTAGATGTCGCCTCTCTGTAAATTACGGTGGCAGCCATAGGACATATGCTTGAGATATTATTTTTAAATTCGTGGCCACGAAATAAAAGTCGTTCCCACGAAATAAAAGTCGTGGCCACGAAATAAAAGTCGTTCCCACGAAATAAAAGTCGTGGCCACGAAATAAAATTCGTGGCCACGAAATAAAAGTCGTGGCCACGAAATAAAAGTCCTGGCCACGAAATAAATTTCGTTCCCACGAAATAAGATTCGTTCCCACGAAATAAAATTCGTGGCCACGAAATAAAAGTCGTGGCCACGAAATAAAATTCGTTCCCAGAACTTTGCTTGTTGTAACAAAATACTTGAGATTTGTCCAATAATACGTCTAATGTTACATCTTTAATTCTTAATTATTGCCTCAAATAAACATTGTATCTCTAAAGGCAACACATTTTTGTAAAAAAAAAAAAAGAACCTTTAATCTACATTAACTAATTGTAAAGAATTTAACACTAGATAATAGCCAAATAAAAATGAAACAGTTGTACTCTTGATTTCAGTTACATTTTACAGTCTTGCCAATACCTTACATTTTATATAGTGCTTTCTTTTTTATTTCATTGGGATGTGTATCAATTCAATTAGGGTAGTAAAAGTAAACAAGAATTAATTGATTTTTGATATGTTTTACGGGTCATTTCAAATGTGGATTTGATTAAAATGAAAAGATTTATTTCAATATATTTCTCAACAAACTTTTTATTACAATCTACGGTGGCTGCCATAGGACATATGCTTGAGATATTATTTTTTAATTCGTGGCCACGAAATAAAAGTCGTTTCCACGAAAAAAAAGTCGTGGCCACGAAATAAAAGTCGTTCCCACGAAATAAAAGTCGTGGCCACGAAATAAAATTCGTGGCCACGAAATAAAATTCGTGGCCACGAAATAAAAGTCATGGCCACGAAATAAAAGTCGTTCCCACGAAATAAATTTCGTTCCCACGAAATAAAATTCGTTCCCACGAAATAAAATTCGTGGCCACGAAATAAAAGTCGTGGCCACGAAATAAAATTCGTTCCCAGAACGTTGCTTGTTGTAACAAAATACTTGAGATTTGTCGAATAATACGTCTAATGTTACATCTTTAATTCTTAATTATTGCCTCAAATAAACATTGTATCTCTAAAGGCAACACATTTTTGTAAAAAAAAAAAAAGAACCTTTAATCTACATTAACTAATTGTAAAGAATTTAACACTAGATAATAGCCAAATAAAAATGAAACAGTTGTACTCATGATTTCAGTTACATTTTACAGTCTTGCCAATACCTTACATTTTATATAGTGCTTTCTTTTTTATTTCATTGGGATGTGTATCAATTCAATTAGGGTAGTAAAAGTAAACAAGAATTAATTGATTTTTGATGTGTTTTACGGGTCATTTCAAATGTGGATTTGATTAAAATGAAAAGATTTATTTCAATATATTTCTCAACAAACTTTTTATTACAATCTGAATATTCGAAAAGTAATAAATGCAAGTCATAATAAACAAATAATATGCAGATTCATAGAAAGATTAATTAACTTGTCTACTCACCATCTAAAAAGATGAAATATATTAAAGTAGTATATAACACGTAGTACTTATAGTACTTCTAGAAACCATTCCATTCTTATTTTGTTACAACAAGCAAAGTTCGTGGGAACGAATTTTATTTCGTGGCCACGAATTTTATTTCGTGGGAACGACTTTTATTTCGTGGGAACGAAATTTATTTCGTGGCCACGACTTTTATTTCGTAAAAACGACTTTTATTTCGTGGGAACGAAATTTATTTCGTGGCCACGACTTTTATTTCGTAGCCACGAATTTTATTTCGTGGCCACGACTTTTATTTCGTGGCCACGACTTTTATTTCGTGGCCACGAATTTAAAAATAATATCTCAAGCATATGTCCTATGGCAGCCACCGTAGTAAATGTATGAAGGACAAATTTACAGTTCGTTTTCAATAATAAAGCTTTTTCAAGTAGATTATAAATAGTTAAACGGACATATAGATATATAGAAAGTAAAAAGAAAAGATATATATATATATATATATATATATATATATATATATATATATATATATATATATATTCATTCATTGTTATTAATAGCTTATTTGCATAGAATAGGCACATTCAGATTTATATACATAATATACGTTGAAAGAAAATGAATAATACTTACTCTCGCAGAGTTTTCATTATGTTTTTCGTCTTCCTGTAAATGTAAAAATAAGGTTTTCAAGAGTTGTGTCGACCCCTGTGTTCCAAAGAGAGGTTATGAATAAACATAAGATAAAGCACTCTTAATTATAAGAATTACCAATTAATGATGACCTCAAATGAACAAATAACTATAAGACCTCAAATGAAGCAACAAATGAAGAAATAGTAAATGATGTTTTACTTCATAATCTGGAGGGCTGTTAAAAAAAAGAAACTCCTCCCTATCAATGAAACATTAACAAAATTTTAAAAATTAATATTTAAGGCTGAAATTAGCGCCAAACAACGAAATTTGACTTCTTCGCGCAGATAGCAATCGTCTCCAAATTGAGATTTCAACACGCATGGAGGGGAAAAACATGTTAGCTGATTTTACAACTCAACTCGAACCAAAATAAAATTCTTACGATAAAAACAGAAATCGTGTGAAGAGACAAACAATTCCAATGGCAAAAATCTGAAGGAAATAAGGAAAATCTAAAAATGTCAGCAAAATGTACAAAAGACGTCGAATCCAATACATGCTGACAATCAAAACACAAATCATATTAGGTTAGAACAGTGCAAGTAAGAGTTCTGTTATAGACCAGAGATCTGTTATAGGTCAAATGCCTCTTTCCAAAATGATAAGCCGGAGGGAATCAACCAGTCTTCTAACACTGAGGTTCAAGTCTCTGCATCGCGTCACACTAACCAACCAGACAAGGAAAATGACCCTTTGTCTTCTGTGAAACTGTACGTACAAAACAGTCAGACAACACAAATCTACAAACGCAGATAAACAATTAAAACAGCATGAAATCCTATGCAAGTGCTCTTACATCCAATGAGAAAAGTGAGATAAGGCGAGAGAGTTAAAAAATAGAATGAAGTGATCGGCTGTTAAGAAATCATTACAGCAAGGAGACATAATCCATGTTTACAGGGTACACGTTTGTTCGTAGTAAACGCCGAACAAAATGAATTGTTCTAGCTATCAAGGCACGAGAAACATCATTCGAGGATGTCAAAACAGAAATTATAAAATAGTGTGAAAATGTGAATGTTAATGTGTCCTTCTAGCTCATCATTCCCCACTTTTGTATTCCTTGCAAACAATTATGCTGATGACTTCGAGAAAACTGAAAATCCAAAATTCTGGCAGAAACCATCTCCGAAAGAGATTGGATTGTCCGTACAGACAGAAAATCGTAATGGCAGTGATACTATATTTTTCTATGAATCTGTCCTGCTGGAATTTACATAGAGTGTTTAGTTATCTGTCGGAGTTGTCCGATCTGATTGAATTTTGTGACATCGTTTTTATATCTGAACACTTGCTTCCACAAAATTGCGGACCAATTCTAAATATTTCTTTCACGAAAAGCTATACTTTTTTGCAAGACTTGTAATTACCAAAAATAATATTAATACGTAGTGGCATTGTTTTTTGAAAATCTTGTGAACTCTGAAAGAGAAGCAATTAAGTTAGTAAATGAAAGATTAATAGGAATCGAAATTAGCTATGAACAAACTCTCATTCTCCCTTCCACAAATCTTCCTTTTGAAGAAACAAACGGGTAATGCAAGATGTGTTTGACTTGTTTGACGAAGTAAGTGAAATTGACCATATAATACTATGTGATGACTAATACAGATACTAAAAACAAATGCAGAAGTCCGAAGTTAAAATTCCTTAAAGAAAATACATATGAACCGAATCCTAGCAGCTTATTTTAATTTGACAACTATTATACGTTCCAAACAAAAGATTAAATATTAATGTCATGACTGCATCGTTTTACCCGAGTGTATTACCCAAGAATTGAAATATAAGAAAATATTTCAAGAGTTGCCTATGATGTTTCTGGCCATTCCATTACATAGTAATGTCACATAGTAATGGAATACAAAGTATTCCATTACAATGTGACATTGACATCCAAAATATTTTCACTCACCTACCACCAGACTATTCAAGAAATATTTCAAATTGGAAATTAGCTGACAAAACAAAAAGCAACATTTGGAAATACAATTGCTAATCTTTTGAAATCAGTAATTATAATGTCATCAAGGAAAATATCGACATGTTCCTTATTCATTTTCCCGCTTTTTATCTATCATCTGCTGACAAACATATACCTTATGGAAAACTTAATTCTCATATTAAAACATATTAGAAAAAAAATCAGAGTTACACAACGCCCGTTTTGAAATGCATTGTTCTAGAAGATCATAGAAGTCAGGAGGTTCAACTAAGAATTATCAAAAAAGAATCGCACGTAAATTACAAAAACAAAAAGCGTAAATTTAGAAAACTACACCGATTATCAAAAATAGACTGGACATATACACTATTTGATGAAATAATCAGAGCAGCCGAGATAGACATAGGGACTTGTTATACAACAGCGTGGAAAAATTACAAAAAGATCAAGCACAGTTCTATCCTCCAAATTAATATATAAAGAAAATAACTATGAAAACATAACGGACATATGTAATCTATACGAGGAATACTATTCAGATCTTGCGTGCGAGTACAGTATTGTTCAAATAAATTGGATGATAACTTTAGACACTATATTAATGAATTCGTAGAAAACATCGATAAGAATCTAAACCATCATGGAAAACATTCACGGAACAAGACAGTAAAACAGTTGAGAGATATAACAACATGTTGAAAAACTCCCAAAAGGCAAAGCCACTGGACCAGACTTCCTTACAAACGAGCATCTGATATACAGTAGGCATATTCTTACTTAAAAAAAAGCATATGTCTTCTAAATACTATACTGAGTGTAAAACATGTACCCGAAATGTTTAAATTTGGAAAAATTATGTCTATCTATAAAGGTGAAAATAAGGATCACTGTAATCATACAAAATACAAAGGTATAACATTGACATCTGTAGTAAGCAAACTGTTTGAAAAAATAATTCTATCAAGAATTGAAAATGACTTCGCTAACGACATTATATCAATTCCATATATTTTGCAGTTTGGTTAAAAAGTGACTATGGTTGTTATGTCTTAAAAGAAGCAATACGTTGATATTTAGATAAAGGTTCTCCAGTGTTTTGTGCATTTTTAGGTAATGAAAAAGCGATTGACAGAATTTGGCATAATAGTTTCCTACATAAACTATATACTCATAATATTGACTCTAGGATATGGAAAATTAAAAAAAAAACCTGGTATTATAACAGCAAATGTTTTGTGTCACTTTGTTACACAAATTCCGATTTGTTTAAAATTTTACAAGGAGTGGGACAAAGAAGAGTTTTAAGTGACTTTATGTTCCTTGTTTATATTAATGATTTGTAATCTGATATTTGCCAAAATGGTAATTGTCTTGTTTAGGGTGATATATACATACATTTACCAGGTAATTTACTAGCGAATGATAATGCTTTTTAAGAACAATTCGCCAAAATCTTTACAATGTTTACTTAAACAAGTAGAAAAAATATGCATTTACTTAGAAACTTCATTACAATCCAAGTAAAAGTGTCTTTATTGTTTTTAACAAAAACTGATAACACTGTTTATGCTGGTTGCCTTCTACAAGCAAATAAATCAAAGACCGAAACGGCCACAAAGGCGTCAAACTGACATTTTCTTCAATATAGATATCATTAATTTGAATTTCTGTACCAATAGTTGTATATCAATTAATATTAGAATAAAACAGTAAATTAATTTTTGTGTGTATTATAAATTAATGCAACTGTTTCTTTAAAAACAATTTTTAAAAAAAAATCATCATTTATTGGAAACTTAGTATGTTTCGTTATAAAATTGATAATGATGCATTTGTAATACAATAACTTCCTATTGGTTACATAAATCGAAGAAATTTCAAAGTTAAAAAATAAAATATTTTCTTTCTGTTATAAACAGTCTTTGAACAATTTTCACAGGTTCACAACTTGGATACGAGGATACAACACACTAACTGTGTTTACATATTATAATATAACATACTTTTATTTATTTCATTTTCCCGTTTGAAACAAGATTACCTATGGTATGGTTGTTTACAAAATAATCCACACCACATGCGTCGATCTTCTGTACCTATAATATTCAACCAAACCAGCTGCAATTTCATGTTTACTTATTGCAACAAAATCACAAGATACATTTATCGCCTACATTTATTTGGAGACCGTGCCCAATAACAAATAAATTTACATATTAAATTTTATTTTCATTGGGCACGGTTTCCAAATTAAATGTAAGTGATAAACTGATATAAAATATTAAGTGAATTTTTACACCTTTTGTATTCATCCGCCATTTCTTGATTAAGCAAACTTATACTTATGCAATGAGTTGTCCACAATCATGGAGGCACTGTTGGGTTTTTTGTGCACAGTTTAGTTGAATAAATGGAAAATAAAATCTTGTAATACTTTTAATACTTTAAAGAACTCATATCTTATACGCATCCAGATGGCGTAGCAGAAGAAATATATGGACGATTGCCAACTCAGACGATCGCTAAACGACTGCCAAGCATTAGCTCGACGCCTTAAAAACTGAAAAACTAATAAAACAAGTACCAAAACTGCAAAAACAAAAATACAATCATTATACTCTATTGGTGTATAACTCCGATATTCATCCAGTTGTGCCTGCCAAAATATGGAAACGTCTGTGCTACCCTCCGCCCTCTACTCCAGTGAAATATGGTCGTAACTAACACTCACCGACATGCAACTTCTAGAATATGTACAAAGACAATTCTTCAAAATCATTCAAGAATTTTCCAAAATTTCTCCGTCGCTTTCCAGCATTCCAAATATTGGACTGTGGACCATGTAATGCTACATTGATAAATGCCGCTTATTGTTTTTGGCAGAATCCACCGATCAGACCAAAACTCTTTACACAACCAGATTAATAGGTTTATTTTTGATGTTCATGTAAGTAAACATTTTTGCAACTAAGAACTGGTTACAAACAGCTAAGAAATATAAGCTTTTTGATGCGAGTTTCATTTACTGTTAATTTAACGAAGAGGAAAATTTAAAAAAAATGGTTATCAAAATAATATGAACAGAGGAAAGAAATTGCATGCTTCTCCCTATCTCTGTAAGCACCAAAATTTCTTTTTTCAGTAAAATACATACAAAGTTGAGCCCTAATAAGCTGTGGGAGATTTTTTTAAAAAATCCTTCAAGAAGATTGGTAATCAAGTTTTTATTAAAAGTTTCAGCAATGAAAACTGTATGTAAATTTTGCTCTTTATGTTATAAGGCTACAAATAACTATAATATGCACTTCTTGTTAAGCTTTTCTAGCTTTTAAGAAGACAGAATAATATGTTTGAAAACATTTAGAATTACTTGATATCAACGATTATGTATTGTTTGAAAACCAAGATCGACCTAAAACTAAAGATTTTATTCCTTATGAGACGTGTCTATGGTACAGGTTTTAAAAATATATCATATACAAAATGGAAGCAGATTATGTTAATCGTAGCATTTTTGTTTTATAAAAACAGAAGTTTCTTTGCAATAAACTGCCCTAATTTATAAACGTCTATCAAAAATATGTCAATATATAAATATGTAATACTCTAGAAAATAAAGAATATCTTTTTTTATTTTCTCTTAGATAGATAGATAGATAGATAGATAGATAGATAGATAGATAGATAGATAGATAGATAGATAGATAGATTTTGTTACTACTAGCGACATTAAAAAGACAATGAACGTTTTGTTTTATTTAGATTAAAGAGTAAAGGTTACCTCATCTCTGATTTTTATTACTTCATCTGAGCTTTGATTTTCTATTTTCTCAATCTGTGAATAAATGAATATCAAATCATACAATAAGTATATTAACGGTAAAAAACAATTAGATAGATAGATAAATCGAGGGATAAATAGGTAAATACATGCATAAATAAATACATAGATCGATACATAAACATATATTTATTATCAATGGCGTACTTGCATTGAAAAGTCAACTTCAGATTTATATACATAATATACGTTGCAAAATTTAATAATACTTACTTCCTCAGAGTTTTCAGTGTTGTCCTCGTCTTTCTGTAAATGGTAAAATGATAACGTTAGAGAATGTTTTAAATATAGAAATATTTGAAGAAAATGATAGATAGATAGATAGATAGATAGATAGATAGATAGATAGATAGATAGATAAACACAGACTGGTGAATGGATAGATAAATAGAGCGATCGATCTATCGATCGATAGATAGATAGATAGATAGATAGATAGATAGATAGATAGATAGATAGATAGATAGATAGATAGATTTTGTTATCACTAGCGACATTAAAAAGACAATGAACGTTTTGTTTTATTTAGATTAAAGAGTAAAGGTTACTTCATCTCTGATTTCCATTACTTCATCTGAGCTTTGATTTTCTGTTTTCTCAATCTGTGAATAAATGAATAAGAAACTATACAATAAGTATATTAACGGTAAAAAACAATTAGATAGATAGATAGATCGAGAGATAAATAGGTAAATGCATGCATATATAAATACATAGATCGATACATAAACATATATTTATTATCAATGGCGTACTTGCATTGAAAAGTCAACTTCAGATTTATATACATAATATACGTTGCAAAATTTAATAATACTTACTTCCTCAGAGTTTTCAGTGTTGTCCTCGTCTTTCTGTAAATGGTAAAATGATAACGTTAGAGAATGTTTTAAATATAGAAATATTTGAAGAAAATGATAGATAGATAGATAGATAGATAGATAGATAGATAGATAGATAGATAGATAGATAGATAGATAGATAGATAAACACAGACTGGTGAATGGATAGATAAATAGAGCGATCGATCTATCGATCGATCGATAGATAGATAGATAGATAGATAGATAGATAGATAGATAGATAGATAGATAGATAGATAGATTTTGTTATCACTAGCGACATTAAAAAGACAATGAACGTTTTGTTTTATTTAGATTAAAGAGTAAAGGTTACTTCATCTCTGATTTCCATTACTTCATCTGAGCTTTGATTTTCTGTTTTCTCAATCTGTGAATAAATGAATAAGAAACTATACAATAAGTATATTAACGGTAAAAAACAATTAGATAGATAGATAGATCGAGAGATAAATAGGTAAATGCATGCATATATAAATACATAGATCGATACATAAACATATATTTATTATCAATGGCGTACTTGTATTGAAAAGTCACCTTCAGATTTATATACATAATATACGTTGCAAAATTTAATAATACTTACTTCCTCAGAGTTTTCAGTGTTGTCCTCGTCTTTCTGTAAATGTCAAAATGATAACGTTAGATAATGTTTTAAATATAGAAATATTTGAAGAAAATGATAGATAGATAGATAGATAGATAGATAGATAGATAGATAGATAGATAGATAGATAGATAGATAGATAGATAGAAAAATAGATAGATAGATAAACACAGACTGATGAATGGATAGATAAATAGATCGATCGATCGATCTATCGATCGATCGATAGATAGATAGATAGAAATATAGATAGATAGATAGATAGATAGATAGATAGATAGATAGATAGATAGATAGATAGATAGATAGATAGATAGATAGATAGATAGATTTTGTTATCACTAGCGACATTAAAAAGACAATGAACGTTTTATTTTATTTAGATTAAAGGATAAAGGTTACATCATCTCTGATTTCCATTACTTCATCTGACCATTGATTTTTTATTTTCTCAATCTGTTAATAAATGAATTATACAATTAGTATAATAACGCAAAAACAATTAAATAGATAGATAAATCGAGCGATAGATAGGTAAATGCATGCATATATAAATACATAGATACATAAACATATATTTTTTATTAACATCTTACTTGCATTGAAAAGTCACCTTCAGATTTATTTACATAATGTACGTTGCCAAAAAAAATTATACTTACTTCCTCAGAGTTTTCAGTGTCTTCCTCGTCTTTCTGTAAATGTAAAAATGATAACGTTAGAGAATGTTTTGAATATAGAAATATTTTGAAGAAAATGATATATATATAGATAGATAGATAGATCGATCGATCGATCGATCGTTCGATAGATAGATAGATTTTGTTATCACTAGCGTATCTGCTAAGACCATAAAAGATTGTGTTTCATTAAGAACAAAGAATAGGGCACTTCATCTGTCATTTCGCTAACCTCAAAAAATACATAGATAAATAGAAATAGATAGATTGATTGATCAAAAGATAGATACAAGTAGATAGATACTTGCAGTAATAGATATTTAGATAGATACATTAATACATATTTTTAGTTATCAATAATGTATTTTCAATAACACACAAGAATTGTAATACAAATAAAAAGAATACATTTTCTTAATTCTAATGTTTTTTTTTTATTTTGCGTGTTAAATGGTATAAAATCATTCGTTTGCTTTTTTTATTGTTATCATTCGTGTATAGTGACAATTCAGCAAGTCAGTGATCGTCCATGTTTCCGATGTGTTCGTTTATGTATGAGAATTATGCGTGTCGTTTGTCAACAATAACGTTGTAACCACTGCAGATGATAGATAGATAGATAGATAGATAGATAGATAGATAGATAGATAGATAGATAGATAGATAGATAGATAGATAGATAGATAGATCTATTTATAATGTATTTGTGTAAATAAGCATGCTGAGATTTCTATACGATACTATATGAAAAAAATCCCTACTACCTCAGGGTTTACCGTATCTTTGTTGTCTTTCTGTAAAAGAAATGTTAAAATTAAAACCTTTTAAAAATGTTCTGAATAAAGAAACATAACAGATAGATAGATAGATAGATAGATAGATAGATAGATAGATAGATAGATAGATAGATAGATAGCTATTGTTATCAGTAACATCTTCGCATAGACTAGGCACAATAATGTTTTAAAAGAAAATATCAGATGAAAAATTGAATAATGCTTACGTCCTCAGATTGTCCTCTCCATTTTTTCTTTCTCTTTAAACGAAAGAATAATAATGTTAGGGAATATTTTAAATAAAGAAACCTTTTGAAGAAAATGATTAATAAAAAGAAACAATACCTGCAACGTTAACGTTTACACGATAAACTATACAATCGAATAGAATTTGCGCGAGATAACACATAACGGATGTACGATACCTAAAGATTGATAAACCATAGGAAAGGGTAAACAATGTAAATGATAAACATTTAATTGCGTTAAACTATCTTCATGATTAATCTTATAATTACATAATTTGATAAAAAGCACATGCAAAACAAGATAAAAACATTCTCCTTTTTTTATTAAAATGACAAGTTAGAATCTTATTTGTGTCATTTATAAAATAAACAGAAATGACCATTAAGATATTAATTTACTAAAAATATAAGCTAAACGACCAATAAATTATCTGTATTATAAAAACATGAAATCAAA
The DNA here is from genome assembly GCA_020458035.1 of Magallana ariakensis. Taxonomy (NCBI): domain Eukaryota; kingdom Metazoa; phylum Mollusca; class Bivalvia; order Ostreida; family Ostreidae; genus Magallana; species Magallana ariakensis. The sequence continues at coordinate 362,355 of CM035820.1, forward strand.
TGAAAAATAGCGGGCACAATAAAATACCACTCTGGTTCTAGATAAAAAAAACCTCTTATATAATAAATATATCTGTTTTGTAAAACATATGCATAAATTAACGAAGTAAATTATGTACAAGTTAATGTTTACGCAGTTAGATACTACGTGTGCCCTTAATACACCTGATATACATACATACTACCTTGTTCTTAAGAACCTCGATCGTACACATTTCTCTTTAATTTCATTGCTTTCATACTGTTCTTACATTTAACGAATTGCACTTATAAACTCTAAAAATATAATTTAAGTGTTATGTTAATTTGAATTAAGTTTTAAAATTTGTTTTTACCAAAAAAGAAAATCCAGATATTACAACTTTAACATTTTACACAGAATTCAAATCATCTCTTGGAATATGATTGCGGGTGTCCAGTTAATGATAAAAAATGTTTCAGAAATTGAATATTTATTCCGAGGGTCAATTAAAACCAGAAAAACGACGTTTTTTTACAAACAAAAAATTTGGGGCTCGTAACATAAATGGTATTTAAGTCTAAGACAAGTAGGACTTCTGTACAATCAAGATTGGCGGCCAGTAGATGTGACGTAAGTATGTCTTAAGTATTGTTTTCACACATTTAGAAGTTTTGTTGTTAATTATTTCAATTCAGCAGTTGAATACAGTTTATTAATCACATAATTTACACAAAATGAATACCTTAATATTTACGAAAATAAAAGTTTTGATTTAGTTGATAAAAATATTAAATGTTGAGATTAAATTTTATTACAGTGGTCGTATTGAGCTGTAACATTTTGCATAAAGTATGCAAGCGGGCTGCTGAATAGGTTGTAAATACGTAACGGTCGGTTAACAAAAAGTAACTATATATGTAAACTCGCGAAACTTATGAAATTAAACAAAGAGAACGTTTGAAGACAGAAAAAACCTCAGTGACTTTAAGGACGACGATTGCCACATTTCAATATATCGACTTAATGAAGAAATTATACTCAGAGTATGTGGGTTGCCTTATTGGTGAGGTAAGATGTAGAACAAAAGATGAAAAAGAAATCCACTATATTATTCTATCAAGTTCTAACGGCATCGCGATATTCGCTACAGGCAGTCTTCGAGAAGGACTAAAATAGTGAATATTCATCAAAACAAAGAAGTAACAACAATCGACAAAATATATTGCCTAAGATCCATCGTTTTGAGCTTTTTAAGAATTTTAGGTACATATGTATGTTTACTCATGCCACCTTGAATTTTGTGTCTGTACATTTACATCTACCCTCATCTAATATCAACGATATCAATCACGTGTATCTATAAATAAACAAGATATTAACATAAGCTAATGATTCTATTACCAATACATTCAAATTCGACAAAAGATATGAAACATTCGTTTTTACTTTTTAATATACGCATGATTTCGCTAAGACTTTGCTAAGTTTGCTTTATGTTACGGTATAAGACATACTTAAGCAGGACTTATACAGGTCCTAAGATTCCGCCTAAGTCCTACTTGTGACCCTACCTAAGTCAAAATCTTAGCATGCTTTATGTTACGAGCCCCTGGCTCCTACAGCATATAACGTAAACATTTTATGCATTAGCCTTATCAACTCTTGGAATTTGATTGGATATCATATGTCCTCTTGGTGTGTAATAGGTTTTGGAAATAATTTGATTTTAACTTTAGGGGACAATGTGTTCCAATGAAAGACAATTTTAACACCAAAAACAGGGTTCCTAAAACCCCTTGTACAATTTTCACAATAACCTAATCATCTCTTGGAACATGCGTAGGGTGTTATGCAGATGCACAATAAGGTTACAGTAATTTATTTTTTCCTCAGGGAATCAAATAGGGGGCAAAATGACGTTTATCCCTCCTTATAAAACATGGTTCCCAAAACACTCTACAGATATTTTAAATAGACAAATTGTCTTTTGAAATATGAATGGGGTGTCTTGTAAATGCGCAATAAGGTTTCAGACATGAAATTTTCATCCAGGAGTCAATGAGATGCTAAAAATTAAATGTTAAATTTTTTTTCCTTAAAGGGACTTGGACACGATTTCAGATGAAAATTTTATTGTTTATTTTTATGTATTAAATAGTTTGTGTATTTTGAATGATTTACCAAAATTTGAATGTTAGAAGTCGTGTTACAAGCGATATACAGAGGAAAGAAGTCGTTGTTATGTAAACAAAGCTCGAGTCTTATATTTGTTTACAAATAATGTAAAGTAAAGAAATTACCATTTCTTTCACAAAATAACTTGTGGAAACAAAATAAACTTATTAAATGTGTTCATAAATAAGTTTATCAACAACAAAATGCAACATTAAATTGAAACTTTTACCAATTCAAGACATATGTAAACAATAACAGGACTCGAGCTTTGTTTACAAAACAAAGAATTTTAACCACTGTAACTCGCTTGTAACTCGATATTTGACTTTCAAATTTTGACAGAGCATTGAAAACATTCATATTAACCATTCTAGACATTAAAAATGACAAAATAAATTTTTTAAAAATTGAGCTCAAATCGTGTCCAAGTCCCTTTAAGAAAAACATGGTTTTAAAATTCCGCTTACAGTTTTCAAAAAAAAATTATCTCTTGAAAATTAAATCGGATTGTCTTGCAGATGCGTAATAAGGGTTTGGATTTTTTCTCAGTTTAGGGGTCAGATTCTGGGTAAAAATGACCTTTATACATCCAATTTTACTTGGTTTCCAACACTTTTTTTACAATTTCTATAATAGCCAAATCGTCTTTTGGAATATAAATAAGGGTGTCTTGTAATTGTGCAATAAGGTTTCTAAAATTTAATTTTAATCCAGAACCCATTAGATGCTAAAAATGATATTATTCTACAAAAAGATCAAGTTACTTTAATTCTTCTTACATTTTACACAACAGCCAAATCAACGAAAAATATGAATAGGGGGTGTTCAGTAAATGTGCTATAAGACTTCGGATTTTTTAAAAACTCTCTTTATCGGAATTTGTAAACTGTAAACAAATGACGTTTTTTTTTTTTAAATAATTTTACACTTTCCATAAGTGTTAAATAATCTTTTGAAATTGAAATATGACTTGTGGTCTGAAAAAATTATAAACTGGTAAAAAATGTTTCAAAAATAACATTTACACTTAACATAATTGTCAAATGATCTATTGATATATGATCAGAAGTTTTATTTCCTCCCTGGGAATCAATAACTCATATTCAGGTAAAATACACACACGCACGCACGCACGCACGCACGCACGCACGCACGCACGCACACACACACACACACACACACACACACACACACACATATATATATATATATATATATATATATATATATATATATATATATATATATATATATATATATATTCGGGGCAATTATAAATTTTCCTAAACAAAGCAGGTTCAACATTGGGGTAAAAATTACTCACAAATGACTCACATGGGTCAAACTTTACACATGAATAAGATTCAATACCTATGATTATTCCAAGTTTTGGGAAGTCAGGGTAACTCACAAATAGCATAAACTACATACCATATTATTTGCAATGACACAATGAGCAGAAAAATGTGGTTTAGGGTTGGGGATCTCAACAGTTATGAAACTATTATATCATTTCTTATTTTAAATGGGGAGGGGGTAAACAACCTCTAGGGTCATGGTTATGTATGGTTTAGTGGTAGGGATCTTAACAGTGTTCATGATATTCAATAGTCAAGTCAGAACCATCTCATTAGGTCATCATCTTTATAACATTTGATGCGCCATCACACAAGAAAAAAATATATATAGTTCTTGGAGTGATTTAGAAACGCAATGGTTTTCAGGATTCTTGAAGCTCGTAACATAGAGGGTACTAAAGTCTATGACAGTAAACCTCTGTACATTATTATACTTTATACTTAAGTCCGTAACTAGAAGAGTACTTAGCTAGGACAATTTACCAAAACCTTAGGCGGCCGGTAGTGGTAACTTTAGTTTGTCTTAAGTTTTGTTTACGAATATTTAGGGCTTCTTTTTTAATTATTATACACGACAGTTTTTTGTCAGAAATTTTTAAAAAACTGGAAGGGATATTGATACAAATATGCAACAATCTTACAGCAATTCTATCAATCTATCGAATGTAAGGTTTTTGATTTCCTGTTCTGGTACTTCCGGTTTTTACAAGGAAAACTGTAAAAATTAAATAAAACGCAATATTTTGTTTATTCTTTGAGTTAGAACGTTCAAATTTTAGAATTAGATGTATTTTATCTAATTGTACAAAATTGTAAGCGTAGTCATTTTTCTATATTTTACCGTTTAGGAGATATAAGGCCCAAAACTTTAGAAAAGGGGGGATGAAAAAGCAAAAAAATTCAAATGACCTTAAAAATTGTATATGACGCCTAGATATTATCAAAATAGAAATTATTAACATATATTCCAAGTTCCATAAAAAAAAATAATGACTTATTCCGGTCATAATTATAGGTCGATGAAAATAGTCTAAGGGAGTTTTAATGTTAAACTAAAATCTTGCGTCATTCGTTTTCTCAAAAGTTTTTTAAGTAAATGTTACATAATTTCATCTGTGTAATAACACACACAATACCCAGACCGAAAAGGTTTTGGGTGGACAATTAAAAATATAAGGGGTCTGCAGGGGGAAATGTTCAAAACAGCCCTTAAGCCGTAACTTTTTTATTTTTCGTTCAATTTTAAAAATCTTTTCAGTTGCTAAAAATAAAGAGTACAATCTAAAAATTATGGCCCGAGGGGTTTGAAAGGCCTAAAGATCACAACTTGTTTAAATTTCAAAATTCTATTTAAAAGAGTTATCTCGCTTTGCTCTAAGAATGTAGAGCATAAATACTGTAGGCATACCAAGTTCTGTGTCCGAGGAATGAATACTTACTTTAAAATGATTTTTTGAAAATATTCCTCTGGAAATTAGAAGTGTAGCTACTTGTAAAGTTCTGGAGTTATCTTTCTTTTGACATTGCACTACTCATAAGTTCCTATTTAAGGAACTGGTTATACCAAGGCGTTCAAAAATTTTGGAAATAGATTAGAAATGACTTTTTCTGATATTTTAGATAAAAAAGGGAAAATGGGGCTGTCGAAAAGCTCTTACTTTTTGTTGAAGACAAAAACAGTTCTAGTTCGAATTGTTTTTGTTAATTATTGCAATTCAGCATTTGAATATATTGTTTTAATCACATATTTATGATTTATAATTTTCACAAAATTAATATCTTAATGTCTACCAATATCAAAGTTTTGGTTTAATTGATATAAAAATTAACAGTAGTCGTAAATTTAAATGAACTATACATATTCCATATTACATGTATTAGTATTCAAGTGGGCTGTTGAATAGGTTGTAAACACTTAATGGTCGATTTACAAGTAACTTTATATGTAAACTCGCAAAACTTTAGAAAATTAAATAAGGACGTCTAAAGATAAAACAAAACCCATTAATTTTTAAAGATGACGATTGCCTCATTTTAAGATATCGACTTGATGAAGAAATTATATTTTGTGTATATGAATTGCTTTAATGATGTGGACAGATCTAGAACGTATATTTCAGTTAATAGTACAGGTAGATTAAAAAATGGATATGCATTTTCAGGTCTGACACAATCTCTTGATTTACAAATGGTATCTGGTATTTATATTTGCTAATTAGCTTTATAAAGTTAAAATATTGCAAAGTAGTTCTATCAATGTATACAAGATATTCAACGCCCTTTTTGCAAATTATTGAAATATAAAAATTCACATGTACAATGTAGGTTCTTTCCATCAATGTTGCTGAAAAAAATTACTTATACTATATCTTCAAAATGCAGCGTTTGGATATAATTAGTAGACAAAATATATCAGTCTGGTGTCTACATTCAGCAACTAGACATTGAAATGATAACTATCACAAAGGTCTTGTTAAATAAAGGATATTAGGTTGAAAAGCGTATGAGAAGACTGTGCATTGATCTTAACCCCTGAACTAAAAAATAAGAAATTCAGTCTTTTATCATTGTACCCCTCTTTGACAACAATGGGTTTACCCATAAAATACTTATTGAATAAGCATTATAAAAATACACTTGTTATCGTTTTTTATGACTGGTGTGTGATGATGTGGTAGTGATTTAAAGGGGAAAAAAACAATTGCCTTCAATCTCACTAGAAATGTATCTAATACACAAATCCTAGGGATTGGTTGGCGGGGTATTAAACCCTTTCCTTTTTCGCCGTATGCTCTCTATACTTATTTAATGCACATATCGTTAATTACATGATTTTTAGTTGACCTAATATGGTTTATTCGCGGTCAGTAAATTCCATATGGGGCAAGAGCAGAGCTTGAATTCCCATATGAAAGAGCTAGAGCCACGGACCACCAAAAATTGACTTATCTTAAAAAATCACCATAATTTGATCAATGATAGTGTAGACATTTGCCTTTCATAACTGTTTTCTTTTTTTTGCATATCTATAATACTTTTTATTAACAGAGTTCAGAATATGGTACTATTTTCATAAAAAACGACGTCAGTTTTCGTAAAGTAACGTCATGAAATTATAAAATTACGCATGACTTGAATTTAATAAGATAAACCCCAAAAAGTTTTCTTGTAGACTTTATAATAAATTTATGAAAAATAATTTTTTTACGAAAATACCATGAAAAGTAGATATACAATAAAGTTTAAAATATACAGGGATCAGTAATAAAGGTTATTCTAGATACATCGATGTCATCAAAGATTTTTTTTCTTTCTGCTATCCAAAATTGCATAAAGTAATGCTGAGGCTGCACAGTATTTCACGGGGTGACATTACTGAGAATTAAGCATTGATTTATACCGAAATCATAACAATTTTTAAAGAATAAATATATAGGTATGACAGGAATATGGTACCTGAATTTAACAAATATGCAGGTAAATGTCAAATTTTGATTTATTACCGTCCGTGTACATTATTCTGCATGGTTTTTTCTTTGTTTCAAGGATTTGATATTTTCACACAAAACCTGGCATTTTTTAGCAGTTAGATGCCGAAGTATATATATATTTTTTTTATTCCCTTATTTTTTTATTGTGAACAAAGGTTGAATATATAAAGGATTTTATGATATATTCGCTCTCTCACTTCTCACATACTCACATTTTCATCCCATATTGTAATATAAATAAAGAGTAGGGTAGTTGCTTGTGATATTTATGAAACAGAATGCCTTAGCAGTAAAACTACAATCCATGAAAAAAAAAGAAAAAACAAAAACAGTAAAAAAAAAAAAAAAAAAAAAAAAAAAAAAAAAAAAAAAAAAAAACCCATAAACAATACTAAAGTTATTATTGTACATATGTCACATTTAAACTGCCAGATAATTAATAAAATCATTCCATGGAGACCATGCTTTTTCAAATTCTTCAATTTCTGATTTCTGAATATAAATATACTTTTCAATCTTGTATCTTTGATTTAAATAATGTAAACGCCCGAAAAAATTTGGTGTCTTATTTTGTTTTAAACATGAAAATATATATTGCTTTGTATATAGAATTACAAAGTTTAGAATTCTTTATATATTTATATATAAGTATATTCTTTATTAATTAGATAAAAAAGAAATAAAGAAAAAAAATTATGGAACATTGAGAGAGAGAGAGAGAGAGAGAGAGAGAGAGAAAGAGAAAGATATTTGGTTTACAATGACGAGGCCGGGTCTAATTTGTTCTGCCCTAGATTGTTTAATGATTTTTTTTACATGAAATTATACTGATATAATTATCATTTTAAGATGAAAAAAAAGTCAGACATAAACCATATCGTTTATTTAGGGGGTCATCTCAAATTTTGTGAATTTTTAACATAGGACCCTATTGGATTTTGCTTAAAATGTATCAATTTTGCACAATTTTTTACATTCATTTAAAACTTCTGCCTTAGTGACTTTTTCGGTTACAAGAAGTTGTACGTGAATAATATTGTGACATTGTCTTGAAAAAATGAATTCATAGCAAGCATGTAAAAGCATGTAACATTAGTGTTATATGGATACTAAAAGAACTAAAGATTCATCGTACTGATTCAACCGACGTCGTCAATGTCAAATTATGACATCACTGATGATTAATTAATAGAAAAAACATGATAAAGTTACAGATTTTAACTTGATATGCATTTCTAAAATAATAATTTTGTAAATAATCACGAATAATTTTTTATCGGTATTTGTTTTTACTATTTTAATAAAAAGCAGATGATTTCCCTATAAAAGAGTGTTCTGTTTTATTTTCTGTTACTGAAATTTTCAAAATTTGTAAAATACATATATTTGCCACACATGAGTACCTCTAAAAGTTACATTTACGTTTTACATTTGCAAATATTTCTCAGTTTTAAAAGTTTCAAAGAAGTACTTATGTGTGGCTCCATTCAAATTATGGAAATACTGCAGTAAAATCTACTTTTTTTCAGCTATTTTTAACGACCATGTTGTGTTTGCTGTTCTAAACGAGGTGAATAAAACTAAGTGTATTTATAACTTTTATGATTTTAATACCATTTTTTTTAAATTGAACACAATAAGAATATTAAGGAAAACAATTCATGGAAAATTTGATCTTTTAACAATTATTATGTTGTTCGGTAGGTGAATGAATGTTTATTTCTCTCAAACCATATCAATGGTACATGAAGAACAAAATAACATATTTACAAATGCAAGATAAGTTAGGAAGAGTAGAGAAATCTAAATAAATCTAGCTACTAATTCTTTAATAAATATGGACAACTTTTTTTCAAAAAATCAATATATACGGTATTCATTTGTTGAGTAATTTTTATCAATTAACTTGTTGCGGACTAAAGAAAATGCCTGACATTCCATAACATAGTGGTATTCGTCACCCAATGAGCTTTTATTATTTTATGAACAAATTCTAAGAAATCTTTCTATGTTACTTCATGTTTCTTTTTCAATTGTGTTTTATGAATGCAGGTTCTAAATTTTGTAAATGACTCTTAAATCGTTTGGAAGTTTTTTAAGATATATTTCTTGTCCAAAGCTTTTCTTGAAAATTCTGTAATTCAAATATTTGGGCGAATTTTCTACATTTGTTAACCAATTTTGCAAAAAAAAAAAACCCTTGGTAAATGAGAACTTCTTTAAAACAGATTTTAGCCAGTTGATGCTAGAAAAACTTTGATTAATCCAGACATAAGAAAGACTCTATGAAAAAAGAATATCTCTAACATATTTCAACCATGTGTGCATAATTTGAAGTATTCTATTATGAAAGATGTTTAGCACATTCTAATAGTTGTTTTGTTTAATAAATCAACCTAGATATAACGTACACAACCTTATTCTAAGAGTTTGCGCTGTACTTTTCATCAAAAAATTGAAGAATGACACACCAAACTTTGGCATGTGCCCACCGTAAAAACGAAGTCAATGTAATGGTTATTTTTAAAAAATGATATTAATTTAAAAATATTATATAAATATCAATTTTCAATTTTCATTGAAAATCTATTGCAGACCTTTTTTTAAAATTGTTTTTTTTCCCCACAAGAACGATTTTCTCCCTTATGTTCAATTGAAAAAAAGAAGTAATACAAATAATATTTGAAATGGCCACTACTAAAGATCCAATCCGATTTGTATGTTACATTTTTTTATTGATTTTGATATATCCTAGAAACTGTGAACAAGTGAATTGGGTCCGTCCTTAAAACTGCTGTTGTTAAGGAAATATGTGGACAAAAGAAAATAGTATGTCTTAAAAGTATTTTGTTAATCTGCTTTGAATTACTGAAAATGCCGATTTTCTATGTGTTTCCGTTGTATATATACTTGTATTTTTAGATAGTCCCCCCAAAAATTAGATGTTATTGAGATTCGGTGTTAGAAATAATCACTCCTGTACGGTGCCTTATATATGTACCCAAAGCGCATCAGGTCCATCGTCCTTCAAATGCTGAATAATGCTTAAGGATTACGTTTACTCATAGGCGAAAACGAAATCCACTGATAGGAACGAAAAACTTTTTATTGTTCATTGTAGACCTACTATTGTGGTGCTTTTTTCACTTTCAAAGAACTAGATCGATGGCCTTCTTTTTATGCTAGTGACCTCTGAATGTTTTTTTGAAAAAAAAAATTATCCACCCTTTCCAAGGTTTTCTTTATTTTGTAATTATTAGAAATAATAAAACAATTGTTGGTTGGAAATAGAGGTAGGGAAGAGTGACCATCCTCTGCTGACCGGTCCGTAAACAAGTGTTTAATTATTGTCTTACAATTAGTATGAAAAACGTCAGTCGGCATGCGACCCAGTGACAGATTGTATTTATTTGCTGACAAGGTCGTTGTATCGACCATAGAACTTATGAAAAGATGATTTCAATCGACACTGTTTTATCAGCATGTTTTGAAAATAAGTTTTGTTTTCCATGGTAACATTCTTTAGATTTTCATTTGCCTACCAGTGTTTTTTTTTTCCATAATTTGAAATTGACCATACAGTGTGCGAATGGAAGGTCTGATCACGTACTAACTCGTATTTATACCCTGATATTTATCCAAAAATTTAGCAGGATGCAAGATATAAAAAGTTACAGGGTCAATATGGAGTCAACTCAACTTTGTAAGTTTGACAAATAACATATAAAAATATCTTTCAAGATAACCTGTACAATGCAAAATGAGGGTTTATGATAATAAGCTTATTTAATCAAAAAAAGATTATGATATAGTACGCTGGAAAAGGGAGTTGACTTTTTAGAATGTGAATATAAAAGTAATATTTACGTACACCGGTGTTTCATAGTATATCTTGGTCAACATCATAATGATAAATGAAAAAAAAATATAGACAAATAGATACATATTGCTTTCAATATCTTATTTGCATGGACTAAGGACATTTTTTTTCATTTGAAAAATAAAACCACACTTACTTCTTCTTTCTTCCCATTCCTCGTTTTTTCAAACTAAAAATAAAAGAATAAAATTATTCAGCAAAGACAATTTTAAGACAATTGTAGATAGATAGATAGATAGATAGATAGATAGATAGATAGATAGATAGATAGATAGATAGATAGATAGATAGATAGATATTATGTCACTATACAGTCATGTAACTAGGGTCTTTGCGTTGATAATACAGATTGTTATATCACTATTATTGTATATTATTGCATAGACAAGGCTTATTTTTATGTTAATTGAAAAATTGAGCAATTCTTACTGCTGTAAAGTGTTGAACACATATTCTTTTTATCTGAAAAAAAAATTGAACAATTAGAAACAATTTTGAATAAAAACTTAAATGGAAGAAAATGAAAGATGGACTGATTGACTGACAGAAAGAAAGAAAGATAGATAGATAGATAGATAGATAGATAGATAGATAGATAGATAGATAGATAGATAGATAGATAAAAAGATAGATGATAAATAGAAAGATAACTTATGCTCACTTTATGGAACTCTTGCATCCACAGTTCATCCTTCTGTCGACCCTAAATTGATAAACATAATCTATAAAAAAAAAATGTGTACTCTATTTGCAATATTTTGAAAAAAGTTCAACAGCTGGTATTTTTGCATTCATTACCAAAAATCTAAATCCAAGTAGAATCTATGATAAACATCTTTTATATATATATATATATATAAATATATATATATATATATATATATATATATATATATATATATATATATATATATATATATATATATATATATGCAATGTGTATCGTTCCGATCCTCTCAAATTGTCGTTTAACTGCCTCGGTTGGGGCGGAGGTAGAGCACCAATGAAAGTGAATTTCCCTGTGCTTTATATATCTATATCATTCACTATGGGCAGGCATATGTCAATTTGAGAGTATTGCAATGTTTGTACTTATATATATATATATATAGTTGATCTACAATACAAAAAACTTGCAGCAACCTGCAATTTTTGGAAGTTGATTTTAATCAACTCTCCTATTCCTATGCAGTTACTCAGGCAAACCGAAAGTGAAACAGTGTTTGGACCTAAGCACAAATTAACACCGCTGACAACATTTAGTTCTTGAAAATAATCGATAAATTTGATGTAATGTATTCTAAAGCATAGTTTTTCAAGGCCACTTATTTATAGATACCTTGTAAATAGTCAGATTTTAATTGGTATGAACAATATAGATATTTTTTTTATATTCGTACATTGTATGTATTCCTACGCCAGAGTTCGAACCAGACGCTCGGCTGTCTCCGTTAATCTCCGCTTGTCGGAGATTAACGGAGACAGACGAGCGTCTGGTTCAACGAGACTAGAGTTCTATAGTGCTTTGATCCATACAATTTCTCAGAAATATTTCGATTACTGATACGTACATGTAGTTTGATGGAATTAATTATTTGAATATTACATATGATTTATATGGGGTTTTCACAAAATTCCTGTCGAAGAATTCATATTATAAAAAATGTGTATAATTCAAATACATATAGGAAACGGGGTCTATGAAACTACTTACCATGCAAAATAACCTAACATATCGTTGATTTAAAAATAAATAATAGTCGATAAAATCAACTCCCGTCAGTACTTCAGTACTTTGATTTTCAAATTATGATTGAAAGAAAAAAATCATTAAGCAAAGACAGATTTAAGGAACGTTTAGATAGATAGATGGATAGCTGGATGGATGGATGGATGAATGGATAGATAGATAGATAGATAGATAGATAGATAGATAAATAGATAGATAGATAGATAGATAGATAGATAGATAGATAGATAGATAGATAGAGAGAGAGATAGATAGATAGAAATTATGTCACTGTACAGTCATGTTCCCAGCGTCTTTGCGTAGACAAAGCATATTATTGTATCAATCATAAAATTCAACAAATTCAAATTGCTTACTTTCTTTAACCGTTGAGTCCACATTTTTTTGACCTGTGATAAAAGAATCGGGATATTAGGAACAATATTGAAGAAAAAAATATAATATGGAGGAAAAGATAGATAGATAGATAGATAGATAGATAGATAGATAGATAGATAGATAGATAGATAGATAGATAGATAGATAGATAGATAGATAAATAGATAGATATTTTTTTTACTACACTGCTCTTGTAAATTCAAAATCTCCTGATATACCCGGGACTGACTAACTTCTTACTGTACTATATTGTTGATTAAACACTTTATTACATTAATAATTAGCTACTGTACTCTAAGTTGTCCATTGTAGAGCACTGTACCTTCCAACTGACCAGCACTGTATTCAAAAATGCATGGTTATAATGTAAAAAGGCAATAGTTACGAGATTTTGTTGACAAAAATATCTTTCCAAACGTCTGTCACACAAAGGAAATATAAAATATCAGCACATTCCTTAAACGTTAAAAAAGAAAGGCATACAAACCTACCTATAAGTAGGTTAAAAAAGAAAGGCATACAAACCTACCTATAAGTGACCGCAATGCACTTTGTAAAGTTCTCAAGATTGAGAAGACAAAATTGATTTTGTTTTGGTTTACCTTGCCTTGAATAAATATATATATATATATATATATATATATATATATATATATATATATATATATATATATATATATATTTAAGCCTGCCGTAATACCTGGATATGCATATGTACACAAAGAACAAGCATGGATATATTTTGTTGATTCTGTAATAATTGGCTGCCCTTTTAATCGGCTAAATCAAAATTAACGAGATAAAGGGAATAAACACATCTATCAAATTGAAAGACGTCTTGCCAGACACTATAATCCTGTAGACGTGCTGGTTAAGAATGTGTATTTACTATACTTATAATATCATGAGTGATTGGTAACATGAGAAAAGAAACGTATAAAATATATGCACATTTTGTTTGGTAATTTAAGATTTTCATCTCCTCGGAAAAATAATATAAAGAAATTGTAATTTTTTTATTGTAAGATTTAGATATATCAATTAAAACTGATAAATAGATCATAGATCAATTTAACGATCTGTTCAATTTTTCTCTGTATAAATGATGTATACATAGTACGGCAAAAAATGAATGTCAAAGAAAATATAAGATTAAGATATAAAAAAAAGATATTGATAAAGAATTTAACTTTTCAGATCAATGGTACTGTAGTGGTATAATGCTGGTCAGTGTCCTGTACAGTGGTGTTCATTTAGGCATCAGTCACAACTGGCCATACATGTTTGATGATCGTGCGTCTGCACTCAAGTCGTGGTTCCCGCGGCTGATCGTAGCTTTAAAAATCGTGTGCATTGCGAAAAGCAGTACTGTATTAGCATTCGCGTCGTAGGTCACTTGCAAGCGATTGTACCGACGTCTTTTCTTTGTCTCACTAACAGCCGCACGGTCAATTATTAGTTTTCGCATTAAATAATGAATATTTTTTTTCTTTAGGCATTTTCTGAAATAAATCTGCAGTAATCAAATGAATATTGAAACGTCAAAAGAACTTAAAGAAAAAGGACTTTTACTCTGTAACTGCTGCTTTTCTGAATATATTAGCTAAACTTGGTAAAACATCTAAAGAATGTTTTGAAAACATAGTTAATCTTTCATATCTGATACCATAAAAGATAAAGAATTACTATGAAATCTAGAAGGAAGTTTGCGCAAAAATTTAGTGTCAGCGAATTTTATTATTAATTGATAATTTTTTTGGCCAATGTTAAATCTTTCAATGCTGTTACTTTTTAGTTAGCTATTTGTTGAACTTAACATTATCTTCAAAAAAAGCTTTGAGTAAACTTTCAATTGAAAGCATAAATCTACATCGATTTACTTTGCTTTTAAAAATGTATCTTTTAAGAGTGACAACATATACACTTCATTCATTTTTAAAGTCAAAGTATTTTTTCTGGGTTCCTGTTTCCGATATCATTATGCAAACAATTTCAAAAAGTTTTAATAGTTATAAAAGGTGATAATTATTTGATAAAAAATGGAGAGGTACTCTGTATACTAAAAAAAAAAAACATCATTGAGATGGTGACCATCTCAAATGCCCTGCTTAAAAAATGGAAATAGGATAAAAGCATTTCAGAGAATTTTGCTCTGACATTGACCTATGACTTAGAAATTTCCAGGTTGTCATAGAACTGTAAATCAAGCTCCCTCCTTTGCCGACAGGAGAGAGTAAATAAGCTTTGAATATTTTAGCGTGGTTTGATTTGACTTTGATTATTCTGCTTTGACTTTAACATTTGACTTTGAAACTTGGCTCAAGATCAGTGCAGGCCCTTTAATCAAAGGCACTCTGTATGTGAAGTATAAGCCAGATTGGGCCAAGGGTGTTGCTAAAACGCGGAACGGAGAACGGAACGGAGAACGGAACGGAACGGAAAGCGGAAAATATGATTTCAAATTTATCGCTTAAAAAGGGTATAGATTGGACAAAATCGATCTACTTTGTATCATTTGTTCATATTTAACGAATAATTATTAACATATTGATGTTTTATTGATATTCGTCTTATGTATGTTTATCAACTATATATATATATATATATATATATATATATATATATATATATATAGCATTGCATTCAATTTGGTTTAGTTACGCAGCTATGTTAAGGCTGTCCGAAGCTAAATTTATATCGGAAAACGATACTGTTTTAATTATCGAATAAACACGTTAACCGGGCGATTTTCTTTAAATCTTTGTTACATTAATAAACAGCGATATCCAACATTATATTTGATGCATTTTTGTGACGTGCGTATCCTAACACAGCGTATGATCTATATAAATCGCATCGGCGCAAGTGATAAATGACATTAAATCAAATATATTTTTAATAAAAATCCTTCGACAAGTTATGTATTTTGCAGTTCTTGCTGGGGGTTCATATAAATATTTCGTTTATTTGAAATGTTGTCAAAACTTTGCGTCCCATCATCGAAATTATGCACATTTTTACTTTTTAAGCTCGAATTACACAACATTGGGTAAATTGGTAGGTTTCCCCCAGCATGATTCACATTGGTACTTATTTTCTGTACCAGTTTCAGGCAAAAAATACAAAGATTGAATTGATCTTTCACTTGCGCCAGACTGTTTTTTATATGCATAAAAATATCTCCATTCATTAGTTTACGCGTAGGAGGGCGAGTCTCCAAAACCATTAGTTTATAAATAGTCATTTACCTAATACGAGGCTTTAAAACTGGCGATTTTTTATACTAAGTAATGATAATATTGAATTTAGTATTACAAGTATTTAAAACAGCGTCTATGTAAAGGAACCACGTGGTTTAATAATATTCAGTTAAATTCACTTATTTCGTTACGATACATTCCCTGAGAACTATCGAAAGGAATGCAGATCGTGACGTCAAAGTTAATTATGACGTCATATCATATGAAGTTCAGACAAGTGACTTTCTACACATCAATTCGGGCGGCCTTAACATAGCCGCGTAATTACAAAACGGAAAATGAAATTTGCACACATCGTGATGAAATGTTAAGAGAAAATTAGCCATAACTTTTCAAAAACTTATTTTCTTTCTATTGTATTGCTGGCCTAACAGTGCAGCGCAGTTAGTTAACGCGTTTGGTAGTGTTAATTATAACTTTGAAATTGGCTGAGAATTTTACACTTATTTTAAATATTTCGAATATGATGTACTCTCATTCACATTGAACTTTCAGTGTTCCATACTATCTTAAATAATAAAAGCGATAAAAACTGTGTTCGATTAAATGATATTTAAAATAGCAGGATATTAGTAAGCAAACGGATGATGCATTAAAACCTGGTCACGATGGACGTTGTTCATCGATCAGTCGTATTTTTGATCTCAAAAATGCTTTATCATTTTTATTATTTAAGATAGTATTGAACACTGCAATTTCTTTTTACGTTTGCCTAGGCGGTTGTTCATTCATACAACTTGTACATATAAATTCGAAAAGAGAGCAGTAGACGGGACTAATGGTCAATGCATGTACTGTTAATTCTAAAAGTATATCTTTCTTGCATGATTAACACATTTATCAAATAAATAACATTACATAAAATTTTCCGTTTTCCGTTCCGTTCCGCTTTCCGTTCCGTTTTCCGTTCCGCGTTTTAGCAACACCCATTAGGCCAAGGAGAAAAAAGATATGCCCAGGACAGACGGACGAAAGGACGGAGGGATCCCGTACAGTACAGTCAAAGAAGTAAACGTCAGACAATATCAGTCGATCTTCCGGAATATCAGTTGATTTTGAAGCTAGTAGTGTTAGCGTCTTAGCAGAGGCAATGTTTTTTATGTCTCAAATAAAAAATGCTTACTTCCATTAACCGTTGAGTCAACACTTTTTCTCTCTGTTAAAAAATGGACACATAGAACAAATTTTTAATAAAAATATCTTGTGGAGGAACTTAATATATACACGTGTAGATAGATAGATAGATAGATAGATAGATAGATAGATAGATAGATAGATAGATAGATAGATAGATAGATAGATAGATAGATAGATAGAAGCTTACTTCCTTAAAGTGTCTAGTTCGTTTTTCTTCTTCCTGTAAGAGAAGATAATAAATTTTATGGAAATTTTTGATTAAAGAAACATTTTGAGGGAGGGAGGGAGGTAGGTAGGTAGGTAGGTAGGTGGGAGGGAGGGAGGGAGGGAGGTGGGTGGGGTGGGGTGGGGTGGGGTGTGGGGTGGTGTGTGGTGTGAGATGGGGTGGGCGGGGTGGGGTGGGGTGGGGTGGGGTAGGTAGGTAGTTAGGTGAACAAAATATGCTTATAATTTTGAGAATATTTATTTGATATCAAGAAAAAGGGTGTCGCCCCTTCATTAAGATGACAAAAGGACTCTAAAATCATTTTATTATAACTCTTTACTGAACAAAATTTATTAATTATGGAAGAAAGAATGTTCATTTCGAAGTTATCTACCTGCACAGTATCTTACGTTAATTATGTATTACGTAACTAGGGGTTCAAGGGGCTAGAGCATTTTATCTTTTAACTTAGTAACATAATTCTTTGAAAGAATTCCATAAAGGCTATTGAACAAATAAATAGTTCCAAATACTGATGTTGAGTCATAATGAAAAAAAAATCACTGATGATAATGAAAAACCATCTATTGTGTGTTACAGGCCTTTTATTGTAGAGTTGTTTTTTTACTTTCAAAAAAAGGTCAATGACCTACTTTTGTGTTAATGGTCATTGAATTTTTTTTTTAATTTAAGAAAAAACCCTTAAATATTTTACACTATGATTGAGATTTTCTTAATTGAGAACATAATGAATGAATAAATGAAAATAACTCTTTTTAAAGTGAAATACAGTTTATAATTGGCAGTGGCACTAAAAAGATAGAAAGCATTAAGTTTTCATTGACATTTTTTTAAAAGAATATTTTAGTCCGAATTTCCTCTATCAGTTTTCAAATCCCTACCCATTTTTTATTCAATTTAACAAAAAAGTGAGTGATGATCAAAATTTTCAGATATGGTGTCTTTGATCGTTTTTAAGCATTTCAATATTTTTATAATATGTGCCATACGATTATCTTATTGAATAAGTAACTGAAAGATAAAGCCAACAGAAAATATGCAAAATTATGTTAACTAGCAAATAAAATCTTAACTTTAAATTATATAGTACTGCAGAAATATTTCAGTGAAAATAGAATCTGAAAAATTAAATCCGAATTTCCTTTGATTAATATTTGCTAAAGTCCATTTCCATAATGTAGTAAATATGCCTAATGTTATGTCAGTAATAATTTATTCCATAAAATGATTAATTCATTTTGCATTTAGAACAAATTTTACTCATGACATAAAACTTTATAACAATCCGAATATGAGAACTTAAATCCTGATTAAAAAACGTCCTTAAGCAAGCATTTATATTTTAATAAACTTGTTAACTTTAACCTTAACGTTTTCGGATTTGCCGTACCAGGATATTTTGTCTATTGGATTGCCTTTAAGAACGTTTTTTGAATTTCATATTTCAGAATTTTTTTTCGACCGGAGATATAAACTTTCAATATGAACGGATGACCCTCTCGTTGCTTTGTTTATTATTATTGTTCCTCTATTATGTCAGCATAATTTATCAGATATGTTTATATAGAAATTTTTTGAAATTTTCATGTATAATAGAGGATAAAAATAACGGAATTACTCAAAAACCTGTTGTTTTAATTGGAATTACATGCTATCTATGCGATGTAAAATCAACAAAAAATTCTACTACCCGTGAGATATCTTGAAATATCTCAATTAGTTTTTATTTTTTTAACTTTGTTCTCGCAAAATCTCAGAAGCTGTAAGTGATCAAGAAACCAAAATTTAATGGATGATAGATATTGGTTAGTACACATAGCTGTCAATTTGTCAACATTCACTTCTAGATATTACAAAAATGTTTGGACTTTTTGTCCACAAATTGTGTGCACACAATTTTTCGAAACTTATCGCACGGATCTCCACCATTGTTTATACAGATAATTGGACGTTCTCTTATTTTGCTTGTTTAAAAAAAATGATGACATCGCTTCCGGTTCCGATTTATCGCTGATTTGGTAAGTGTTTAAGACCCATTTTGTGCATAGTTGATCTCAAAAACCTTTTAAAGATAGAAATATGAAATTTTCAGTATATGTAGACTAACGTTAAAAATTGTGCATCAAGTAGTTGATTACCCAATGGCGCCAGTCATCGAAGCTTGCTAAATACGAAAACTATGAATGATTTTGAAAACAAATTTGTCGAATGTTTTGATGTGCATCTTTTTATCAATTAACATAGCGTTGAGACAAAAAAAGTGGAGGAGAAATATATAGACCTTACAGTTTTTAGTACTGTTTCTTCTAGTTATTAAGGTCTTCCGTTTGCAACGGAAGACCGTATTGTTTTTGCACTGTTTATTATTACTTTTTTTCTCCAAATTTTGTGCACACAATTCCTCAAAAACTACCGATTTCAACCATTTTTTCATTAGATTATTTGACTTGATGTTATCTTAATATGCTTCCTAAATTTTTCCTGTCGGCACTTCCGGTCCGGATTTACAGCCGCATTTGTAATTTTTTACGACCTATTTTGCGAAAAGCTGATCTCAGAAACTATAAGAGATATAACTTTGATATTTTTTTGGATAAGAAGACTATAGTTTGAAGTTGTTCACTTTTTATTTGTTTTACGCGAGCGGCGCCATTTCTTGGAGTTCGCCTAGACAAGAAAATTGGGTACGAATATTGAATCAAAATTTTCATATGTTTTGATCTGTATCTTTTTATCAGTTGATATTTTGTTACTACATATATAAAAAAGTCGTAGAGTATCAAAAGTTCTTTCCAACGAAATCAAGAAAACGGGGCTGGCCCCTTTAATTAGGGGCCAAGAGACTCGTAAAGTCTATTGCAAATAACTTAAAAACGATAAAGATTTTTTAATGCATCCTAGAAGCAAAGTTGTTGATCATAACATTTTTGTTTAAAAAAAGCATTGCCCTACCCATTTATGATATATTTAAGGGTTTTTAGGGGACTGAAAGCTTTGAACTTTAATCTCTAATTATGTTAATAAAAAGATTAAAAAAAAAACAAAATCACGGTGTTGAGCATTGTTAAAAGATTTTGACAATCCTTTATTTGATCTGAAAGTAGGGGAGGAGTATTCTAAATTTTATCGATATTTAATCGTATCGTTCCAAACATTCGAACAGAAAACCTACTCGTTACTTGTAACGAGATCGTATCAAGTTATTTTTTTCCAACAAATTTTGTGCACGCGATTTTTCAAAAACTATCCAACAGATTTCAACTATTTTTCAAAGATGATTAGAAGTGTGCCTTTTATTTTTCACATTTTTGCCGTCGTCACTTCCGTCACCGATTTATCGCTGCTTTTGTAAACTTTTACGACCCATTTTGTGCACACTTAATCTCAAAAACTCAAATTTATGAATATAACATTTTCAGGATAGGTAAACTATGGTCTGAAGTTGTGCCTATTGTTTTTGTGTTATGCAAGTGGCGCCATTCGTTAGAATACGAGGTACGAATTTTGAATCAAAATTTTGAATCAAAATTTACACACGTTTTGATCTGTATCTTTTTATCAGTTGATATTTTGATAAGACATATATAACAAAGGTGGTAGAGTATTAAAAGTTTTTTCCAACGAAATCAAGAAACAGAAGCTGGACCGTTCAATTAGGGGACAAGAGGCTGGTCCCTTTAATTAGGGGCCAAAAGACTCGTAAAGTCTATTACAAATTTTGTAATGCATTATAGAAGCAAAGTTGTTGATCGTAACAATATCTATTTGAAAAGCGCATTGCCACACCCATTTATTGAGTAATAAGGGATTTTTATACATTATCTGAGAGTATCGGGGGGGGGGGGGGTTAATTCTGAAATTTTATCGATTATTCATAACATCATTTTAAAAAGAAATTGCACGGAAGACCTACTCGTAACGAGATCGTGTCTAGTTATAGTTTTCGTAAAGTTTCTTCTACTTCTTATTATGGAGGTCCCGCGTTTCCATCAAAAGTCTTATTGTTTTCGTACAGTTTCTTCTTATCAGGTCTTCTCACATTTCAGGTGAAAGACATTTTGTAAAATATTTTTTCCTAAGAAATCAAGAAAAAGGTGCTGACCCTTTAT
Organism: Magallana ariakensis; assembly: GCA_020458035.1. NCBI lineage: Eukaryota > Metazoa > Mollusca > Bivalvia > Ostreida > Ostreidae > Magallana > Magallana ariakensis. The sequence goes on from CM035820.1 coordinate 384,080, forward strand.
TAGGGGCAAAGAGACTTGTAATGTCTTTTTCAAATAACTTTAAAACAATTAAAAATTTGAATGCATTATAGAAGCAAGGTTGTACCAAGTACCTTCTAGGAAATCATTGTCACCCCCATATATTACATAATTAGGCATTTTAGGGGCCAACAACCTCAAACTTTGACGCAATATTTTTAGAGAATGATAAATATTTTGTTTTTCAAATGAGATAATGTTTGAATTGATAATTCAAATCAATAAAGCAAATCATCAATGTTTGTCCCCATTGAGGATCTACAGGGTTTGCCCCATAAATATTAAATCACTTATATCCCAAAACTGAGCAGCAAATTTTGTTATACGTGCAAGAAAAACAAATGTTAGTATTCTTGAGACCATTTGTATAAGTTCAATAAAAAGGGACTGGCTCCTTTAACTAGGAACCAAGAGACTCGCAAAATCTTTTAAAAATTACTTAGAAACATTTAAAATTGTGTAATGCATAATAGAAGCAAAGTTATTAATTGTAACAATGTCTGTGTAAATAAATCATTGCCACACCCTTTTATGACTTACTAAGGGATTTTTAAATGACTAAAAATGTTAATCACAAATGTGCCGTATTTTAAAAAAAAAGCCATTTGTTAAGACTTTTGACAGAAAATGGTAATCCTATAAATTTTCTGAAAGTGTGGGGGGGGGGGGATTCTAAAAATTTATCGATATTTCACCGTACCGTTTCAAATAAATCGGACAGATGACCTACTCGTTGCTTCCAACGAGTTTGTATATATCTAGTCTTTTTCGACAAATTTTGTGCAGGCGATTATTAGAAAATGATCGCACCGATCTCAATTATTTTGTTCACATATGATTAGACGTGGTCTGAAATTTTTTTGTAAATCATTTTAGAAACAAAGTTGTTGAATGTAACATTGTGCATAGAAAAACCCGCCATACCCATTTATTCCGTAATTAGGGATTTTTAGGAGCCAAAGTCCTCAATTATTTATGCGATATTTCTAAAGAATGAAACATATTTTGTTATGCATTGTAGAAGAAAAATGTCAATGAAGTTTACTTGAATTCACTAATCGACACACCAATGTGTCTCCGCATTAGGGATCTACAGGACTGGACCCTGATATATATTCAATTTCTTGTATCTCAAAAATGAATAACAATTTTAGATAGATATAAGAACAAAAAATGTTAGTATTCTTGAGACCATTCGTATGAAATGAAGAAAAAGGCGCTGACCCTTTTATTTACGGACAAAGATACTCGTAAAGTATATTACAAACACCTCATAAACGATCAAAATTTTTTAATGCATTATAGAAGCAAAGATGTTGATTGTAGCAATACATATCTGACAAAAATCATTTCCACAATTATCTATAACGTAATTTGGGATTTTAAGGGGCTGAATTTCCCTAAACTTTGAAGCATTGTTACATTATGTTAAGCAGTGCGGAAGAGACAATGATTGTGTTAATGATTCTAGTGGATAATATAATTCCAAACACAAATGCCTTTTTGCAATTGTGGATCTACAGTGCTGGCCCCTAATTTATTCAATTCCCTATGTTCAAAAACTGAAAAACAATTGTAAATGGGTGTAAAAACAAAAATTGTTATGCCCACGCCATAGAATGGCTGGGCCATGTACACTGTAGTGTTACACCGTTCTGTCATTCCGTCCTTCCGTCCTTCTGTCATTCCGTCATCATTTACTTTCCGATTATTATCTCAACATCCGTTGCACACTTTCAACTTAAAGCTGAACACCGCTCGTAAATAGGCCACGTCACACAGATACCTAGTATATAAACCCTTCGATATCGTTACACCCGATTGCACACCTGAAACTCGTGGCCTACGTGTAGTATTTCTTTCGTGGTCTTTGGGTTTTATGCATTTATTTCTTATTTTATGTGCTTGTACTGTTGGTAAATAACGCATTGACCTGATGTTAGTATTCTTCTGGCTTGAAAAAAGTGCGTAAAACTTGATAATTTCATCGCAACCGAGTAACACGGCGAGACAAGATGTGAGTCCATCCAAGTGAGACCTCTACAGCGAAGTACTTTAAACTGTTAAGAGGTATGTGGCTTATATAGTTGTTATCGGGAAAGCGGTAATGAAAGAGAGATATGGCGGACAGTGCCTATTTACGAGCGATGTTCAGATTTAAATATGATATATGGATGTATCTTATTAATATACAGGTTGATTTCGAATTTACTTCAGGTCCGATGATTTTTGACAGAGTTATGCCTCTTAAACTTTGAAAAAATGGGAAATTCACTTTCCGATGATTTTTGACAGAGTTATGCCTCTTGAACTTAGGGGAAAAAATAGAAATTCGTAGTTTCCGCTCTCTAACTTGTGATGCATATGTAAAGTTTACATTAATATAAGGTTAATTTATTAGAAAATACCTGTCATGTTCGACCTTGATTCCAGTCTGATGATTTTGACAGAGTTATGCCTCTTGAACTTAAAAGAGATTGTCAATGAGTAATTTTCAGGGATTTATTAGCTGCAGGCCTGTAGCTCCCGGACTGAAAAAAATCGGATGGACGACCAAAACTAGCGCACAATTTTTGTGCGCAATAAATACACAATTTTTTCAATGGGTGGCACTGCTGCTCCCAGGTCGTCCATCCGAATTTTTTCAGACCGGGAGCTACAGACCTGCAGCAAGGGATTTTAGCTGCAGGTCATTTGAAAAACTAATAAACAAAGCTTACTGCATCTGTCTTTGTATTCCCCAATTTTTCCATCTGTGAATAAAAAAATACAGACATTTAAGAAAATGTTTGAACAAAGAACATAAATATCCAGATTTTTGTCACAACAAAGCTGGGCATGGTGTACCAAATACTAGTAGATCAGCATGTTGCTCAGGAAAAGTAGGGGAATGTATTTTCAATTACTTCCAGTACAACGGAAAACGAAATGTTCTATACCATTTTTAACTACTCATAGTGCAAAATTACAAAGAATAAAGTATCGACTCAATCATAACATATTAACAACGAATAGAATTATGTTTAAAAATAAAAGTTGATTCAAAATCAAGTACAAATGTAGTTTTTGTTATAATTAAGAGAAAAACTCTGGTATTGCCCAACTTACATTCTTTAACTCCTGAGTCCATATATCTTTGATCTGTGAAAAGAAACATTTGACATTGAGAGACAATTTTGAATAAAATAAAATATATTGTGGAGGAAAATGATGATTTGATAGATAGATAGATAGATAGATAGATAGATAGATAGATAGATAGATAGATAGATATTTTCATCACTAGCGTCTCTGCATAGACATTGCACTTTCTTGTTTTATTCAAAATTTTAAACAAGGCTTACTTTCATGGTCTCTTGTGTCCAAAATCTATCCATCTGTGAATTAAAAAATAGAAACTTTTATAAATATTATCTATTATGGAATAGATAGATAGATAGATAGATAGATAGATAGATAGATAGATAGATAGATAGATAGATAGATAGATCGACCGATTTACAGAAAGATAGACATTCCACCCTCTTGTATAACTTGACATTTAAGACAATGCTTACTTCCATGACCTCTTGTATCCAACTTTTTTCCATCTGTGAAGTAAAAAAATGGAAACATATCCGATGAAAAATAGAGTTTGAAGAGAGTGATTGATTGAAAATTTTTTTTTAAAAATAAGGAATGTAAGAGAACGTAAAAAAATGAGTTATAGCTATGTTTATCATTAGTTTACCATTAGTTAGAAAATAAAATGGACAATAAAACAAAAACAATAACTAGCCAAATTGTTCCGGAGGTGAATATGTCAAAACTCTATCTGCAATTATAACATAAACGTCACAAACACTGAACGGTGTTATAGTGCAACGTCACAAGCGAACATTAAAGTTCTTTCTAAACGAGAAAAGAGATTTTCTAAAAATTATTAAATTTCAGATAAAGGGCTGCACCCCTACCCCCCCCCCCAAAAGAAAACACAACGTCCCCGTTTTATGAGTTATTTTAGAGCTAATACATGTAACGAAGCGTTAACCTCACGGGAGGATCTCCTTTCTGAGATCAAAACCGGTCGATCGCAACACCGTCATTTTTGATGACTCTTAGTAGCTTTGAGAAGGCTTGTCCCGGCGACGTGTCTTTTAAATGTCTGCTCTATCAACTGTCGATAGTACGAGCTATGCCTACCATGGTTGTTGTCACATGTTGTAGATTTATGAACGATAACTCTGTATGATGCTGCACGTGGAAAATAAACTAGTTCTCATCGCCATCAAGAAACAATTTTTATGAATGGATCGCCTACCACCGCCGCCTGGACTTACCCTGACTGGTAATGTAGCATAGAATTGGAGGAGATTTGAACAGCAGTACGTAGCGAGCGGAGTGGCAAGTAAAGGGGATAAAATTCAGGGGATGACCCTACTCCAAGTGTTAGGACTGGACGCCATTGATGTTTATAACACTTTTACGTAGACCGAAGACGAAGATAAGACAAAATTGGTGGATATCAAGAAAAAATTTAATGAATACTGCAACCCGAGAAAAAACGTGACTTACGAGAGACACGGTTTTAATACGAGAACTCAGAAGGAAGTGGAACCTGTCGACGCTTTCGTCACAGAACTTCGACAAAAGGCAAGTGTATGTGAATTCGGTGAACTGAAAGATTCTTTGATTAGAGATCGAATAGTTTGTGGCATCCGATGTGATACCGTGCGTGCTAAACTACTAAGAGAGCGTGAACTCACACTACAGAGCGCCATAGACTTTTACAGATCAGCGGAAGTCTCTGAAACGCAACTCAGAGAAATGGGAGACGAGAAAAACGTACACGCGGTAAAAGACAAAAAACAGAACTACAAACAAAGAGTAGCAAAGCCCGAACTAGTAATTCGATGTAAGTACTGCGGAAAAGACCACATTAAGGGAGCTGACTATTGTCCAGCTTACGGCAGATTTTGCAGTAAATGTAATCAGAAAAATCATTATGCAGGAGTGTGCAAGTCTGGGATGCAACCAGCACCACTTTATTCCAAACATAGAAAACCAAGAAATCGTCCGATTCATCAGATTGAAGAAAGTAAAGAAGACAGTGATGACAACTTTTTCATGTACTCACTTGAGTCAGGAAAAGAAGATGACCGGTGCAATTACTAGTCAAAGATGCAAAACCCATTAACTTTAAAATTGATACTGGTGCTCAGTGTAACGTTATGAGTTTAAAAGTCTGTCAAGATGCCAACATCAAAATGAAACAATTGATGCGGAGTAATAGCAAACTAGTCTCATATTCAGGCCATGCAGTAAAGGCCTGTGGAGAAGTTCAAACCTCAGTGGGAGACAAGGACAAATATTTTCTCATGGAAATTCAGATAGTTGATGACGACGTTCAGCCCATCCTCGGATTGAAATCCAGCTTAGATATGTACTTAGTGAACCGTGTGTACACAGTGAACAGAAATCAAATTACTGAAATTGTAGAAATACTACTCAGTGAATATGATCATTTGTTCCACGGAATCGGATGTTTACCTGGAAAGTACGACATCAAGGTTGATCAGAGTTTAAAACCAGTAGTAGCACCACCCAGAAGAATACCTCACACTTTGAAAGACAAACTACTTGAAGAACTCCAAAGAATGAAATCCATAAAAATTATCTCAAAAGTAAAAACTCCAACTCGTTGGGTTAGCCCCATAGTAGTAGTGAAGAAACCTAGCGGCAAAGTGAAAATCTGTCTGGATCCAAGAGAACTGAATAAAGCTATATTAAGAGAACATTGCCCGCTAAAAAAAACTGTCGAAGAAGTTGCTGCAAACTTGAAGCAAGCGAAACATTTCACAACAATGGATGCAGCCTCAGGATTCTACCAAATACAGCTGACCGAGGAAAGTTGTTGGCTCACAACGTTTAATACCCCCTTTGGCAGATACAAGCTTGAAAGACTTCCTTTCGGAATATCTTCAGCACCGGAAGTGTTTCAGAGGGCGATGTCTCAATTGTTTGAAAATCAGCCATGTGAAGTCATAGTAGACGACATTTTTATATGGGCAGACAGTGAACAAGAGCACTTAGAGAAACTACGGCAAATACTTAAGAGAGCTAAGGATGTTGGATTACGCTTCAATAAGGACAAGTGTAAAGTCAACAAGAAAAAAGTTGAATATGTTGGACATATTTTCAGGGCAGAAGTTGTAAAGCCCAGTGACGACAAGATCAAAGCAATGACAATTCCAACACCGGAAAATAAGAAGCAGCGATTCATGGGAATGATTAACTATTTGGGCAAGTTCATTCCAAATCTGTCAGCACGAAATCAACCACTATGACAGTTGTTAGAAAATGAAGTAGACTGGCACTGGGACGAGGCCCAAGAGAGAGCCTTCAATGACTTAAAGGAAGCAATCACCTCAACTCGTACGCTGAAATACTTTGATGTTAATGATGACATCACATTATCCGTAGATGCAACATCATTTGGATTAGGTGCTTGCATCATGCAAAGAGAGCAACCGGTGGCTTACACATCTAAAAACCTTGATCATGAACACAGCCGAGAGAAATTATGCACAAATTGAAAAAGAGATGCTTGGAATTGTGTATGGACTACAAAAGTTCAATGAATATGTGTATGGAAAAACAGTTTTAGTCGAAACCAATCACAAACTAGAGAGCCTATTCAAGAAACCCTTATCTAGTGCACCACCTCGACAACAACGAATGATGTTAAAAGTCCAGCAACATGACATAATAGTGAAATACAAAGCTGGCAAGGAACTTTATATCGCGGATACATTGTCACGAGCCAAAGGATTTGGGCAAGTTGGTAACCTTGAGGAGCAATTTGAAGTACATGTCATTAACACTATTCCAGTAATCCATGAAAAAGTGACACTATTTCAGAGTGAAACTAAAAAAGACCCGCTTCTCATGAAACTAAAGGATACAGTTCTACAGGGATGGCCGACAAACAAGAGAGACTTGGACCGCGAACTTACTCCCTATTGGAATTTTAGAGATGAAATCCGCATTGTAGATGGCTTATTGTTGAAAGGAGATCGCATTATTACACCAGAGAAGCTTCGACCAGAGATGTTGACCATTCTACACAGCAGTCACCTGGGACAAGAGAAATGCATACAAAGAGCGAAAGCAACACTGTTTTGGCCAGGGATTACCACACAGCTGAAGGAGTTGATAGTACAGTGTAATATCTGCAACCGATACCGAAATTGTCAACAGAAGGAGCCAATGATACCACATGAGATCCCAGGAGCTCCATTGCAGAAAGTGGCAGCAGACATTATGTTTTTCGGAAACGCAAGATACCTCGTAACAATCGACTACTTCTCAAAGTTCATTGAAGTGAATCGCTTACCAGATGGGAAAGCTACTACGATTACTAGTATCAAAATACTGAAACAACATTTCGCACGACAAGGAATTCCTGAGGAGCTCATCAGCGACAACGGGTCGGAGTTTGAAAACCATGAATTCCGACAATTTGCTAAAGAAAATGACTTCCAACATAAAACATCATCGCCGAGATACCCACAGAGCAACGGTATGGCTGAAAAAGCTGTCCAGACAATCAATAACATGTTCAGAAAAGCTCAAGATGACAACAAGGAGCTTTACCTTGCACTAATGGAGTTAATGCAGAAATTCCAGAAGTGAAACTTTCCCCTGCATAACTTCTCCTCGGGCGGAACACGAGAACTATTATACCAACCGTGAAATCCAGCCTGCGACCAATGGGATATAACACAGAGAAAGTTCTCGAAGAGCCCCAGAACCTCAAAGTCTTACTATGATCGCAACTCCAAACCACTCAAACCGCTTGAAATTGGAGACACCGTACGCTTAAGAAATCCAGGACAGTCCATCAAAACACCAGGAAAAGTGGTTAGACCTGCAAAAAAGCCAAGATCATATTTCGTGTCACATGGAAACCGCGGAGACCTCATCAATACCAAGGAACGAAACACATAACGACCGGAAGATGCCGAGGAATCAACCCACAGTAATAGTTGTTCATTTCTGAATAACCTGCGTAATGCTTCTAGCGCACATTCTGGAAAACTTGACGTACCAAGTAGTTTTACGACATCTAGTGGTCGCGTGGTCAAACCACCTTGCAGACTGGTTACTGAGTGCTGATCTCTGTTTAATATTTTAGTAGTTTACTAGTTGTGTTGTTTGTAGTTGATAGTTAAAAAAACGAAGACATTATTGAGAACTGTTTATTTATCCTGTACTGTGAATTTATTTCCAAACGTAATTTGAGTGCAGAATTTACTTAAAAGGGAAGATGTCACATGTTGTAAATTCATGAACGATAACTCTGTATGATGCTGCACGTGATAAATAAACTAGTTCTCATAGCCATCTTTGTGTAATTGTGCTACAGTTGTAACGCGTAACGGGGAATCAGGGTTCGATTCTGGAGAGGAAACATGAGAAAAGGATACCACATCCAAGGAAGGTAGCAGTCGCCCAAATTACCCACTTCTGTCACGGGGAGGTAGTGTCGAAAAATAACAAAACGGAACTCCTTCGAGTCCCAGTAAGTGGAATGAGTACACTTTAAATCCTTTAACGAGGATCCATTGGAGGGCAAGTCTGGTGCCGACAGCCGCAGTAATTTCAGCTCCAATAGCATATATTAAAGTGCTGCAGTTAAAAAGCTCGTAGCTGGGTCTCGGATCAAGGCTGGCGGTCCGCCTCATTGCGGTAACTGCCTGTCCTGACCCATTCTCTTGGTTGTAAACCCTAGATGCTCTTGACTGAGTTGCTTCGGGTGGCCGAAATTTGAACTTTGAAAAAAACTACTAAAACTACTAAATAGTGCACCGATCTATTTCTCTCAGTGTGCCTTCTTAGAGCGACAAGTGGCGTTTAGCCACACGAGATTGAGCAAAAACAGGTCTTTGATGCCGTTTGATGTTCGGGGCCGCACGCACGCTACACTGAAGAAATCAACAGGTCTCTGTCCTGGCCCAAAGGGTCGGGTAACCTGTTTTACCGCCTTCTTGCTAGGGATTTGGATGTGTAATTCTCCTCATGAACTAGGAATTCCCAGTAAGCGCGTGTCATCAGCCCGCGTTTATTACGTCCCTCCTCGGTTAATTTCCGAGACCAAGACTGTCTAAGGGTCAGTGAAACTATCAATCGATCATTCTCTTTGTCGCCTTGGGCTGTCGAAGACCCTCTCTCTGGGGAGGGCTTCGCCGCCTTAAATACCGACGATCAAAAAGGCTTCTGGTTACTTGGTACCTTGGTGGAAGAACACTTTTACTCCTCTTTGTCTCTAAACTTTTCCGAACGGCCGCTCGATCGGTCAGACGGCGAAGGAGGACGTGGGGTGCGAAGGCGCAGAAATTGACGGCAACGTGGTCTGGCCGTATACTCGAGCTCTGTTAGCGGCGGGTATCGACCATCATAAGCATGCCCAAAAAGAAGCAAACTCGCAGCAAACTTCCGCGGACTTTCTATCGCTTTGGCCTTGCCTGGCCTTGGAACGGATACTGTCCTTTGTACCTATTCTTTGATATATGTACCTTATATAATCTCTTTTTGTCTGAGCTAAAACAATAACATGGAAGGGGAACACTGTTTACATTTGATCTCTGTAGACTTTTAGCTTCGTATCGCATTTTAAAGACTTTAAAATACATGAGCGCATTTAAGACATTTTTCTTCTTTAGCTAATCAATGTACCAGTTATTTTTTTTCGAAATCTACGAGCGCCAATAAAAAAATATGAAGACTTTTTGCCGTAGCTATTAACTTAACGTCATATAATCACAAAACTTGGAAGATATAATTTAGCAATTATATTTTAAACATCAAATTGAGTATTGTGATCATAATCTTATGAACCAGATTATGATGGGATATATTATTTACTTAAAGAGAAATTGTTTATTAAAGACATGTAGTCCTCATTTAAAGTGACTTAGAAAGATGACGTCGCCCGACATCATGGAGCAACGAAAAGTGATAACAGTATGAGTTAAAATCTATAAAAAAAACGATGCAAGCTGTGTGAATGCACGTTAATGCAAAAAATACGTCAAAAGTTATCTGTGCATTTGTGTTTGTTATACAATTTCTAGGTGGTGGAAACTTTGATTTGAACATCACAGGAGCCCGAAAGAAATTTGATTATCAGTCAATAATATGTCGATTAGTTAATTACGTCATCTTACGTTCAAGGTTTTTCTTTATTGTGAACGGAAAAATACACAGTTAAAAAATAAAAACATCAGAGAAATGACTTTAAATTCTCAATTACTTTTTACCAAATAAGATTATACTAATTCGTAGAATCGTTTTCAAGTGCAGTAGGAAAGACGCTGATATTAAGTTTGGAATAAAAATAAAGAGGTAATTTGATAAACTGTACATGTTTGGTCATGACTTCATGTTTACGCGTAACAGTGCTCCGTGGAGACAAAACATGCTTTTAAAATCAGGAAACAAAAATACCCTTTTCAATCAAATGTAATGAAACTTCGCACATCAATGTTTATGCATTGATAAATGTGTAAGTTGTGACTTTCACTAAAACTAAATGACAGACAACGACATTGCCTTCGTGTTTTTGATTGACCCGCTTATATATGTAAGACTCCAAAGTCCGAAGGTCAAGCCAAAGCCGGATAGTCTGCGCTAAAGTCCGATAGCGTCCAAGACAAAGTCCGATGTTGTCGGAATACGATTGCTACGTCACGTCATGGTGACGTCATTGGTGACGTCGCTGCTATCTATTCAAAATTGATAATGGAGAAAGGAACTATACTCAAAAGCGGTGAAAATTAAGATTGGTAGTAGGAGGAAGATCTTTACATTAGAGTACTGATATTACATAATATTACAATACTGATAATATTACAATTTTATTGTGACGAATGATGAATACAGAGAACAATATTTGTGTTACAAGTCTATTTAAAACCATCGGGGTCTGCCATTTCACACCATCGGGCTTAGGCGACTGCACTCGAGACCATAGGACTTTAGACTTTGGAGTCCCATGTGTGTGTGTGTGTGTGTGTGTGTGTGTGTGTGTGTGTGCGTGCGTGCGTGCGTGCGTGCGTGCGTGCGTGCGTGCGTGCGTGCGATAGGAGAAAAATGTACCTCAATGCACTCATATTTGTAACTTTTTAAAATATGTAAAACGTCCAGTTGGCCTTACCCATTATAACTGATGTTTACCTTTTGCGAACTCAATGAATCCTTCATAATATTACATGTCTGTACTACGATCATCACGTAACATCCATATCAATAAGTGTTCGATGTGAATTTATATGCTGTAAATATTCATTTATGCGAATGCATTATTTGTAAGTTCGTTGTGTTTTCAACGGATATTATTCCTGATCGCTAAGTTTTCCCTCAACTGGTGAGAATTTGGCGAAAAACAATGTCACGTGATATGTTAACGAGTTTTTTTCGATCTGCTTAATTTCTTCATATGCATATCCTCTTTTGTATTACAGTACCCGCAACGTTATTTTTTACAATCCTATCCTATCGTATCGTGTATCAATCCTATCGTATCGTGTGTGTATACTGTTCTATCGTGCGTTAATGCTATCGTATCGTGCGTGTATACTGTTCTATCGTGCGTTAATCCTATCCTATCGTGTGTTAATCCTATCAGGTTTATCGTTCAATTTTAACAGTTTTTTCCGTTTATCCTATCGTGTTAATCGTTTCGTGCCTTTTCATAAGCAAGTAAATTATTTCAAAGTTGCAAGTCGTTCAGTGCGCCGTATAAGAAAATTTATCGAACAAGAATTGTAAAATTCTATCCAGCATTCTATCATGATACTACTTTCTTAATTTTTAAGGTCAAAATTAACCAATATTACATGTAAATCATATCTGTAAGCATTGGGAAAAAAAATGTAAACTGTCGAAGTTCTTAGGAACAAGGTAACATATTTACCTGTATATCGAATATATTAAATCGTACGCGAAGTCTATACTTTCGTAAACATTAACTTTTATGCAATATAATTCTTTTTTTATGCATCATATTTTACAGAAACAAAAGTATTTATGATATAATTTATATCTAATTAAAACCAGAGTTGTATTATAATTGAACACGTTTGTTTCCGTGTGATATTTGATTTTGGGCTGAAATTGTTATCGGCAATCGGCTAGCGTGTGTGGAATGTATATCTGCGTAAATATTTATTTAACTTGTATGTTACATGTATATAATTCGCTTTTAATGCATCATTTTCTTATACAGAAAGAAATGTATTTATGATAGATTTTATTTTTACTTTAAACAAGAGTTGGATTTTTATAATTGAACCCGCTATGTTCTGTGTAATTTGATCTCGGGCTGCAATATTCGCGGCGATCGGCTAGGGTTTTCGGTCATGAAAGCAATGTTAACAATACAGAAAGTTTATTGATCATTTAATCTCATAATTTTTGTTAAAAAAAATTAACTGGTCATTGTTATACATTCTATAAATGATGCAGCGATGATTAACAACTCGGCAATTGTTACTAAAAAGAAATTCCACATTAAGCTTTATTCGTGCGTGTATTTTCACAAATTATGCCATTATCAGGTTATTCATGAAGATCGTTTAAAGCGATTATACGTTTATCATGAACATCGTTTATCCTTTCCTATCGTGTATCAATCCTATCCTAAATAAAAAAAAAAAAAATATATATATATATATATATATATATATATATATATATATATATATATATATATATATATATATATATACAGAGAGAGAGAGAGAGAGAGAGAGAGAGAATAATACATACCATTTTCCATATTACACCCTGTATCAGCTGGAGACACCAATATCAGCCAGAGGCCGAAGCCCGAGGGCTGATATTGGTCAAGGACTAATACAGGGTGTAATATGGAAGGGGGTATGTATTATTATATTTATTACATACTTAGTAATAACATCGAAAACATTTTCTATGCCTCAGTTCAATCAAGACGTAATAATGCGTGAATTACATCAGACGTTGTTTGTGACGGCGGATCACTGTCTTAAATTTTTACCTGATTCTGAAGGGGAAAAATAAGAGGAGTTCCGTAAGGGGTGTGATACGGATCCGTATCAGCCCAGGATGTTAATAATGGTATTATAAAGTTATTTAAAATAAATACATGTATAGTTTCCGTTTATTCAATATGTGAAAGGTGCCTTGCATTTAAATTATGTTCATTTGCCATACAGGAAAACTGTTCGCCAAAAGTCATGCTGATGACAGTGAAAGAGAAATCACGCCTTGAAATTCTGTATCAGTCCGGAAGACATAACAACAGGGTCACTGATGCCCGACATTCTACCTCCTGGCGCGATGACCGCAGAGATGCAACGTTACCTGTTCAGTTTTGTGCGTCCTTTTGGTCGAGATCCTGTTAATGAAACTACCTGTCCAGAGGTTGAAGAGTAATGATGATAAGGAGAAGATAGTATGAATGGTTTTGTATGAAACTGAAGTGCATTGTTAGGATTCACTTGATGGTGTTGAAATTGTATTTATTTTCGTTTGTCAACACTTTTCATTTTGTTTTGTAGAATACTGGCATTTTGAAAAATTTAAAAAGTCAATGAATTTACATGTAGTAAAATACAATTTTTTAGGACAAGAATTGTTGTTGTTTTATTTTAGTGACGTTCTAATGACATTGATATTCTATGACGCTATGCAACGTTTCTTGACGTTAATTTGCGATAAGTTAATGCATTTTAAATGCATTTTATCTAGTCTTAAATTGAGTATTTAATAAAAAAAATATGGTATCAAAATATTTAAAAAGCCAACAAAAGTCTATTTTTAAAAATTTTGTCACGAAGGTCCATTATTCCATGACGCATCTATTATTAAAAATATCGTATTGAAATTACATAATTTAGATCTAATATCTCAATAACTAACTTTTACAACTAGTGTCAACAAAATGACTAAAAATGGTAAAATAGGATAAGTTTTTTTCTTTCAAATTACTTCAATATTTTAAAAATAACAAACTTTATAACTACCTTTTACACAATTGGTGCGAATACAACTTAAGGTAAAACAAATCAAAGTACTGTAAGTTCTGAGAAGCGCTAACCTAGCTTGGTTCTAAAGGATAATTTGTGCAAGCTTAGGTAGAAATGAGACTTACTGAAAATTTGGCATATTTATAATTAATATCAATTGAAAGTATCCAAGGCCAGAAAAGTCAAAATGGCGTTAAAGTTGTACTCATCCAAATTTATCCTTATTCAATTTATTTTTGATTAAGAAAAGGTCGAAATTATGTTCTCTTTATATATATATATATATATATATATATATATATATATATATATATATATATATATATATATATATATATATATGATTGCAAAAGTTTTCCCTTAAATAACACTGGTACTGTTTGCGCAATCCACTGTTATTCCTGCATAAGATCATTATGGGTCAAGAGGTCAAATTAGCGCATTAATAATCTAGGTCACTACTTTTTCTATGTAACCAAACTAATGCATTATGCTGAAACACACCGTGACACCTACTAAATATCGTAATGAAAGCATAATTAGGCATAGATAAGTTTTATTCATTCATTTTCTTACAAAATGTAACATTAATAGCGGGGATAAATAATTTCTGTAACTAGACACGATCTCGTTACGAGTAACGAGTAGGTCTTCCGTTCGATTTTTTAAAATGATACGATGATTTATCGATAAAACTTATAAAAATGACTGAATATTTTAGGGGCCACCCCTATAGATTTAAATGGGAACATATATTGGTGTTTTAATTAGTTAAATGCAGACAATTTCTTTTCTACAATGATTAAAAAAATATGTCTCCTTTAGACATATTGCATCAAAAGTTAAGGACGTTGGCCCCTAATAATGTCATAAATGGGCGTGGCAATGAGTTTTTCAAACAGATATTGTTACGATCAACAACTTTGCTTCTATAATGCATCACAAAATCTTTATCGTTTTTAAGTTATTTGTAATAGACTTTACGTGGGTCTTGGCCCCTAATTAAAGGGGCCAGCCCCTTTTTGTTCATTTCATACGAAAGATCTTACAAATACTAACATTTTTTGTTCTTACACCTTTCTTGAACTGTTGTTCATTTTTGAGATACAAATGATTGAATATTTTAGGGGCCAGCGCTGTAGATCCTTAATGGGAACAGACATTGGCGTTGAAAATAATGGAATCGATTATAGTTATCAATACAAGCATTTTCTCTTCTACAATGCTTAACAAAATATATCTCGTTCTCTAGATATATTGTGTCTAAATTTGAGAACTTTGGGCCCTAAAAATCCCTAATTACGTCATTAATGGGCGTGGCAATGAGCTTTTCAAATATATATTGTTACGATCAACAACTTTGCTTCTATAATGCATTACCAAATCTTTATTGTTTTTAAGTTATCTGTAATAGACTTTACGAGTCTATTGGCCCCTAATCAAAGGGGCCAGCCCCTTTTTCTTGATTTCATACAAACGATCTCTCAAATACTAACAGTTTTTGTTCTTACACCCATCTCAAATTGTTGTTCATTTTTGAAATACAAATGATTGAATATATTAGGGGCCAGCCCTGTAGATCCTTAATGGGGACAGACATTGGTGTTTCAAATATTGGAATCGATTAAAATTATCAATACAAGCATTTTCTCTTCTACAATGCTTAACAAAATATGTCTTGTTCTCTAGATATATTGTGTCAATGTTTGAGAACTTTGGCCCCTAAAAATCCCTAACTACGTCATAAATGGGCGTGGCAATGAGTTTTTCAAATAGATATTGTTACGATCAACAACTTTGCTTCTATAATGCATTACAAAATCTTTATCGTTTTTAAGTTATTTGTAATAGACATTACGGGTCTATTGGCCCCTAATTAAAGGGGCCAGCCCCTTTTTCTTGATTTTGTTGGAAAGAACTTTTGATACTCTACCACTTTTGTTATATATGTCTTAACAAAATATCAACTGATAAAAAGATATAGATCAAAATGTGTGAAAATTTTTATATGAAATTCGTACCCAATTTTCGAGCCCTAGCGAGCTCCAAGAAATGGCGCCACTTGCGTAAAATGAAAACAATAGGCACAACTTCAAACTATGGACTACCTATCCTGAAAGTTTCGTATTCATATCTCTTATAGTTTCTGAGATCAACTGCTCACAAAATGGGTCGTAAAAGTTTTCAAAATTAGCAATAAATCGGTACCGGAAGTGACGACGGCAAAAATTTTATAAACAAAATAAATTCAGACCACTTGTAATCATCTGTGAAAAAATGGTTGAGATCGGTCAAATAGTTCTCGAGAAAATGCTTGCACAAAATTTGTGGAAAAAAAAATAATAATAACTAGAGCAAAGCTCGTTGCAAAGCAACGAGTGGGTCTTCCGTTAATGTCGAAAGTAAAGCTAGAAGTTCCTCTAAGAAGCAGAGTTCTTAAACCAATAAACATAAGTAACTAAAACAAAAAGCAAAAAAAATCGAATTATTCTTGGTACGAGTTAACAAAATCCGAATTATTCTAAGTACGAATTAACAAAAACCTTATCGATTTCAAGAATGACTTAGCGAATACAATCTCGAATGTGTTCAAGTACGACTTAACAATATTCGAATTATTTTAGGTACGAGTTAATTTCACTTTGAACATAACACTTTTTCTTAACCAAGAATGCGGAATCAAAATTTTCGGCAAAATCAATTTTTAAACCCCTATATCTCTGTAATGAATCGTCCGATTTTAAAACGGATTTCAGTTTAAAATTAAGCTGAATAAGCTCTTATCTTTGCTTTTATGATTAATAACAAATTATCGCTAAAAAACAGTTATTAAAAAAGGAATTTGTAGCCCTACTGACCCCTAAATTAAGGGGTCAGCCCCTTTTTCTTGATATCAAATGAAAGGTCTCGCAAATATAAACATATTTTGTTCAACAAATGTTCACAATTGTTAGTTGTTCTAGAGATATCTGAACAACTGTGTTTTAGGGGCCGACCCTTAAACTCCTTACTGGGGCCACCAACAAATTTTTTTAGGTAGCATTTTGTTGAGAACATTATTCTAAGCATTTTTTGTTCTTCAATGCTTTTCAAAATATTTCTCATTTTCTAGATATTAATGATCAAAGTTTTGGAATTCTGGCCCCATGAAACCCCTAATTACGTAACATATAACTTAGGTATGATACTGTATAGATAAACAGCTCTACAATAAACATTTTTGCTTCTATTATTGATAACAAATTATTGTTCTGAAAAGAGTTATTGCAAAAAGACTTTAGAGACCTTTTGGCCCCTTATTTGAGGGGTCAGCCCCTTTTTCTTGATATCAAATGAAAGCCCGTGAAAATTTAAACAACTTTTATATTACATGTTTTAACAAAATATTTACAGGTTTAAAAATATTTCAGAAAATGTGCAAAATTTTTGTGAAAAAAAATGGTGCCAATTTTCGACCTCAGGCGAGCTTCAATGCCTTGCGTATTATCAATATTTTAAAACAATGCGGTACATCTACAGACTTTCATCTACAATCCCTGAAAATTTCAACTTTCTATCGTGAATAGTTTCAGAGGAGTTGCGTGGACAAAATTACCCTTAAAATTTCATTAAATCGTCAATATCTTAAACCGGAAGTGACGTCATCAAAAAATTTAACTGAAAACATTTATCCCCTCCGATGCTCTATAAGTCCTGAAAATTTGATGCAAATCGAGTGAATAGTTTTCGAGAAATAAAGCTTTAAAGAAGGCAGAAAAAGAATATTAAGAACTAGAGCAAAGCTCATTGCAAAGCAACGAGTGGGTCTTCCGTTAATGTCGAAAGAAAAGCTAGATGTTCCTGTAAGAAGCAGAGCTCTAAAACCAATACCAGGAGTTTTAAAACAAACAGATAAAAAAAATCGAAGAATTCTTGGTACGACTTAACAAAATCCGAATGACTTTAAGTACGAATTAACAAAAACCTTACCGATTTCAAGAACGATTTGACAAAAAAAAATCCGAATCTGTTAAAGAACGACTTAACAAATATCGAATCATTCTAAGTACGAGTTAATTTAACTTTGAACATAATACTATTTTCTTAACCAAGAATGTGGAATCAAAATTTTCGGAAAAATCAATTTTTAAACCCTATATCTCTGTAATGCATCGTCCGATTTTAAAACGGATTTCAAATTTAAATTAAGCTTAATAAGTTGAACATTTTTGCTTCAATAATATATAACAAATTATTTTCAGTAAATAGTTATTATTAAAAGACTTTGTAGCCCTCCTGGCCCCTAATTTGAGGGACCAGTCCCATTTTCTTGATAACAAATGAAAGGACCTGCAAATATAAACATATTTTGTTCAACAACTGTTCACGAATTGTTAACCGTTCTAGAGATATCTGAACAACTGTGTTTTAGGGGCCGACCCTTAAACTCCTTAATGGGGCCACCAAAAAAAAGGTTTAGGTATTATATTATTAAAAACATTATTTTGAGCAACTTTTCTTCTACAATGCTTTTCAAAATATTTCTCCTTTTCTAGCTATTACTGATCAGAGTTTTGGACTTCTGGCCCCTTCAAACCCCTAATTACGTAACATATGACTTAGGTATGGTACTGTATAGATAAATAACTGTACAAAGAATATTTTTGCTTCTATAATATATAACAAATTATTTTTCAGTAAAAAGTTATTATTAATAGACTTAAGAGCCCTCTTGGCCCCTAATTTAAGGGGCCAGCCCTTTTTTCTTGATATCAAATAAAAGATCTCGCAAATATACACATATTTTGTTCAACAAGTGTTCAGGAATTGTTGACCGTTCTAGAGATATCTGAACTAATGTGTTTTAGGGGCCGACCCTTAAACTCCTTAATGGGGCCACCAACAATTTTTTTTAGGTAGCATATTGTTGAGAACATTATTTTAAGCATTTTTTGTTCTACAATGCTTTTCAAAATATTTCTCCTTTTCTAGATATTAATGATCAAAGTTTTGGACTTCTGGCCCCTTGAAACCCCTAATTACGTAACATATGATTAAGGTGTGGTACTGTATAGATAAACAGCTGTACAATAAACATTTTTGCTTCTATAATTGATAACAAATTATTGTTCAGTAAAGAGTTATTGCAAAAAGACTTTAGAGCCCTCTTGGCCCCTAATTTGAGGGGCCAGCCCTTTTTTCTTGATATCAAATAAAAGCCCGTGGAAATTGAAACACCTTTGGCATTACATGTTTTAACAAAATATTTATACATCAAACGATATTAGAGAAAATGTTCGAAAATTTTGTGAAAAAATTTGGTGCTAATTTTCAGGTTCAGGCGAGCTTCGAGGCCTTGCGCAATTTTAATAATTGGAAGCAAGGTGGTACAACTTCAAACATTTATCTACAATCCTGTAAAAATTTGAAGCTTCTATCTTGATTGGTTTCAGAGGAGATGCGTGGACAAAATGACCCTTAGAAATTTACAAAATCGTCAATATCTGAAACCGGAAGTGACGTCATCATTTGAAAATTTAATAAAACGTAGCGCAGATGATGCTCCATAAGTCCTGAAAATTTCGTGCAAATCGGTTGTTTAGTTTTTGAGATATAAGGCTCCAAAAAAGTCAGAAAAAGAAAAAAAAGAATAACTAGAGCAAAGCTCGTTGCAAAGCAACGAGTGGGTCTTCCGTTAATGTCGAAAGTAAAGCTAGAAATTCCTGTAAGAAGCAGAGTTCTTAATCCAATATACATGAGAAACTAAAACAAAAAGAAAAAATCGAATTATTCTTGGTACGAGTTAACAAAATCCGAATGATTCTAAGTACGAATTAACACAAACCTTTTCAATATGAAGAACGACTTTGCAAATAAAAATCCGAATGTGTTTAAGTACGATTTAACAATTGTCGAATTATTTTAGGTACTAGTTAATTTAACTTTGAACATAACACTATTTTCTTAACCAAGAATGTGGAATCAAAATTTCAGGAAAAATTAATTTTGAAACCCATATATATCTGTAATGCATTGTCTGATTTTAAAACGGATTTCAGATTTAAATTAAACCCAATAAGATGAACATTTTTGCTTCTATAATTAATAACAAATTATTTATCAGTAAATAGTTATTATCAAAAGACTTTGTAGCCCTCCTGGTCCCTAATTTGAGGGGCCAGCCCCTTTTTCTTGATATCAAATGAAAGATATCGCATATATAAACATATTTTGTTCAACAACTCTTCACAAATTGTTAACCGTTCTAGAGATATCTGAACAACTGTGTTTTAGGGGCCGACCCTTAAACTCCTTACTGGGGCCACCAACAAAAATTTTTAGGTATCATATTGTTATGAACATTATTTTGAGCAACTTTTCTTCTATAATGCTTTCCATAATGTTTCTCCTTTTCTATTTATTAATGATCAAAGTTTTGGACTTCTGCCCCCTTGAAACCCCTAATTACGTAACATATGACTAAGGTATGGTACTGTATAGATAAATAGCTGTATAAAGAGTATTTTTGCTTCTATAATTAATTACAAATTAATTTTCAATAAAAAGTTATTATAAATAGACTTAAGAGCCCTCTTGGCCCCTAATTTAAGGGGCCGGCCCTTTTTTCTTGATATCAAATGAAATGTCTCGCAATTATAAACATATTTTGTTCAACAAGTGTTCAGGAATTGTTGACCGTTCTAAAGATATCTGAACAAATGTTTTTTTAGGGGCCGACCCTTAAACTCCTTACTGGGGCCAGCAACAAAATTTTTTAGGTACCATTTTGTTAAGACCATTATTCTAAGCATTTTTTGTTCTACAATGCTTTTCAAAATATTTCTCCTTTTCTAGATATTAATGATCAAAGTTTTGGACTTCTGGCCCCTTGAAACCCCTTATTACGTAACATATGACTTAGGTATGATACTGTATAGATAAACAGCTGTACAATAAACATTTTTGCTTCTATAATTGATAACAAATTATTGTTCTGTAAAGAGTTATTGCAAAAAGACTTTAGAGCCCTCTTGGCCCCTAATTTGAGGGGCCAGTCCTTTTTTCTTGATATCAAATGAAAGCCCGTGGAAATTGAAACATTTTTTGTATTACATGTTTTAACAAAATATTTACAGTTTTAAAAATATTTCAGAAAATGTACAAATTTTTTGTGAAAAAAATTGGTGCCAATTTTCGACCTCAGGCGAGCTTCAACGCCTTGCGTATTATCCATATTTTAAAACAATGCGGTACATCTACAGACTTTCATCTACAATCCCTGAAAATTTCAACTTTCTATCATGAATAGTTTCAGAGGAGTTGCGTGGACAAAATTACCCTTAAAATTTCATTAAATCGTGAATATCTTAAACCGGAAGTGACGTCATCAAAAAATTTAACTGAAAACATTTATCCCCTCCGATGCTCTATAAGTCCTGAAAATTTGGTGCAAATCGAGTGAATAGTTTTCGAGAAATAAAGCTTTAAAGAAGGCAGAAAAAGAATATTAAGAATAACTAGACACGATCTCGTTGCGAGCAACGAGGAGGTCTTCCGTCCGATTTTAAGAAGGTGATATGACATCATCGACTTTGATTTTCGACAAGAAAACATGATTTGTAAAAAGGAGTGGAGTACTACTGCTTTTCTGCATCGCACTTTATAAGTTCTCTTATGTTGCTTTTTTAAATACTAGCATTTCTTCCAATTGAGATACATACGATTAAACGTTTTACTTCTGGCCCCTAAAACCCCTAATTAGGTAACGCATAAGTAAATCATTATATTGTTAGGATATATAAACGTATTATACCTAATTTTGCTTTTATAACCCTCATAAAATATCCCTCAGTAAACGGCTACACATAAAAGACATTAGGGCCCTCTGGTCCCCTAAATTTAGGGGCCAGCCCCTTTTTCTTGATATCAAATGAAAGGTCATTTAACTCTAAACACATTATGTTCAACAAGTGTTTAGAAATTCGTTACAGTTTTTTAATATATATGGGAAAAACATTTTAGGGGCCGAACCCTTATCTCCTTAAAGGGGCCGTTTAACGAAATTTTGAATGTTGCATTTTGTAAAGTACATCATTTTGAGCATCTTTCCTTCTATAATGCATTTCAAAATATTTTTCTTTTGTGAGATATGGGTGATCAAAATTTTGGACTTTTGGCCCCTAAAAACCCCTAATTACGTAACACATGATAAAATCATTACATTGCTTGGATAAATACCTGTGAGATAAACATATTTGCTTTTATAACCTTTCACAAAATATCCCTCAGTAAAGGGCTACAGATAAAATACTTTAGAGCCCCCCGATCCCCTAATTGAAGGGGCCAGCCCCTTTTTCTTGATATCAATTAAAAGGTCCTTTAATTTCAAACACATTTTATTAAACAAGTGTTTAGAAATTCGTTACCGTTCTTGAGATATATGGGAAAAAATATTTTAGGGGCCGACCCCTGATCTCCTTATAGGGGCCTTTTAACGAAATTTTGAAGGTTGCGATTTGTTAAGTACATCATTTTGAGCAACTTTCCTTCTATAATGCATTTCAAAATATTTGTGCATTTTGTGATATAAGTGATCGAAATTTTGGACTTCTGGCCCCTTAAAACCCCTAATTACGTAACACATGATAAAATCATTACATTGCTTGGATAAATACTTGTGAGATAAACATATTTGCCTCTATAACCTTTCACAAAATATCCCTCAGTAAAGGGCTACAGATAAAAGACTTCAGAGCCCTCTGGTCCCCTAATTTTAGGGGCCAGCCCCTTTTTCTTGGTATCAAATGAAAGCTCTTGTAAAAATAAACTTTTTTTACATAACATGTTGAAGCAAAATATTTTTCAGAAAAGAGATAAACAAAGAAAACCAGAAAAAACTACGACGTTTTTTTAATCTCAATTTTCGGGTCCAGGCGAGCTTCGGCGCATTTTGCGCCAGACATTAATGGCTCACTTTAGACAAAACTACAATCATTCGTCTACAATTCCTGAAAATTTGAATTTGATATCTTTTATCGTTTAGGAGGAGTTCGACGGACAAGCTGACCCTCTAAAAATCGCTAAAACGTCAATATCTCTGAAACGGAAATGACGTCATCAAAATAAAAAAATTCCAATAAGGTTCAGATCAATATCTATTAGATCTGAAAGTTTCATGAAAATCGGACGAGCCATTTCCGAGAACTCGCGTGCACAAAATTTGTAAGAAAAAAAAAGAAAAATAATAATAGGGAAGAAGAACCGAAGAATAACAATAAGGTCTTCCGTTGGAAACGGAAGACCTTAATAATAATAATAGAAAGAAACAGTAGAAAAACAAGAGGGTCTTCCGTCGGAAACGGAAGACCCTAATAAGAAAATTGAAAAAGAAACAATAGAATAATAGTAGGGTCTTCCGCTGAAGACGGAAGACCCTAATAAAGAAAAAGAAACCGTAGAATAACAATAGGGTCTTCCGTTGGAAACGGAAGACCCTAATAATAATAATAATAGAAAGAAACAATAGAAAAACAAGAGGGTCTTCCGTCGGAAACGGAAGACCCTAATAATAATAATAAGAAGAAACTGTACGAAAACTATAAGGTCTTCCGTTGGAAACGGAAGACCTTAATAAAGATAGGCCTGTAAACAGAATAATGTTTATGGATCGACATCGTAACGAGGCGTTCTTGAAAATTACAATCGCAATTTGTCAAAGGGGTTAAAATCAGTTAAAATTTATTTCTGACTCGTATAACAAGCCTCGATCAAAACCGCAAACGCAGAATCACAGACCTTTCGTGTTTTTAGTCCATTCATGGATCACGCTCAAATATTTAAGTATAGAGCATTGTTATTGTCATAATTTGTAACAAATTTCAATATAGGAAATAAGGTATCAATTTTGGATGTATATCTGGATATAAATACTAGTTGGTATGTGATCAAATCTTCCATAAAACCCTTCAGGCTTTATGGGATTTGTCACGTGACCAACCCGTATTTACATGTATACCCCGATATACATCCAAAAATGATATCTCATTTCTTAAATAGAGGATATCTATATTGTGTGATTTTATGTTTGCTTTATCCAACAAGTTAAAATGGTGTATATATTCGCAAGGCTTGCCGAGCGAATATAACCATTTCAAGGAGTTGTATAAAGCAAATATAAAATCACACAAATATGGATGTTCTATGATGTTATATGTTATATGACCCGAACTGATTTTTTTCAAAGATTAAAAACGATGATGCAACGTTGTGTTATGCCTTTATTGTGACCTTACGCAATACAATTTAGTACGTCATTCGGAGATAAATCTAACTGTTTTAATGTAAAGTTTCACTGAAATAAACTGAAATTGAATAAGGATGGTTACTGGTGGTAGAATAAAAGTCTTAAGAAACATTATTATGGTAAGTTCTTGAATATAAAATTATAAACACAACCAAAGCGTTCTGTTTTTTATCGCGTCGTCAGGATGAACTTCTTGATAGCTAACGTGATTTGCAGTTTTATAAACTACATAGTGGCGTCGGAAGCAAATTGAAAGTGGTGGGGGGGGGGGGCTGAACTTATCAAAAATCTTGACAATCAAAAAAAAAAAGTCTTTCGTTACGGTTGTGTATAACTTTGCAAGAAAGGTGTGGGGGGGGGGGAGGCTAAATCCCCCCTATAGCCCCCCCCCCCCCCGGTTCCGACGCCTATGCTACACAGTTATGTGTTTTCCTTCATATTTGTAATTATAAACTTTGACAAAATCCATTTTATATCAATTTTTGATGGAAGATATAGTTATGTTGAAAGTACTAGCATATTTTCAAAACTAGGTCACTGAAGCGTTGAAGCGAGGTGCTGTGTCAAAAATAGTTCGGACCGGAAGTATTTGATAAAGCATCACCCGTTTGATAAAGCAAAGGTTTATCACACGGGTAGTATACACCACACGTATGAGATAAATATTGATTTATCTAAAGTTAATGTAAATTAAAGCTGAACATATCTTATAAATGGATTCTTGCCTAAAACATGGTAGACAGTAAAACACGGTTATAGCGAACACGCTTATTTAAAGGGGCATGGTCACGATTTTGGTCAACAATTATTTTCCCGATTTTAATGTTTACAATGCTTCAGTAAGGCGATTTTAATAGGCAACCAAAATTTAAGTGTCATTCGTTGAGTTATAAGCAAGTTACAGATCTTACAATTCTTCACTATGTAAACAAAGCTTTTGTTTACATTTTGAACGTTAAAATAAAAACTCCAGTATTAGACCAAAAATGAATGTCGTAAACGTTAAGATCTGTTTATTTATGCTTTAAATGAATAAGAAGATAGAAAAATCAGCTTGAAAAAGAACTTTTACCGGTATATTGAACTAATGTAAACAAAAACAGGGCACGAGCCTTGTTTAGGGAGAAATATGGAGAAAACTATAACGCAACGGTCTCACGGCTTTGATAAGCTCTTATGAGGTGAATGTCATAAGTAATACTCGGTAAATATAGATTAAGTACATACGTACTTTTAAACCCATTTTGTAATCGCCCTATAGACCACAAACAAATTTAAATACCTGTAACATCGTCCTTCCCATTTAAAACCAAGAGCCATATCATTGTGAGGCAATCGATAAAACATTTTATGAGCTGGGTTTATTTTTATCAACATTTAAAAAAAAGAGATAAAACAACATATGACATGTACATAATTATTAAAGAGTGTATAAAAAATGAATCTTGTACGCGTCATTTATGATATCAATTTACTAAAAAATGTTTTAGATCGACATTTTTATATTTAAAACGCAAAGAAAAAAAAAAAGATTTTCAAATGTCTTTAATGTAGTAAAGTGGTTAAAAAATTCAATTCGAAATCAAGTCTAAAACTCTAAACATTAAACTTTAACCATGAAATACCAGTAATCTTAATAAATAAACAAACCTGTGTATTATTTGGTTTTCTTCGTTTCTTCCTTCCGGGTTGTAAAAAAATCACATGATTTTTACGTCATCATGAATACTTAAAGATTAAAAAAAAATATAAAATTATTTTACTAATTACTTTTGAGAAAATTTAAATCATTTTAATGCTAAGGCTCCTTGAATTAAAATTAGCAAAAATCGTGAAACAAAATAGGAGGTATTGTTTGTAAAGTGAAAGTACAGAGTGCTTTTGCATAGCTGACAAAACTCAACAATTCAAAATTGTGAAAATTCCTATGGTGTTGTAATTCTAATTGATTACACCTTTAAACTGATATCATGATTTAAAAAATCGAATATAGGACCATTCATTAATTAGGTACAAAATGTGGTCGTTATGCATTAAATACCTTAACCGGTTATATATGTCATAGTTAAAAAAAATCATATTTATAAAAAGACTAAGAACTTTGCTTCCCAGAGAAACAGCTTCAGTTTTTACAAGGGTGTCCGCTATTCAAACCCATGGTATTATTCGACCAGTGGATATTACCTCTCGGTATTAGGCCCGCATCTAGCGAACAGTTACGATGTTACAATATTGAAAGCAAAAATCAATTTTGATCGAATCATTCCTACACATCAAAAATTAAGTAATATAATAAATAAAACCCAAAACAAATTAATTGAAATAATTTTTGTTTCCTGTGACATTCTCTTAAAAAATATGATTAAATATTGAGAAAAGCCGATTTTGATGACAGAAGAAGAAACCGAATGGTCAGATATCATGTTAGCAGTTGGAACAGCCAGATTCTTCCAATCATTACTCCTTAAAAATAATGTATATGTTGTGTATGTATAGTAACTACTGCAACTTCACTGCGGGATTTTCTGTAAATGGCATCAAAGATTGAAATTATTTACAGTTTGTATGAAATGTATAAATAGTATGATATTTTTTTTTCAGAATGTTTGATTTTAATTGAGTAATGTCTACAATAATCTGTTCCAAGATATTTATGCAACACTTTTTCTTCCATTATTTTTTTATGGTTTTGTCTTATGTTTACTTTAGAGTTATTTCCCTTTGACCAGCCCGGGCGTAGTATTCGCGTGCTGTGACTGTAGAGCCAGGCCGATCGGGGTAATTTTAGTCAGTCTTTAACTTTCATAGATCAGATACAGACGTACTTTCGGGGATAGTGGCTAAATTTCAATTCAACTTTTATAAACGGAAAAAATCACACTCCCTTGGATTTTGGTACTGTTTCATATCTGCAGGGCCAAACGTTTATATCTATACATCTACATGTCTGTTATTACGAAAAGACTATAGCTTAAAAGCAAAACATAGAGATGCCAAATATGGAATTAATAAGAATTAATATTAATTTTAAAAATTGAAACATGAGCATTTTAAAAGGAAAAAGGTATAGCATCGATGTGCTCTACTTATCCAAAAAATTATGTAAAATTGCCTCCAAATTGGAGACCTGCCAAACCGGCAAAAAACAATGAAATTGCCTTCAAATCGGAGACCTGCCAAATCGGCAAAAGGAAAATTCACACTTACTTCCAACTCGGAGACCTGCCAAATCGGCAAAATTAAAAATTGCCTCCAAATCGGAGACCTGCCAAATCGACAAAATTAAAATTGCCTCCAAATCGGAGATCTGCCAAATCGACAAAAAAAAACCCCAAAACAATGAAATTGTCTCCAAATCGGAGACCTGCCAAATCAGTAAAAAACAAAAAAATTGCCTTCAAATCGGAGACCTGCCAAATCGGCAAAAAACAATAAAATTACCTCCAAATCGGAGACCAGCCAAATCGTCAAAATTGAATTGCCTCCAAATCGGAGACCAGCCAAATCGGCAAAATTAAATTGCCTCCAAATCGGAGACCAGCCAAATCGGCAAAAATAAAATTGAAAATCGCCTTTAAATTGGATACTTGCTAACTCAGCATATCCTAACATGATGAAAATTACCAACTCATTAAATATGTGAGTTACCAATTTTTTTCCTACTCGACTAAATTTATTCGCTCTACTCCAAATCGACGACCTTCCCACTCTATGAAAAAATGTCAACTCAGCAACTATAGATTATCAAATAATAGCAACTATCAGATTCAGAAAACTCTTAACAACTTCCCTTCAAATCAGAGGTCTGCCGACTTGGTGTGTACACACTTGTACAATAAAAATACCAAATTTGCAACAAATTCAATGACCATGCCAATCAACAAACCAAATTTATGCATGATACTATGCCTTAAGTAAACAAAAATACCAATCAAATATCAATTAAAGAAGTTTAACCAACTTGTGACAATGATATATTTCTATAGTTATAAACAAAGGAATTTATTTGAACCATTTTGAATGAACTGTTTTAATTAATTCTGTAATTTGGTTGAAATGAAAATTGCCTAATTTTGTAAGATGCACCCCATCAGGCAAAATTTAGGTGCGGTGAAAGGCTGAAATTTCTATATATTTAATTGATGCCCCACCATGATTAAGCACAAATGTAGCAATTGAGCTGTTAATGGGTTTTCTCAAAATTTCTGCAGAGATGTTTGAGATAGCATACCTCCAACAAGACCTAGGTAAAATTTGGGACCATACAATGCGTGTAGTGGAGAAGGATTTAAAAATTTCCCTTAAAGAAATTAAAGACCTTAGAGGTTTTTCATTTTGTGATGAGCAGTTTGGCATTGTACTACCGATCACACCGATATAAGTTGTTCCCCAAAATTTCAACGCATTGATTAGATAACGCTAAAATAGCTCAATACACACCTTAGCGATCTCCCTAAAAATAACGGGAAGCCGAATGTTACGTCACAAGTTGTCCAGGCATACACGTGTTTCTATAATGTCGAAGAGAATATCTGGTAAATTTTGTGTAGCGGCAGGTTGTACATCAACTCATCGCGACAATGTCTCTGCACGAGTTTCCTAAAGAAAGTCGTGCGGAAATTCGCAGACTTTGGATAAACTTTGTGAAGACAAAACGGAAAGATTTCACCAACACAAGCAAATACTCAATGCTGTGTGAAAAACATTTCACTCCAGAGTGTTATCCTATGGAGTATTCAATTAAAAAAGCTATGGGTTTATAGGTAAAGAAAAAATGTTTGCTTCCAGACGCAATACCTACAACCCACACGGTAGATACGATGCCGTCAAGAAAACAATCAAGTAGTTCTAGGTCAGCATCACCGGAGAACTCTATGCGTCTCTCGCAACCAAAATAATTAGAGCAGCATTTAGAAAACGTGATTTTATGAGAATAAATTGCATCAAATTTATTTCCAAGATGAATTTCACTAAACGCAGAGTGGATGTTTTATTTAAAGAAAAATTATCTACAAGCTTTGTAAATGCATACACTGTACTTGTGTAGTTTATCTAAAGGTCATCCAGACTGAAGGAACATTCCCAGAGGAAGAGATCAGCGATGTAAAATCTGCTGATTCTTGTAACACCTTGGATCAAACTGATCAGGTACATTGAATACAAACAGTGCATGTATTGTTTATGTTAAAATGATATTTTTATATTTAAATATTTTATATATTTTTAAAATTTTTAGAGGACCATTGGACTGCAGGTTGATAAAAAATCAGTATTCATAAGGTCTAAGTACTCCCAAGCCAAACCCATAAATAAAGAAAAGGAAAATATAATTTTAACACACATATACATTTACATAAATAAATTATATGAATCCATTTTTTTTAAAATATATATATTGTATTTTCGATCAGCTGTTCATGTTGTCATCTCGCAGAGACCAAAGACATCCAATATTGGTACTCAATGCAACAGGGATTTGGCAGAGTTTGATTTTTCGAGACGGCAAAAATACTCTAAATTGAAGAATGAAGAAAATGTATATCAAAATACTGATATTGACCAAGCAGATCTCCATCATATGGATAAGCCAAGCAAAGACGCAGATTACGAGCCAAACTTTTCGGACGACTTACAGTCACACAACCTTTCGATAGATGATGGTAATGTAGTGAATATTACCATCGGGTTCGGAATTCCATAAATAACAACAAATATATATCCATTGATAGGACACAGACCACAATTATTTTTCCCTCTTATTCCTTTATACAACAAAAAATCATTTAAAAAATTCCACCGGCTCAAATCAATTCAGACATAGCTTACCTATAGAATGACACTAGTCCAACAACATATCCAAACCACAGGAAAATCAATCGAGAGGGGACTGAGATATGGCCCCTAAAATAACCCCTACCATGAAAAATCCACTTTCACTTTGGAATATGTGTAAACATTGGCCTCTTTACACCCTTTCTATTGCGCCTTTAAAGATAATTTTTCTGAATTTTTTCCTGCCTGTATTTTTTGTTCTTTCCATCCATACCCTAAAAGGAACCAAATTCGCCCAGTTAGCACCCCTGGGAATTTTTGTAATAATACATACATTTTTAGAATGGAACTACTTGCGTGGTCAATGAGCACGGGGTAAAAATAGTGGTATGTGACCTAATAATTCGACAATTCTTCTCTGATTTTGATAAAACTTTTTAGGTTGACACTTCTACGCATAATACATCTCCCTCTGAAATTTGGCTAGAATTGTGTATTCTCCCTCAGAGTTATGGGCCTTTGAAATTTGACTCAGGAAGGCTGAAATCACACGCAAAATTAAGCACGTTACACACAATATTCAAATTTCAAGGGCCACATTTAACACTAATTACTTGTCAAAAGTTTCATTAACCTATTGCATTTAATAATATAACATGTCTACTTGATGATGATAATGATGATATAATTCTTTTACTCATGGAACTATTTTTTGGAAATTTTTGAAAAAAATACCCCACATATGACAAAAATTCTTAGAAAATGCCAAAAATGAACTATTTAAGCAAATGCTAGGAGCTTGAAAAAATATTGAAAAAATTCTACATTAAGTTAGCTATAGAAATGATGGGTTTTGATAAATATACAGTGGCTAATCCGTTTACATTAAGCAGATAATCACATAGTACCAATGCACACATTGCCAGGAAATGGCACTTGCTAATCAAAGTAGATTAACTCTGGGTACACAGGGTTGATATGGATAGGCATAAAACGCCTTTTGAAGCAAAACTAACAATTTAGAAGAATTAAGAATGAATTCTGCCCATCTATTTATTACAAAAACACTGAAAAAATTACTTAAATGTACCTTCATTAATAAGGAGCCTTGATTTATGAAAACTGTACTCTTGAAACAAAGGGAAATAACTCTACACATTAAAATCCAAAGAAGAGAATTTTTAAAAATCTGAACAATAAGCTAGTTTAGAAATTACAAGTCCATCACCTTCTTTCAGCTCTATCTGGTGCGATTAACCTTGAGGAGATCATACCTTTTGTAATGAGGGTTCACCAATACAAAGTCATGAGTTTCTACGTACATTGTGCATTTACAGGTGAAAATGTCTGGTATGTTACCATGAACAATGACACCCAAGACTCAAAATAATGATGAGAGTGCCAAAAAGATATTACTACAGTATAACAAAGAGTAAAACTTCTAGCAGACCTTATACATCTTGGGCAATCACGGTTCAATGCCAGCAATCAAACTCAAATTCATACACATATATGCTTAGCCTACATTTCTAGGCCACAAAAATGGAAAATATATGACATAATAAGAATTTTAAAGCAATCATTGAAATAAAACTTTGCAAGGCATTGATAATTTAAATGCTAAAATAACTATTTCTAACCAGTAAAATGAATGTGTCTCATATTCTATATCAGAAAATGGAGCTTTACATACTCTTAACTACTGAGGAAAATATTGTGATGCCTACCCATCATCAGAATATAAATGTTAAAGTGCAAGAAAAATATTGATAAAAAATAAAAAATTAACTTACCATTGGTTGTTTCCTTCATTATTTCTCTGTCAGAGGGCAGTGAATGCGGAGGGGGGGGGGGGGCAGCAGGTGTCCCTTTACCAGCTTATATGTCCTGTCATGCAATCTGCTAGGCAGTGATATATGTCATGATTAATAGGAATTTAAAGTAATTATATGCATAATTTTTCTTATAATTTTAATCAAAATAATATAAAAGTTGATTTTTACATGCAATATCTAAATAATTATATAATTAATATGAGAGAGAGAGAGAGAGAGAGAGAGAGAGAGAGAGAGAGAGAGAGAGAGAGAGAGAGAGAGAGGGTACATTTAAGGCTTTATTAATAAAAGACATATCGACCAATTCTTTTTAAAATTGGAAGATAAGTGTAGCTAACATCAAAATTTGATTTTAGACATTTTTCATGTAATTACATCCCCTGTTTGACTTATTGATGAAACCAGGCTGTTCACACCCCTTGCAAAGTCCTTCAACGCCGTTTTCACCGTTATTTTTTCATATTATCTGCTTAAATTGAAAAACAACCGGCAAAAATGTCATTATTCCTCCTAACTGTTTCAAAAATAACGAAAAACGAGACTTAAGTTGATAAACATGCATTTTGACCTTTGAGGACACAGACCACAATTAGTTTTCCCTCTTATTCCTTTATACAACAAAAAATCATTTAAAAAATTCCACCGGCTCAAATCAATTCAAACATAGCTTACCTATAGACTGACACTAGTCCAACAACATATCCAAACCACAGGAAAATCAATCGAGAGGGGACTGAGATATGGCCCCTAAAATAACCCCTACCATGAAAAATCCACTTTCACTTTGGAATATGTGTAAACATTGGCCTCTTTACACCCTTTCTATTGCGCCTTTAAAGATAATTTTTCTGAATCTTTTCCTGCCTGTATTTTTTGTCAAATCTTCTTCTTTCCATCCATACCCTAAAAGGAACCAAATTCGCCCAGTTAGCACCCCTGGGAATTTTTTGTAATAATACATACATTTTTAGAATGGAACTACTTGCGTGGTCAATGAGCACGGGGTAAAAATAGTGGTATGTGACCTGTAAACAAAGTTCAGTTGTTACCTGTACCTTACCCGAGTTGGACGTCGATTTTATCCGTCAGACTTTATAGGTTTATAACAACTCATAACTTATATTTGTGAGTATCATTGACAAATATATACCTTCACAACAATGGTGTCAGAAGTGTTTGTATATGTCTGATTATTTTTCAGATTAAATACCCCGCACAATAGTTCGTAAATTTTGGCGCCATACTTGATTTTTTTTCGTATTTTTTTTTCTGGTATACACCTATATGTTGTTTAAGATCAAGTACAACTTGACTATTTCGTCGGATTGTCTGATGATTTAGTTTATACAAAGTAAAATCAATACTAGGTAGGTGTATACAGAAGTAAAAGATCAAAATCATGGCTACTCCTATTGATATCAATAAAGCAACATTTGAAGAGTTAAAAAACATTAGAAACATTGGGGACAATAGAGCAAAGAAAATTATTGATATTAGAAACACCAAAAGTAAAGTTACTTTAGAAGATCTCAAAATCATTCCCTGCATTCCCAGCTCAATTTGGGATCCCTTCTTAGACGAAGGTTTAATTGTTGTACCATCAACTTTAGTAAAAACCAGTAATGTAGAACAATATGTGCACACGGGGGACACAGTAGGGTCTAGTACACAAAAACTAAAAAAAATTGATATGTTGAAAAAAGAGCTGGTTGAGAAAGAAGAAATGATTAGAGAAAGAGAGAATGTTATTAGAGAAAGAGAGAATGAATTGAAAGAAAAAGATCGTGCATTAGATGAAAAAGAGGAAGAGTTATCATTTTTGCAAAAAAGCATGAAAACAACCTGAGAAAAGGGAGATAAAATAGCTGATGAGTTTAAGTTTATGTTTGAAAGGAGAGAGGAAGATTTGAAATAAACATTGGCAATCAGAGAGAGAGAATTTGATGAACAGCTACAGACTTTAGAAGATCAGAAAGAGAAAATGAGATTATTAGAAGAGAAAGAGAGAACAGAAAGAGAAGATTCATTCAGGAAAAGAATCAGAGAAATAGATCAAAGAGAGAAAGAAATAGAAAAAAGAAAGAAAGAAATAAGGCAAATGAAAAAAGAAAGAGAGCATGAAGAGTTAATCTCAAACATAAATAGGTTGGCCTCACATAGTGTCTATCACAACACCACCAGTGAAAACGTTAAGGACTGAAAAGGTTGTTTAAAAATACAAAACAGTCCCACACCACCCAAATTGTAAACTTACGATGGAAAAACAGAGTGGAAGCCTTACTACATTCATTTTAATCATATTGCTAAAAAATACACGTGGAATGAGAGAGAAAAGCTAGACAAAATGATTGAATGTTTGAGAGAGAAAGCGTTAAAATTCTTTAGTTCTAGACCGGAAAATCTGCAAAAGGATTTTAAATTGCTATGTCAGAAATTTAAAGAAAGGTTTGACAGGAAGGATTAGCCTCATATAATTCGTCGCCAACTGCAAGAGATCCAACAGAAGGCAGACGAAACCCTAGAAGAATTTGCCGAAAGGATAGAAGATTTATCCACTGAGGCTTATCCAGACAGTCCAGAATTTTTCAGAAGCACCATCACCATCGATGCATTTCTAAGGGGCTGTTTGGAAAAGAGAGCTGCATTAGTTACTTTAGATAGAATCCAAAAACATTAGACGAAGCGGTTCAACATATGAAGAGCGCAATTACGAATCAAAAATTGATCATGGGAACAAAGAAAGATGTTAGAAAAGTGACATTTGAAGAAAAATATGATATACCCAACACAGAAGATGTAAACATTAGACTAGTCAATAAAGTCCTTCCCAAAACAACTCCATCCATAGAAACCAGAATTTAGACCCTTGAAAACGAAAACAAAGAGACAGAAAGATTATTGAGAGAAATATTGGAAAGAATGAAAATGAATGAGGTAGAGAGATAGTCAAGACCCAGATTTAAGTCAACACAAAGATCTCCCATAAGGTACAATAGGTCAAGATCTAACAGTTCAGAAAGAGGGAGTGAATGTTTCAAATGTGGGGAGATAGGGCATTTTGTAAGAAACTGTACAATGCAAAATAATATATATCGCCATCACAAAACAGATCACCCCCACAATCACCAACAAAGTCCCAGGGAAATTTAAACTCTCTCGAGCTGAGGATATAGGCCATTCGTCAGCTCGACTCATTGAACCAAGGCCACATCCACATACCCGATTCAAATATTAGATTTTATTAAAGCCATATACCAGTATGAAATAGAGTGGAGAATGCTGTCCAGTTTAATAAAAATTAAAACAACAAAGATGCATGTATAACAGATGAATCTAAACTTTTAAATGCAATCTTGACTCTATGGTTTTGAATTATCAGGACATATCTAACATTGATTTAGGTGATTAAGTTCTGCAGTCAAAGATGTCGGATACTCTGATATCATTGTCTGGTTTTATAAGATCTTGGAACTTAATGTAGTTTGGTAATGGATAACAACAATTTACAAAATCCTAATAGAAGATATGGAGAAAGACAAAGTACTTCTCAATGAAATCTTTTAGATAATCAAACCAATGTGGTGTTTTAACTTGAAAATATTTTAGGACCGAATAATCACTGTTCATTATTTTTAAATACATGTATTAGTTTTTAATTAAGCCCATATATTTATGCCTCTTGATAACAGTGTTATCTGTTTTTATTTAATCTTTGCATATATGACACATCACACTTTTGGAGTGCTTTATTTACAGTCAGATTGTCTGATTGTGAACAGCTGTCTAATAGTGTGTTACTTAGTAATTTATTAGAAATAATACATGTTTATGTTTTAAAGTTTTACACACCAGCCCTTTTAAATATGATGGGGAGGAATGTAGTGAATATTACCATCGGGTTCGGAATTCCATAAATAACAACAAATATATATCCATTGTAAACAAAGTTCAGTTGTTACCTGTACCTTACCCGAGTTGGACGTCGATTGTATCCGTCAGACTTTAGAGGTTTCTAACAACTCATAACTCATATTTGTGAGTATCATTGGTAAATAGATACCCTCACAACAGGTATATTAATTATATGAACTTAAGGTATCCGATCCATAATTCGATCGGCTAACTTCGGCTTATGTCGAACAAGATCGTAAAACTAAACATAACATGTACATTTTATCAAATCTACAAAAACACATTATTAAGGTCTTCCGTTTCCAACGGAAGACCTTTATATTATTGTGCAGATTAAGATTATTCTTATTAGGGTCTTCCGTCTCAGCGGAAGACCCTTCTATTATTCTATTGTTTCTTTTTCAGGTTTATTTTTTTTCTTTTTTTTTTTTCTTTACAATTTTTGTGCATAAGATTTCTCGGAGATGGGTCGTCCGATTTTCGTCAAATTTTCAGCATCGATCTATCATCATTTGAAGTTTATATTTTATTTTGTAAAAATCACTTCCGGTTCCGACTTATCCGCCATTTTGCCATTTTTTCTTGACTTTTTGTCCACGCATCTCCTCAGAAGGGAATGAAGATAGAAAGCTGAAATCTTCAGGAACGATAAAGGACATGCTAGTCTAGTCGGACTTTTTGTCCGGACTTTCCGAGAACGGAAGCTAGCTCGGATCAAAATATAGGTCAAAAATTTGCAATGGATTTTCTTTAATCAACGGGTCTCCTTAAAAACGATTAAAAATATAATACTGAAAATTTGAGGAATGATAGATTCTGCGTCTGATTACATCTTACTTGAATGGATTTGATGAAATTTAATTTTTTCAAACAATTTAAACTCATTTAAATCGTGTTAAAATGACCTTGGACTAATTTTAAAACATGATATCTAAGTTGCGCTTACAATTCTGCGTCTGATGACATCTTTCTCGAATTGATTAGATGAAATTTAATTTTTTTTAAATTTTTAAAGCCATTTAAATCGTGTTAAAATGACCTAAAACTGATTTTAAAACATGATCTCTAAGTTGCGCTTGCAATTCTGCGTCTGATGACATCTTTCTCGAATTGATTGGATAAAATTTAAATTTTTCAAAAATTTTAAACTCATTTAAATCGTGTTAAAATGACCTCAGACTAATTCTAAATGTGTTAAAATGACTTCAGACTAATTTTAAAACATGATATCTAAGTTGCGCTTGCGATTCTGCGTCTGATGACATCTTTCTTGAATTGAATAGATGAAATTTGATTTTTTCAATTTTTTTAAATTTATTTAAATCGTGTTAAAATGAACACAGACTAATTTTAAAATATGATATCTAAGCTGCGCTTGCAATTCTGCGTTTGATTGGATGACATCTTGTTCAAAATCTTTGGATGAGTTATAGGATTTTCGAACTTTCAAACGCATTTAAATCGAGTTACCATGACATCAAACAGATTTAAATCTCAGTCAAAAATCTCATTTCATTGCATCTGTTAAAAAATTGGACGGAAGACCCACTCGTTGCACGCAACGAGATCGCATCTAGTTTTTCTTTTTTTTTTTTTTTCTTCCTAGACGCGAACTTTGAGGCTTCATATCTTGCTCATTTCTGAACGGTTTTTGCTCAAATTTTTAGGGCTTATAGACTTTACAAAACACTATCTAAACCATTTCATAAATTTTAAAAATCCTATTTCGTTAACGAGTTATTCCCCTTTTTAAAAAAATTAGGGCCTTTCGTTTCCAGACAAAGGCTCCGAGACTATGATAGCAGGGAATGGGAATCCAACGAATTTGAATAACAGAGACATTGAAGTTTTGCACATCGGTTTTTGTTTTTGGATTACTTTCTTTATTTAGAAAAAGGTAGGGGGTCAAAAAACAGGGTTCCAAAAAGTGCGAACATTTAGACATATTTTCCTTTGTATCTTTTAAACAAAAAACATTTTGTTAAGACATGTAGAATAAAAGTTGTGCAGAATGTCAAGGACTTTCATTTGATACCAATAAAAAAGGGCTGGCCCCTTAAATTAAGGGCCAAGGGCCCTTGAAAGTTTTTGCTAAATAACTAAAAAACGGCTAGGATTTTGATATAGCTGTCGCTGGAAAAGTTGTTTGTTGGGATCCTATAAATGTCGTTACAATGTTATTTTGTTGGTGAGTTGTGTAGTATGAGTGTAAAAAGCTTTACATTTTAACATGTACCTGTGTTTATTTGTTAACGAAATTCATTGTGCGTACAACTGACATTAAGTTACGACAGACAGTATGCCTGTTTAAAAAGGAGGCTTTAATTCATAAGAAAAAAATATTTTTTTTAGGATACATGCTTTTATGTGAGGAGTTTAAGTCATCTTCGTAAATTCTGCACAATCCTAAAAAACGAGAAACAGAAAATATAACATTCTTTTTCTTTTCTAGTAAATCACACAAACTACCGGAAAAAAAATAAATCTATGTGATACATTTTAGTTATCATGCTGCGTGTATTTAAAATATATCTGGAATCAGAGCTGTGTGTGTGAACCATTACGTAAGCTATCCCTCGCTTGCGGCCGAGAAAGTCGGTAGCCATGGTCGCGGCTGGGCTACCTAGCGGTCAGCGGTTATCTAATACACCGGAGTCACGTCTCTCAATTTATGAGTTCATTTAGCCGAAAACAAGAATTGTTTTAATTTTGATCACACATAGACGTTTATTCATCTCAAATTGAATTAACTGATAGAATGTCAATTAAGAAAACGTTCTGTTAATTAATAAAAGAAATGTCATTCTCAATCGGAAGTAATATCAGGCATAGATTAATTGTGGGTTTTAAGTAAAGAAAAAATAATAACTTCTATTTGGTAGATTTTAGTCATTATTATACTGCAAACATTTCAAATCTTCCTGGGTTCTGAGCTGTGTGTGTTGTAACTTTACGTAACCTATTCCTCGCCCGCGGCCGAGGAGATCGGCCGCGGGTGCACTACCAAGCGGTCAGCGGCTATCTAATACACCAGATTCGCGTCTTTCATGTACTTGTTTTGAGTTTATATAGCCGCAGATACAGGAACTGTTTTAATTTTAAGTTATTAATGTTTTATTTAAAATGTAAATTAAGAAGTCATTCTGAAAATTATAAAATCCGATATTATTCCTAATCCAAAACATCGTCAGACATAAATCAATGGTGGGTTTTTAAGTATAAAATGTTCTAAGAACTGTACTAATAATGTTTTAGATCAACAACAAAAAACCACAAAGATTACCCCTTTAAATGATGATCATCCCTCGCACGCTCGCACATGGCCGAGAAGATCGCGTGCGAGGGGACATCTACATGTACCTTATCACACGTGTATGCTTATTGATATTTTGTACGAACACAAAACTATTTGTTTATTTAATTTTCATTTATATTGGTTTTAGATGAAAGATGAATTTTTCTCCGTTATTCAGTTGATTCAGCGTTGATTTAAACGTTAGGGCGAAAAATCTTACAAAAACCTCTCATTAATTGAATAAAAGTAATCTATCAATTCGATTCTAAATATGCAAGGAACTGTTTCTATTAAGAAAGAGGATTTTCTATTCGTGTCCTCTTTTTTTCAGTGCAAAATGAAAAATGAACACAATGCAATAACAGAAATGAACATGAATTTTATTCATTTTGGTCGTTGAATACAACATAAATTGGTGAACCCACCATCTTTTTTACACAAAAGCACATTTTACTGTATCTTTAAACCTTCATATTCCACAATAACAGTCAAAATATTGGTGACTCCACCAATTTTATTCATCGAATATCTCACTTACGAATAAACTTGGTGGGACCACCAATAATAAGTTATTGGCGATTCTGTTGTTTTGAATAGCATCAAATAGCTCATTCACACAGAACCCTGGTGATTCCACCAATTTTATTCATCGAATATCTCACTTACGAATAAACTTGGTGGGTCCACCAATAATAAGATATTGGCGATTCTGTTATTTTGAACAGCATCAAATATCTCATTCACACAGGACCCAATCGTGAATTTGTCCGTATACAGTTTTGTATTTCATTCAAAGAATTGGTGAACCCACCAACAAAGCAATGATAGAACATATGACAAAAACAAAAATTAACCTTTCGAATGCCTAAAAATCAGCAATTCTACAAACATTGTTTGGTGATTCCACCAATAGTCAAAAACGTAAAATTTTCTAGTCAACATATAACTACTACACTGAATAAATTCTAAGAACTTGTCCAAAATGAAAAATGCTAACGCTATTTCACTACTTGGTGGATCCACCAATATACAATTGTGCGAAATGTGAAATGAAACTAGAGTTCCAAATTGGTGGACTCACCAAGAATGTTAAAAGGTTAAAAGCTGTAAATAAATCGCAGTGTTAAATATGGAATTGGTTGGGCAACCAAAATAGATGAAAAATTTAGCTTCTATACAAGACAAGAAAGTTGGTGAATCCACCAGAAAGATCACATTAACATATTTTTAGTATTTGCCTTTTTAAAGGGATTATCAATGACAGAAAAGAATTATATAAGATAAAAGCAAACATTATCATCACTAACTCATTAAGAGCAACTTATGAGTGATTTCCACCGATGGTAGGTGTTGTAAATAAACTAGTCACCGTCCCTATTCGTCATTTCAATAATTTCGTTGATTATTATCCCGTAGAAAATCACCGATACTACTCTCTGGTCATATTTTAAAGAGTTCTCGAATTATCGACATACGCATAATTTGTCTATCCTCCTCAGGGTCCTCCTCAGGCTTCTAGATGGAGGTTGTGCTACAGAGGTTTTATGTGTTAATCAACACACTGATCTGTAAAAGAAGTACAATACTAATTAATTTACTGGATAATTATGGAGATGAAAAGAAATCACCGATTTTTTTATTTTGATATGAAAAACTTCCACAAAAATGATTTTACTTGATTAAGTCAGCTCAAGTACAGAGAAAATGAAAGAAAATATTATCACATTAAGTCAATGTTCTATATATATGCGTTGACGTTTAAAATAAGCAACATAATGGTGATATCACGAACAAATTTGTAAAAAGGAATCTAAGTACTCAGTTTCAGTCTAGTATCTAAATAATGACACAATAATCAATATGTAATCAATAAATATTTAAAAAGTGCAAGTCTCTCACGATAGTAAATAATATTTCTTAATTTGTTTGCTGCCAAGATAGTTTTACATATGCATTGTTTCATGAAGCTGGCTATAGAATACAAATTTTAACTAAACAACCTCTCCAAATATCCAGGGACCGGAGAGAAACTATCAACCCCCCCCCCCCGGCATTTACTGGATTAAATAAAAATAGTGTAATGCTTTATTTTTCACTTAATTTGCATTACTTCTCATATCAAAATATATAAGAACAGATTTCAGTCCATCCTTAGCACATTGTATTGCGTTGAACCATGACCAGGCGTCTCAGTCCGTGCCCGCTTCACCCGAGTTTTATAGGAAATGCGAGAAAGGAGTAATAATGGCAGCTACCGAGTGCCTCTTGGACAAACGAAAAACCTTTCATTCAATGCATAATATTCCATCTGCCTTGTGGTTATTTCAACGTCAACAGATCTTGCAACCGACAAGGCAACTTGTCATTTAACGACTATTCTACTTAGCAATGTCTCTTGTTCAAACAAAAAGACACTGCAACTTATCACTGCACAGTATTCTACCTACTGTTACATTGTAATCAAATTATACAGACTACTAGTATACCACAGTGATATTCTTTTTCTGTGCACATATAATTCTTCTACATCTAATATTTAGTTTAAGGAATATTAGATCAACAAATCTTACACTGCCTATTCTTTAATAGAAATATATTAACAACCATATTGGTGACAATATCTGGCATTTAATTCCAAAAATCATTGTACAACATGCATATTATGCAGGTTTTTTTGGTAAGGAAATTGTTACTTAACTATATTTACATCCACCAAGTATGATTACCTCAAATTCTAACAGTTTATTGCAATTTATAGCTATGTACACACTCACATGACTGAAATCAACCCAAGCCTTTTATCGATTGGTCGAAACCTACAGCGACCTAAGAAAAATCACGGACTGCATGAAATAATCATGTACATGTACATCGCATTGATGTATATGAATAATCTTAATTACTTTTGACAATCATTTTATCAATTCGTTAAAAGAAAGATGTAAACATAAACAAGTTCATACTGTCTTTGATGATTCATGCAGGTTTTGAAGGTAGCGATAATTGCAGAAAAATAAACATAACCCGATAACGCGGATTCTGGCCACACCCTGCGATAAGAAACCCTACACTGTGGTCGTGGAATTATTAATTTTGGACTTTATAGTCGTTCTTAAAATCCAGTCAGTTTCAGTAGAGATAAAGAAGAAGACTTTCAACCATTTTACGTATATATTAACACTATATAACCATATAGGCCCCCTGAGAGACTCATGTGACAAAACAAGATCATATTTGCGTATATGTTAATTTTAAATCTGTTAAATTTGATTTCAAATTTTTTTTTTGAAAACTCCAAAATGCTGAAATGCCTCTTCATGCACAGATCTTAT
Source organism: Magallana ariakensis (assembly GCA_020458035.1). Taxonomy (NCBI): domain Eukaryota; kingdom Metazoa; phylum Mollusca; class Bivalvia; order Ostreida; family Ostreidae; genus Magallana; species Magallana ariakensis. The sequence goes on from CM035820.1 coordinate 426,577, forward strand.
ACTTACTAAAAAGCTTCTATATGGTCATGAATCAATATCAATGATCCTGTTGTAAAATGACGATAGGAATATGTAATAAAATCAACATGTTAAGTTTCTCTTTACTTAAATATTAATATGCAAGATTATTTAAATTAATAACTACTAGTTCATGTATTCACATGATTCATTAAAGTAATCAAGTAAGGTTTTGTGACAATCAATCACAAATTATAACTTAAAGTTTTTATAATTTTAAGATAAAGAAATGCCTCATCTCTGTTCCTTGCCAGACGCCTTGACATCAAACAATGCTTGAATTTACGAAATAATTTAATAGCTTATTATAAAACTTGGTTGAACGTGAAAAATATATTTCGTAAAAATCCAAAAATTATTGTACTTACTGTCTTGTAACCAGATTAAAATTCCTTTTAGAATTATTGTTTTTGTATTAGCCATGCATGCAGTTATTGTTACGTAACATCCTGCTGATTGGCATCTTTCATGTCGATCAGAACAGAATGGGTTAACATTTACATAATGTCCTTACATTTATGTTTACTAATGAATATCCGATATGTTTATCTTTAACCTTTTAATGTTTAATCTTCAATTAAAGCTGAATATGTTTAAAATCTACCTTAGTTTTTTGATTATATGTTGAGTTTTCTTTTGATTTCATTTGCACCAAAGCATTTATTTAGTAATTAAAAGTAACAAACGTCCTTATAACAAGCATTCTGAGAGTATTGCATATTAAGCAATAACGTCCCCTACCGGTTTGTATTATTCTTTGAAAGCTTCGAAGCATATTACAACTATTTCAGAACTATTATAAGCGAGATGTTATGCTTTAATCAGGGATAAAAGAACAAAGGAAATTCAAACTATATAGCTGATATAGAAATCAAATTCAAAGTGGGGAAAATAATACTCTTTATTTTATTTCCATGTAATTTCGCCAAGTCCATTAAGTATTCGCTGGTAGTAATTTGTGAAAAACAATGCACTGTTATGCACAATATCATGTCTTACCGTCTTCTGTACCCCGAATCAAACCAAACAGTTAAACAGCCCAACCCGATAACGAACCAAATTGTAATAATACAAAAACACCTTCCGAATAAATTTACAACCCAATGGTTGACATTTTTTTACAGAACTTATTTGTTTGTTATAAATGATAAAAGGAATGGTACAAGTATCGCACGATACAACTACTGACTACATACTGGCCTCGTGTATTCAATACACACCGAACCCGATATTAACGAACCCGAACATTAAAAAATTGGAATATAGAAAAATAATTTTCTCAAAAATATGTCAACAAGACGCTACAAAAGTGTAAACTTGATCTGTAGTTTGACATTTTGAAGCTGTTCAGCAAGTTTCATATTATTCCTCAAACGCATAAAGAAAAAAAGTGTGGAAAACTGAAGTGGGACAGACAGACGGACAGACAGACGGACTGACGGACGCAGAGGAAAGCTATAGTCCCTTCCGGTGAAACCGGTAGGGGACTAATAACAATTTTTAAAAGTTCTAGTTTGGGAAAGAAAACGGAACCAAAAAAACAGTAAAAAGGGGAAAACGTTATTGAATAGTTTGTTGTTAAGAATTATGGATACCAAAAAAAATGAAAAAATGATACTCGTCCAATGAATCAATTGATGGATAGGTTTGTCAGTGTAAGAGCAATTGCATTTTTTCTACTCTATACTACGGTGTAGTTCTTCCAGAACAGTATATATATATAGCTTTACGGTAGAATTTCGGTTGACATGTAGAGTTATAGTTGTTTACGTGCTAAAAAGTTGCAATTTACTTGGCTTTATAGCTTAAGCTAATTTTGAACTGATTAATCTTACTTTCACAAGATTAGTACCATCGATATTTCCAGACAAGTTTTTGCTTTACAAGCCTCGGAGTTTCTCTTAAAAACGTTAACCGACCTCTGAAAGAAGTAAGCTAAATTCACGTACAGATAAAGTGTCGTCATTTATACATGTACGTGTGAACAAACTACAATACTTCACTTACATGCAAGTTTTATTGGCTAAGCGAAAATAGTGGTTAAAAGATAACGGTTTAGTTTGATTCCGGTCTCCTTGTATTTTCCCATCATTTTTCCTGATTATTTTTGTTTCAAAGTTTAGGAAATGAGAAAATCTTTTTAGACATATAATTTTTATATTCTACTGCACTGAAACTATAAAAAATAGGCAATGCCTACTTACACTCGTGATTACCAAATTTCTTCAATGGAAATCCCTACATATTTTTTCCATTGTTTACCACTTTGCATTTGCTCAGTGAATTTAAATTGTACACATATCTTAGTTTTAGAATTTTACTTCATTCATATTCTGTATGATAACGTGTTAGATCCCGCCGCAAGTGACATTCAGATGCTGAAATTAGGTAGCCAGATAAGTATGGTACGTGTATACCGGTATATCAAGGAGAGCATATCGCTGATTATATTTTTTGATATTTTATATATCCAACCCAACCCATTGATTACGTCAGGCGAGGGAATAGATTAATGCACCTTCCTTTACACGGTCACTGAAGAATGTAATCCTTCTCGTTCTTTTCTCTTTGAATTAAGGGGGGTTTGAGACATTAATATGCCATTTATAGGTCTAGTATTTATTTCGCTCGTGTTTAAATCTTACATTTAGAACAAATAAAACCAAAAAACACTGATTATTTAAAAATAATTATGACAGCAATTACAGGTCCGTAGCATCGTTTTTGAAAGTGGGGGGGGGGGGGGCAAACTCATTTAAAAAATCTTGACAAAAAAAAAAAAAGAATCAAAATCATGGAAATCATTATCCGTGGGGGGGGGGGGGGGGGCAGAACATAATAATAAGAACAGAACAAAATAAGGGGGGAGGGGGCAACTCCATTTTAATTTCCATTTTTATATGTAGAATTTTTTTAAATGTTTGCTGCGCGAAAAAGTGGGGGGGGGGCCTCCTCCCCCTCCGATGCTACGTGCCTGAGTTACAAGGTACTAGTATGCATTTAATGCCCAGTTATGCTAGAAAACAGAAAAAAGAAAAGGCCAGACCAATGATGCAGATATAGCTGTTGCATGTGTAATGTTTAATTTCATTACTTTCGCAATCGTCATAAATTCGTATTTTTACTGCAGTTAATTTTGTACACAGTTAAGTATCATATTCACAATAATTCCGAGTATTCATGTTGATGTAGTATAACTTACCATTACTAGGCCGACTTCATTTGTTGTCTTCATTTCTTTTATTCTATCTTCATTTATATATCCAACCATCGGCATCCATATTATTCTTTTCTTCTCTTTAATACACAATATCCAATGTTTCGCCATCATTCAAATAGATGAATAATTATTTTTCGTGTTAATTCAAAATTCCGTTGTTGTTAATCCGTATGTCCTATTTCAGACTGTTGATCGTTCGTACTATAAACTGTTCTGTGGTTACATGCCCCATTCACACAGCCTTCCAATGGTTGAAGGTATCCTGTTTCAGACAAAGGCACAGTAGGAAGTCTTCTTTATGCAACCGTTATTTGTTGACTCTGCCGTCAATTTCAAATTCAAAATCAATTAAATACTGTATCTAGCTACATTAAACTGTATTTATTTGTTGATTACTGCAAAAAATGAGCGCAATATTTTTCAGTTATGCGATCACTTTGTTCCTGTTTTACAATTTTTTCCGAGCAACTTTTTTCAACCACATTAGTCTATAATATATTACATCTATTCATAAATGAACTTTAGAGGGAAACTTGTTAATCTTAATTTAGGATTAAATCATTACAAACAATTAATTGTCATAAATTTTCTTTACATTCTTCTCCCAAAATAAACAGGAAATTTGATTAGATCAATGCTCTCTCTCTCTCTCTCTCTCTCTCTCTCTCTCTCTCTCTCTCTCTGCAATTTATCTCTGTACCTTTTTCTTTATTTATCTCACTCCAATCTTGCTGACTTTGACATGTATCTATGTGGGGATTTTACGACATCCAAGAACAGCGAAGAACTCTCTCTCTCTCTCTCTCTCTCTCTCTCTCTCTCTCTCTCTCTCTGGTTAACTATTACCCTGACCTACCATACAGACTCAGGGAAGTCGCCCCTGTCTTCTGCTCGGCAGCCCCGATAACTACACCGAGTGCTGATTTTGAAGCGGAGAATTTCATCGGAAAAAGTTCGATTTCTCCGCTTCGCAGGCGGGCCCCCGATTTTAAATATAGTTTATTCGACAAAAAAGCCTCTAAAATTTCGTTTCCATCCCAATGAAAACTTGTCAAATGGAAAGAGTTGAATGCATTACAAAGAGAATAGAAACCCCAGACAATTGTTTACTATGACGTAACTGGTCAGCTATTTTAGGTTTATGAGATTATAGGTACAACTGAGGGCGGGGGTGTCCGAATTTTACATATTGTTTTATGATAAAGTGTGGTCATAGCGTACAAAAATTGCTTTCAAAGCTAATCTTGAATTAAGTTTCTGGTAACTAGAATTTTGTATCAATCAGATTGTTCATCTATTTTGAATACAAAATATCATAAGAAAGAGACATGTTTTGAAGGGCATTGTTTAAGTTAACATGTTCATCAAACTTTGCAAATGATTGTTTGAATTAATTAGTTAGCAATGTTTCAGCGTTTCTTTGCTGCTTTTTGTTGAGACACTCAGATCACATAGCTGAAAAATGCCACTTAAGAAAACATGAGCATATATATAACCAAAATATATTCTTAGAATTCTTAGCACTTTCTTCAAATATCATTAATTGTAAACACACAAGATAAGGTCGCTTGGATATAGAGGATATTTTGAATTGAGATAAGGAGACACAAAACGCGGGTTCGCTTGTCCTGCACACCGTCAGCAATCTTTATTCTCCCGCTGATGTGAAGACCCAGCGAATTCAACAGAATTCAGCCTCCCGCTGTGCCGACCAAGAAAGTGATCTTACAGGTGTTTGTAATTATTTAATCAAAGACCTCCCTCTTTGCTGAGCTTCTAGCACGGAATCGTTCTGAAATTCTCAGATATTAATGAATTTTACGTAATTTACATTACGTTGCAATGATCGATGTTCTAATGAAACATGCTCCTGAAAAGTGACTTATAACTCAATGAATATAAATACATATGTACGATATCTTATCAGTTCAATCATTGTGAAAAATTACAAGCAATTATTAGAAAGTCTTTACGGAAAAAAGCATGTGCTTTACAAAAATACGATTAAGATAAACTGAATGAGCACCCACAGGCTATATCCTATAGATAAGAAACTTTGGAGAGGCGGGTAGGACGCATTTTACATGAAGTTCTATGTGCTGCCTAATACATGTATTTGTCTATTCTTAGGACAATTTTGATACCTTATGTACATGAATAATGTACTTATTTTTATTTATTTCTTCTCCGTCGCATCAAATCCAACAGTTTCTTCACGCTGCGATAAGTACAACAACTAATTTGAGAATAAATCATTTGATTATTTTTTATTCCTTTAATGAAAATGATGTTTATTTTAAAAAATATGTACATGTATATGTATTAAACGGATACATAATCTCCTTTTCACACACAAAAAACAGAATTGTCTCTGTTGGCTTTAATAAAAATTCGCACACATGAACGTTCTGTCCGCCGCCACGAAATGCCCGTATTTTTCAGGGTTACATGTATGTCCGCCGGTGGACATTACGTGACGATTTTTTCGAGGAAATAGGCGGGCATTTTGTGACGGCGGACAAAACATGATCGACCCACCTCATGTGTAATAAGAAATATGCAAGTGATAAGTTTATAAGACAGAATACGTTACTGTTAAAAGTGCAGTCTGCCTCCAAAAGACAGTTTTATAGGTTGATAAAGAGGGGTGTTATAGTGGTATGTCCCCTTCCCCCCTCCCAATTCATCCGAGCCTGCAGAGATATTAAGAGTACATACATGTACATGAACAGTATTGAATTATAAACTTCTCCCTCCTCGGGAATATAGGAATATACCAGAATGGTATACCACGCTTGCTCCTACCGTTGCCACGCCAAATGTTTAGTTTTATATATATACATGCACATTTTCACATGTACATGTACATGTTTATTCCCCTTTTTGAAACAAAAAAACTTGCATTCGCGCCTGAATATTGAGAGAGAGAGAGAGAGAGAGAGAGAGAGAGAGAGAGAGAGAGAGAGAGAGAGAGAGAGAGAGAGAGAGAGAGAGAGAGAGAGAGACTGATACACAGAGAGAGAGAGAGCGGGGAAGCTCACATAATTTTGTTGATTTTGCTGCTAGTTAACTACATGTATGACGTGCTGATCATTTATCTTTACTTATTAATTAAGACATTTTGCCAATAACCTAACCTAAAAAAAGTACCAACAGTTGCCATGTAAATGAAAGTATCTTAAGATATATTTAACGACATGTCCTACGTTTAGGATATGTCTTAAGACATATCTTATGACCATTCTAAGACGAATCATAAGATGTAAACCGAATATGTCTACTTATCCTAAATCAAGAATTCTTATATAGATTGACCAAATTACAATAAAATATCAACAAAATATAATGTGAAAAAGTATTAGAGTGCTGTGAATGTATATCATTAACATAATTGAATATTAAACAATTACATTTTCAAAGATTTCTAATGTGTTATTTGATTCACCAATGACGATTATTTACCTTTTTTTTTTTTTTGCTTGATTTTTTATCACCCATTACATTTACATACGTAAATGCTTGCCTTATATATTTTTATCATCGCCAATTTAAAATATCATTGAGCCTTGGTCACCTTACTTAGAATCGAATTTCTTCGACACAGAGTTTCAAACATCCTAACAGGTTATGGTACAAAATCGAACTCATGTAAATCCAGGGTGAGGATGGAAGGATGTGAGAATTTCTAAATCAGAAATCGTCTCTGCATAGTGGGAACTTTCGGTTCTTCACGTGAATCTGATATTTTAAAACTGTACTGGTTTCAAGCATTTCTTACCAGGTAAATGTAGACAATGGTGTGTACATGCATATACATGTATATATGAATACATGTCATAATAACTATCATGTTTTCATCAGATTTAAATTGCGTGCATTTTTTTTCTCACACGATAAGATTATTTGGATCTATAAATGATATTTTCGATCAAACATAATTCGTCGCATATTATTTTTTTTAATAAAATTGAAATTGCAAAACGCTTACTTAGATCTACATGTAAATATTAGACGGGAAATCTTCTAAAAATTAAGAAAACGAATTTTGAACTCAATGTATGTAACACAAGCAATGCGTGGATTGGGGGGAGGTTGAATTCAAACTGAATAAAATCACACGGTAAAGTTACTGAAACTAGCGCTCGGAACCCCCCACCCTCCTTTTGCCGACATTCAAATTTAAATATTATCAAAAAATTGTCCTTGTTACCCCCCCCCCCGTAAAAATGTCCGCAAATAATTCATTCTGTATCTTCTGACAACATCCAAACGTCTAGATCTATTGTTAGGATGATTTTTCAGATGAGTCGTACGTTGGGATGGCAGATACGTTGGTTCTGATAGCTTTGACTTAATGTGCATATAATGTTCATACACTAGCGGTTTTTTACATTTATGTACCGCGACAAATCGGTTGTCAACCAACCTTATGCATATGAAGACAATGAACAAATTATGTAGATACGTCTTTATGCATATGGATAAATAATTTATGCATAAAACGGGGAAGATGAAGGGGGTGACCCCCTACCAACTTATTTTTTTCAAAACAGTATTTTATCTGAAATTCTTATTTGAGTCAATGATGAAAATAAAAGTGACCTAAATCGCAAACTTTAGAGATACAAAACACAAAATATACCCACTTACTGGTTTGATATTTAAAAAAAAAGTCTGTTATTTTTTTTTTATTTAGCTGCATCAAAATGAATTGTGGCCTCGTACATTACATATATCATCAATTTCATATTTTTTTTTCAACACTACCCTCTCCTACAACTTTCCATTTTGCAGTTTTGTTTTATTTTAATTTTAAAGGGAAAGGTCAGGTATAACACATCTCTAGTGAAATAGATAAACAAAAGTTTGTTTAAAACATCCACCATATACTTTATCTCATGATCTCATCTTAAGCCATAAAACTTGGTTTAATTATCTGGTCAGTGTTCAATCTCCTGCAAGCGCATGGAGGCTGCCATGATAGCATCTCTGTGACGTCAGCATACCACTTCGATAAACTGACCCACTTATTGTATAACATAACTCTGCAAGAATGGCGCAAGAAAATATATTTGGGATAGACCTCATGCATTTAAACCTGAATCTACTGAAGAAGTTGAAAATATCCCTGCCGATAATAAATCATTAAGTCCAATTATTCCATCATTAGAGGAATGGTGTTCCTGTAGACAGTTTGAGGTCATGCCCGTTGCCGAGGAATGCATGTGTTGTAAACATTGCGATTTACAATAGAAAATATGGGAGAGATAGGTTGTATAACTGACCATGACCAATTTGATCTTCTAATTCTTAATCCAGATGTTCTTTCCATTACTATTATTCAATTTATGATGTTTATATTAAGAAACAATGATGTGTAACTTCCCTAGACACTGACCACACATGTGAACTGATAAGAACTGTGAATGGGTATGCTGACATCACAGAACATTTGGAAGTTATCGGGATGCTGCGATAAAACCCGATCATAAGCCACAACATATTTAACTCTAAACAGTGGAGAGCATCAAAATGGCAGCTCACATGACTTTGTCAAACTTTGATATTCAATCAGTGATTGTTGCTGAATTATGATCATGTTAAGAAGAATTTAGTGGTTGACATTATTTTTATGGTAAATATAAATATTTCAACTCTTCTTTACTTTTGCCTGACCTTTCCCTTTAAGGAATAAGTTAAGAAAGCTATTTTAAAAAATCGGACAGGTATATACCAAAATGAACTTAATATTATGGTTCAAGATATTAAGCATTGCATCATATTGATGTGTAAATGATGGCATGTAATTCCCGTGCTTGTGCGGGATGTCAACTACATGTAGTTTTATTGATTGGGAAGGGACCTCTTAATCATGTCTCTTCTCTTGTTTTAATTGCTGCATGAGAATCATATCCTCGGTACTCCTTGCTGCTGTGAAAAAATTTACCTTTTTAATAGGTTCTTTTTTGTGGATACTGTCCTTTTCAAAAAAGGTCATTGGGAATCAATTCAGGTGCAAGATTTTCATTATCAGGATCACAATTGTTTCTCGAAACTTCTTTACAATTGCTTTTAAATCTGGCATACATGTTAAAAGAATTTCAGGAAGTCGCTGGATATCTCGATTTCTTTTTGATTCGGTTTTACATACAGCACAAAATCCACTATTTTTGCTAATATGTCCCTCCTGTCCATATAAAAGTTGCGTGCGCTGTAATGCCGTCAGTTACATGTGCATCTACACGTAGCGACCTACAGCAGACCGGCGTTGAAAACTGCCACAGTGATTGTGGTTGTGCCATGTTGTAAATTTTGAATTTACCGGGTGGCAGTAAATACAAAATTTACAACATAAAATTTTGTATTTACTGCCACCCGGTAAATTCAAAATTAACAACATGACAGTTGGAACTGCATGTCAGTTTATGTTAAAGCTGCGGGTCCTGGTACATGTACATGTAAGTTGAAGTTAATGAAAACTCACTTGACCAAAATGGGCGTTAATCGTACACCTGGTACATGTACATGTATCTGCACCAATAATCCGTTCCTGAATTTCTTTAATATTTACTAGTAATGCCCAGTGCAGAAAGGTTTTATTTGGAACGATTATCGACATAAAACTACATGCAGCACCACCAATTAGGACCACTGCACAACTCAATCGATCAGACTGTACTAAAACCCGATTGACACTCCATCGGGTTGTGGTCCTCTAAATGGTAATTTACCGAGTAAAGCCCGATTAGCGCTTCATCATTTATCATAGATCTGAGATACATTTTGATTCGATCAGATCGGTGATATCGGACAGTCTGTCCGATTCCGACTGATGTACATAAGAGTTTCAACAATTTTTAAAACAAACAAATGCATGTGTGTGTAGCATGTGAAAAATGACAAATGGATAATAAATGTAGTTAAGACCATGGAAGCTAAGTAAAACCCAATGTAAAATATACATGTACATACATGTAGCAAATTAACCCCCTTTGAAGCACATGTATATGTAATGCCTTAAAGTGATTTAAACAATATAAAGATGACAAGTGAGGAAGTCCAATTTTTGTTCACTTGCATGGTATATTTCCCGTTCGTTAAAATCGTTTCCTGTGCATACATAGATCGTTGAACTTCCTCATATAGAAACGAAGTTTATCCTCTCTCTCTCTCTCTCTCTCTCTCTCTCTCTCTCTCTCTCTCTCTCTCTCTCTCACTCTCTCTCTCTCTCTGAAATATAATTAAACATGATAAAGTTCGGCAAATAAGATAATAAAACATCAAAAAAAAATATTCGGAAAGTTTCATCTGACTTCATGTACTGAAATGGGTAAATGCAAACCCTTGTTGCATTTATTCACACATAAGCCAGATACCCCATCCCTCACACCCGCGCAGGTGTCATACGTGTGGATACACCTTTGTATATATTATATGTGTTTTAACATGATGAAAAGGTTAGTTGTTGTGATCCCGCTTATAATAAATCGTAACTGAATGAAATGAATTCAGCGAACGCGAGAATAAATACATGTATATACTTTTTTTTAAACTGACCTTGAAAAAAAGTTATTCAGATTTAGCAAATCAATTTAACCCTAACCCAAATCCTGACTCTGGGGAAGTTTGCTTCAGTCTGGACGGACTGGAAGAACTAAGACAGTGCTGCGTTTGGGCCCGGCTCCGGGAGCGGTATCCCTCCTTCGAAGCGAACGCAGAGCGTACCCGTTGACGACCGACTCCGCCGAGGCTCTGAGGTAACGTTCGTCTTGTCAGAGCCGGCGCTTCGGACAGGGAAGAAGGGCCGGTCCGCAGAGGCTTTGCGGCGATGGTCCGGCAAGTCTGTTCCCGTTCTCGCAGCGAGGACCCACTCGCAGCACGGATCCACAGACCCGTCCAACGAGATGACATTAATACCCTGCGCTCGGTGGGAAGGTACATGTTCATGTACCTGTACCATGCAGGGGCCTTCCCCGTGAAGTGGATAAATCGCATTTTACCCGATGAAATTCTCCGTTTGCGTCAATATCTGCACTCGATGTCAAAATCCGGGACCCGCCTGTGAAGCAGAGAAATCGCACTTTCCCCGATGAATTCCTCCACTACAAAATCAGCACTCGTCAAAAGCGGAAGACAAAAGCGATTTCACTGTGTCTTTATGGTCGGTCAGGGTAAGGGTTAACCATCACCCAGAGAGAGAGAGAGAGAGAGAGAGAGAGAGAGAGAGAGAGAGAGAGAGAGAGAGAGAGAATATTAGAGAATTTTATTGAGGTGTCTACATGTCGTAAGATCCCCACATAGACATATCAAAATCTGGAAGTTTTGAGAGAGACAAAAGACAAAAAAAAGAAAGAGGAAGATAATTTGTCGAGTAAGTACATGTACAGCTTTGTAATTCAGAAAGGGTGGCCAATAAGGGTGGGGGGGGGGTCTTCAAATTCAAATTCAAGTATCATGACATCCTTTTGATACGGAAATTGTTTCTGTTTTAAATCATTCATCAAATTAAGGTGATTGCAATTGATGTTCAATTAAGAAATAATCACCATTGTTACAATGTAGAAAATGGTTTGCGCTCATGCGATAACCACTGAGACGTCAAAAAAAAAGATTTCTTATAGCCTACGTTTTTGCTATTTTGTAGGTTGATTTAAGGGAAATAAAATGCATTTGCAAATATTTACACTTACATGTAATTAATAATTTTACATCGTTCATACGTTCATATACCCTTAAATCAAATATGTATATGTAAAATAAATGAGATGGAAATGTGTGAATATTCCCGGAATCAATATAAATGTTTTTTTCAATAAAATCACGAACTATGTTGACTCTATGAACTAATGACAGACTTCAAACCGTAAACCATGTTTAATTCGTAAAACCTCTGCCTATTCCCTGGTCATCGTCGGTACCATCTGACAGAGGTGTACCGACAGACCTTCCATATATAGAAGAATCATTGTTTCTCTGAGTCAACGCCAGGATCGACAATACTGCACATACTTTTGCTTAATAATATTAAATGTTTTTAAAGTAAGAGAGAGAGAGAGAGAGAGAGAGAGAGAGAGAGAGAGAGAGAGAGAGAGGGGGGGATTACATCCTTACAATTAATAAGCTAACTACAGATCAATTATAAACGTATAAGTCATATTATTTAAGGAAGCTTTATGATACATATCCCCAAATTACACGAGGTTATCTTAGATCAATAGTTTTATTTTAAACAACATCAGAGAAAACATTTTCCTTGAACATGTTCTTCACATATGCACATTTACGACGTGTCATTAACAAACATGCCTGCATTTATATTACATGTATATAACGTCTTTCTATCGATGGGGGTTTCTTCACTTATTCTTTTGATGTCATCTTACTCGTCTGATGATTTTCTATTTTGCTTGAATATTTAATATCAAAATGTATTTCTAAGCAATTATGTAAATTTTATATAAATTTAAATCGCTGTAGGATCTGTTTAAAGATCTTTATAAAAGTTATTATCTTTGCGTCGCCTCAAACGCAAACGTCGCCATTTTACTACGAGATCAAACGATTTTTAATTGGTTAAATAATGAGCAATAACAAATCTTATCCTCATTTTAATTTGCTGAATTTGAGAAGTCCTTTTCGTCGCGATATTCATTCTTTATGCTGTTTTTAACTTTTAATTTTTTTATTTTCATTATTGAGTGAATAAGGCCACTTATCTTCGCAATTTTGGGACAATCCTCGTACAACATTGTGAGTTAGTTTCTGATATAAAAGAAAACTTATGTGAACATCCATGTTTGCCTTGCATAGTTTTCCAAACCCGTCTCCGTTTACAAAACCTTTCTCTCCCTCCATCTCTCTCTCTCTCTCTCTCTCTCTCTCTCTCTGACATAAAAGTAACATATCTACCGTTTACCAAAACAAAACACTTGAGAGAGAGAGAGAGAGAGAGAGAGAGAGAGAGAGAGAGACTTGTATAAATCGTAGAACATGTTACATAATGAGAGATGACACGTTTGAAAAGCTGTTGTTTGTTCATTGAGAAATAAATCTAGACTGAGTGAGTGGTATAAGGTGCGGCCTTAATTAGTGTAGAATGATTGCCGTGGAGCCATGCTGTGTCGTTTTTGTATTAGTGTAAACAGGTCGGCCGCGCTATTGAATTGTTTCAGATGTTTCCAAGCTTTGCATTTCGAGGATACAAACAACGTATTCGATTACTGCATGTAAATAATGGATGAAGAGGAGAAAAATCCTAAGTTAAAGGTACGTTTTTAAATTGTTGAAGTCAAACTACGAAGAGAAAATAAACTACTTCGAGTACAAATTGGTCGTCACGAATATAATATCTTTTTAAAATATAATCTAAAGAATTCCCTACATTTATACTAACGACGTGGATGCCGAAAAAAATAGGTCAAGAAACAGACGATTGTGAAGATTACTCTCGATGTTTCCGTTATGAATAACAGATCATGTCGGGAACAATTTAATTATCTATTGGCAAATAATTTTATAGCTAAATTTGGAATTTCTATTTCAAGCAGTGCATTTTTAAAAAAATATTATCTCAATTAATAACATTGGTGATAATTTCGGCATTTAACTCGCCGATATGACCATGTTAAGAGATGGATCAACATCATTGCCAATTCATTTTAATGCTCCTTCTTTTCCGTTTAGAAGACTCCTACAACGCCTCCTCCATTATGTGTCGTAATTTTCTCGAACACCTCGTAAAAGGCTTCACGCTCGGGCTCGGAAGTTGCTATGAACATTTCCCTACCTTTGAATCAGATGTTCCAGTTCCTATTGATGAAAAAGCATTACCCGAAGGTAGGTGTTCATATACTAAACATTTATAAAATATATGCTTCGATCTAAACCTTTTTATGTAGTAATGATAATGTTTATAATCTTCCTTTTAAAAATCACAATATTGTATCAATATTGAGACATGAAGCTAGAGAACTTCGAGCTAGATAAATTGGTCGTAGTCTTCAAAGGTCTGTCAAAGAAAACACAAGTACATGTAGATCTAGAACGGATTGATTTTCATAAACTGACTTAAAAAACAGGCTACATACAAATTCAGAACATTTGTGGAAATTCGAAAAAAAACCCATACCTTTAGTTTAATGTGGTGCATATTTATAATGATGTTTTTGCCTCTAGGATTATAAATATGTTTTAATGTTGGTGTTTGTTTGAGGTGGATTGCTTTGTCTATAATGATGAAAGAAATTGAATTGCAAATGTTATCTCATATTCTGATTCATAAAACATGGATCTCGAATCAAATTTTAGAATAACCCCCCCCCACCACCAATTGAGTGTCTTGTTTATATTGATATTTGCTTTTTAATCATTTAGTCATATACATTTACATGTACATGTAGTTGGGATATAGACAAAATCGTTGTATGGATTAAGTGAACATAGCTCATTCTACAGTTAAATATTATTGCCATACAGAAAAATGTTATTTATGTAAAGTTAAAATACAAAAATCTGCTTTTATGTATAAAACTCAACGTCACTGAGGATCGCATAGTCTACAATAATATATGACAGATAACAATCACATGTTAAGTAATTCGAGATCACGTGAAGAATTAATGTAGAATTGAACTACATGTATTTACAATCTCCCAGAGCTCTGATGCTGATTTTGTATGCATCATTGATGAACTACATGTACATCTTTATTTGCAATCTCCCAAAGCTCTGGTGCAAAACAGCGTTCTGATTTTGTATGCATCATACAGAAAACGTTCTGTGTGCAGCGATATTCATTTTTAATATATCTGTAACAATACCAAATATTCGAGGTAAATCCCTGTTGAAAATCGAATTAAATGATGAAAACTATGTTCAATTATATAAAAGTTACAATATAAAAGATTTTAGAACTTGTAGTATACAATGCCCTTACAGTTAGTAATTAAAAAATCCCTAAATTAATTACTTGTCTATAAACTGAATTAAAAATCTGTCGAAATGAATTTTTGACATCCACACAAAAATCGGACTTTCATCTTATCCATATTTATGTTATTCAAATGGAGTGCCTTGCCTAACTCGACCGGTATACACACTGCGCATTATCTCATTATTTCATCTAAATTCAATTGCCTAGTTAATGCTTTAGTTTCAGATAGAGTGGTCAGATAAGGTGGTTAACACTGAATAATCTTGCTGTGTCAGTAATTTCCGGATGCTTTGTTTTGAAATTTTCGAGTTCTAATTAAGCCTTGCTGAGAAGCCACTACACCTTTTTGTTTTCTCATTTATTCTATGTAATTTGGGAAGCATTTATTTAATGTTGACAACATTGATTTAGATACCTCCTAATATTAACCAAGTCACGAGCTTAAAATAATTAAGATTAGATGGACTAGAAAAGAGGTAATATTTATGCTGACGACCAACTTGAACTTAATATTGATTGTTAATTGTTGAAATTTGTGCAGTTGGGATAATCATGACAATAACGATTATCTAGTATTTTCTGCGATGATTTTTTCGCAACAGTTATATCCAAATTTGTTTGTTTTTTTTCGATCGCAGAAAATGACTGACTCTAATACAAGAAGTTACAAATTTTTCACATTTTTTCAAATTTTGCGACACGCGTAAAAGTTCGGATATAAAGCATAAAAATAGCCTCGAAAAATCTAAAATGTAACATACTTTTTTAAAAAATGTCCAATTAAACAGCATGGCTAAACTTACTCATATTATCATTTTGGCCGTGTTGCTTCATGTAAATAAAAACGCTGTTTCCCCAGCTTAAAAATAAATAAAAAATACAACAGAAAATAAATATGCATGACGTGTACACGAAACAATAAAACTTCAAATTGCTTTTCATGAATCAAACTTTGCGACATTTTGATTCATAAAGTTAAACTCTAAATATTAATTAATGAATCAATAATTGATAAAAAGTTTTTACTTTGCAAAATTTTGTCCTATTCAAGATTTGATTTTCATAATAATGATAACAACTGAATCTGTTTGTTCTATATTAATTAGGTTTATGCTGATTTGCATTAGTTAAAGAAAAAATATTCTTGACAGTCTCTATGTATTCTGAATATTAAATTCATCTGTATCCAAATTGACTGAAATTGATCATATATACATGTATACAGTTGATGTATGTTGCCTTGATTTTTTTATTGCACCTGACTGGAAAAAAACAAACTTTTTCGGCTTTCCACTGTTCAATGTGCACTTTATTGATGCAACTGGAAGATTTACCTTTTTTTGCAGTATCTTTTAATTTTGTATTAAATGTGAACCGTCAATCGATTAATACAGCTGTACATGCATTAGGACATGGGGAGGGGGTGTATAGTGTGACGTATCTCTTTTCTAGATTTTGTTTTTAGGTTTAATGTCGCTTTAAGTTTTAACACCGTCCCAAATTATATATATTAGATAAAAGACTGTTTCGAAGAAAAAAATCCCCCACACTTCTGATGTATAAATATGTATCGTCCTATTTTATGCATACAACATTTACTCATATCAACGTAGAATTGTCAACACAATATATCCATTGCTCACAAATCAATTAATTTATGAGGTTTACTTTATCAGTGGTATAAAATTGAATGTAATCTGAAAACGCAAGTGCATATATTTCATTTATTCAACATTTGTAAAATCAAATTTCTAAATACACTCTAAATAGCTTCCCGCAAAATATACTCACTCTTAACGCATTTATTCAATATTATTTCATTGCAAATATATATCTTTTATGCTAATTCCACTGACTTGGATCCGCCAAAGCGTGTCTACGACCTTACTGTCATTTATGCTATTTCAAGAATGAAAGTAGGTTTTTGATTAATTTTACAATAATTATTTATCAAGCAAAAATGAAGTTATAGTTTACGGACATTTTCACACACGTCTTAAAATACAAAAGGTGTAAGCAGTTACTTCCTTAGTTTATTGGCAAAATGTATTAATTTATAAGGATAGAAATGCATTATCTTATCACTTTCGCTATATGAAACATAGTTTTGTTGCTTTTATCGAAGATCTTATTAAAAAGATTGAAAAAATTATGTATTTTCAGGTACACATTTTCTTCTTTGTGGTAGGATATGCACATGATGATGTCAATGCATGATTCAGCAACGTGGCTAAAAAAATGAAGAGGAAATGATGCCGAAAGGTTCGATGATCCCATTGAGCTACATGTACTTCTTAATGTCACCATGATTATCAACTTTATTTAATTATGACATTCAGACCTTGATGCAAAATAATATGTGCGATTTGAGAAAATTCACTCGTCCACTTTACTACAAGTTAAGAAACACCGATTTGATAGTGGAAACGTTCTACATAGGGATGGGTGACTCTCCTAACAAGAAACCCGAAGGAGGTGAAAAAGCATGGTTTAAGCGTCGCAAAATTCGTAGCATAAGAGGCATTCCAAAATTTTCCCCATTCATCTTTAATGACATTGTTTTAAAAATAATTTTAATCCATAATTATGAGTTAAGATGATATGTTGATCTTTCTGGTGGATTCACCAACTCTCTTATCTTGTTTGTAAACTGAACATAGCATTCATTTTGGTGGGCCCACCAATTATTTATTCAATAGCAGCGATAAACTAAATTGTTTTCGGGGTTTTTTGGTAAATCTACCAATTTTGTAATCTATTTTTTTTATGATTCGTAGAACTTGATTTCTGGTGGATCCACCAAGAAGGGTTATTTTGAATTTTGTCAATATTTTTGGTGGCTTCACTAACTTTCTTATTTTGTATATAAACTGACATGTTTTGTGGTTTTTTTGTTTATTAAGTGCCATCGATAAATGTTAAGAAAACTATTGGTGAATGCACCAACATTGTACTCTAAATTTGTTTGTAGAATTTCATTTTGGTGGGTCCACCAAATATTTGGATATTGAAATTTTGTCTGCATTTTTTATTTGAGTTCAACAAATTTAATCAGTAAAATATCAAGACAAAACGATTTTTGCATATTTGTATTTAGGTGGAATCACCAATAAAGGTTTTTCTAAAAACTGAAATATTTGAGAACATATGTTGCTATCATTGCTTTGTTGGTGGGTTCACCAATTGTTTGAATGAAACACAAAACTGTATACGGACAAAATCACAATTGATTTTTGGTGGAACCACCAGGGCCCTGTGTGGATGAGACATTTAATGCTGTTCAAAATAATAGAATCGCCAATATCTTATTATTGGTGGACCCACCAAGTTTATTCGTTAGTGAGATATTCGATGAATAAAATTGGTGGAGTCACCAATATTTTGACTGTTATTGTGGAATATGAAGGTTTAAAGATACTGTAAAATGTGATTTTGTGTAAAAAAGATGGTGGGTTCACCAATTTATGTTGTATTCAACGACCAAAATGAATAAAATTCATGTTCATTTCTGTTATTGCATTGTGTTCATTTTTCAATTTGCACGAAAAAAAGAGGACAAGAATAGAAAATCCTCTTTCTTAATAGAAACAGTTAAGGCCGATTGTATACATAAAAGAACTCCGAGATATTTACCGGCATATGTAAACTTGATATGTGTTTAAGATTAATATACTGCATCGTCGGAACCCACGGGTTTTCTATCCGTTACACTGATTTCAAGCAGTATAACGGATGGAAAACCCGTGGGGTCCGACGATGAATCGACTGTAGTTACTCATGATCATTTCCGTTAATTATTGCTTAGACTTTTTACAGACTTTAACACTTTTAAGACAATCTTCAAACCTTGCCTGGCCAACGAGTCATATAAAAAGTATGCACATGGATATATGTATATATACTGGTGTAAGAATTAATATTCGACCAACACAAAAATTAAATAGTGTAGAAAGTAAAATAAGTTTTCTTAAGAGTTGTACCAAATTTTAGCAGGGTTTACATAATAAAAAAAATCATTAATTTTCGAAGCGTTCTAGGAAGTTTAAAAACAAAGTCATCCCTGTGCTCCTCCGCCCCCCCCCCCCCAGTGCCCGTGCTGAATTTTATAAAAATTGGCGAACAAAAATCGAAAATTTATATGTGTCGAAAATTAATTTTTGGTGACTCCTTATTTGTTAACGTTCTTCCTAATGTGTTTCACTTTGCAATCTGTGTGTTTATTCGGCCAGTCTGCTTGTTAATTCAATCACCCCGTGCGACCGAAAATCTCGTGTCCCTTTAAGACCGAGAAAATAAGCATCGCCTTCAAATTTACCTGGTCAGTGCATTCATGTCCAATACATATTTCTTTTTCGATATCGTCAACATCGCGATGTATACAATAATACGATATCGATTTTACATTGTCAACATTGCCGATATTTCTTTGTCGTTAACATCGTCGACATTGTCGACATCGCAACGTCGACAATGTTGAACCGATATCGAATTTACATCGTCAACATTGTCGATATTTCTTTGCTTCTAGACACTGTCGACATCGCAACGTGCGATGGTGCGAAAGTGAAATTCAACTGAGGGGACAAGATTAACGGTCTAGGACGGAACTCTGTCCTACTTTATGTTTATCACTTCGCTTGTTACAAACAATGTAAGTAAAGCAGAGCATTAGAGACTTTTCTGAAAGACAAAATGATAAATTGTAGTCAATTAAGCAAACCAATTACCTACAGATTACATAATTTGTTAGTCATCATTGCGATATTGACAATGTCGACGATGTAAACAGGATATAAGAGGTACGATGTAGACACGATGTTGACTCAATGTCAATCAACATTGCGATGTCGACGATGTCGACGACGTAAACAGAAAAGAAGGCACACGATGCAGACACAATGTCTATTCGATGTTGGTCAACATTGCGACGTCGACGATGTAAACAGGAAAGAAGGCACACGATGGAGACACGATGTTGACTCGATGTCGATCAACATTGCGATGTCGACGATATCAACGATGTAAACAGAAAAGAAGGCACACGATGTAGAAACAATGTCTACTACACTACTAAGTCATAAAAGTACTGACATTCCCATTTTTTACTGATAAACTGAGACATTTACTGAGAATGTGCTGACATTACTGATAAACTAAGAAAAGTACTGACGTTTTTACTGACGGTACTGAGAAACTTAGAAAAGTACTGACAAACTTAGACAGAACTGATAAACTTAGAGAAGTACTGACACTTTTTACTGACGGTACTGAAAAACTTAGAGAAGTACTGACAAGTACTGATAAGTACTGACACCATTGTTTCCCGCTAGAGCTTAAAAGGTGTGAAATTGTATAAAATAATGTATTTTTTATTATAATAAAGAGTTAAACGATTATTTAATAAACGATTATTTAATAAACTTATTAATAACATTTTACTTGAATAAAATGTCAATTTTATTGATATGTAATTTTATAAGTGAAGGAAAAAATTGAGCCTTGTTTTTTGAAAAAAAGAAACTTGCGGATTTTATAATTCTTATGTTGTTAGGTTGAGTTCTGATAATTATTAAGAAACGAAAAGTCAGTAAAAATTTGACCTCTTGAGCTGAACATCAATTAACTTGATCACTCATAACAACATCTAGTTTATTAGCATTCAATCTACCCGTATTACCCATGCACGGATTTACTGGGGATCTGGACCCCCCCCCCCCCCAACTTTTGCACCCTCCATGGAAAAATCTAATTTCTTAAATTTGCATAAATAATAAATATTGCTCAGACCACTACCCCCCCCCCCCCGGGAAAACATAAACAACATGATTTTTGGGTCCGCGCATTTTACATAGTAAATTAATGCGCTGTGTTTCCGTACACTTATGATCGCGGTAAGCTTGAAGCGCATGGGACAGAGGTCGAACGTGTTATCAGTTATTTTGTCTTTGTGATATAATATTAATCTAGAAATGAACCCTATCCATCTACATTAAGAGCTTGAAGAAACTAGATTTTATCTAAACATCTGACTCTGTCACGTTGACACAAATCAAGTTAGACTTGTATACTGATAAACTTCATATTTATCTTATAACATGTATTTAACAAATGACCGTGTTATTTAACAATAAGTGGAGAATCCATATAACCTGCCTGAGTTATTTATAATAGCGCATAATAACACAGCATAATTAGCACATGCAGATAATCACACACCGATCGAAATGATCACATACATGTATATTTTGACAATTTAGCCTGGTGTAATGACGCATAGAATAACAGTCTAAATGAAATCGCTGTTGGTTCTATTTAGCAGGAAGTAGATTAGTAAATATCTAAATCATGTAAATCGCAATCAATGATAGCCATTGTTTTTGTTCTAAATAAATCACGAGAGAGAGAGAGAGAGAGAGAGAGAGAGAGAGAGAGAGAGAGAGGGTGTGTGTGTTGATTTTTTCGGAAGGGGGGATATAAGTCCGGTTCTTTGACATTTCACAATGTGCAGTGTCCAGTTCAGTAATTCATATGCATTATTTTACAGAATTGTCTTCATACATGTACATAATGATACAGTTCATAAATGATTTAATGCATGTATACAAATGCCGGTAACGTAAATACCCACATGCATGATTTTTAAAACAATGTTTCGGGTTTAAGATTAGAAAAAATATCATACGTTTATTGAAATTGTATTGGAAAAATGAAAAATATTAGAGAGCAATTAAGTTTTATTTTATAAATCTGTGTCAAATGATGTTCCGAATTTAAAACTCTTCCTTTTCATGTTTCAAATTTTTATAACTGATAAATCAAAATTTTCAAATTCTATTTTCTTTACTTGACAAACTGGGAAAAAAGTATTAAGGGGTGTTAAAACAACATATTGCATTATTGTTTAGCAGTGCCGAACATTCAGATCTTAGGACGTGTGTGTATATACAAGTACACGTGTGTCTGTCACCTCATTGTTCCCAATCTCGCTACCATGCACTGCAAATTGTCAAGAAGGGATGTGTACATTAGCTATTATATAATCACTTACTGGCCATTCAGATCTTAGGACGTGTGTGTATATATACAAGTACACGTGTGTCTGTCACCTCATTGTTCCCAATCTCGCTACCGTGCACTGCAAATTGTCAAGAAGGGCTGTGTACAGTAGCTATTATATAACCACTGACCGAGTGAAAAAAAGTCAACATCCTCTCCTTTGAAAACTTTAACTTCAATCAACCAGTTGTTAAACATGTGTTTTCAGGTTATTAGGTGAATTGATCTGGTGTAAAATAAAACATTGATGGAAACATGTAAAAATTTAAATTGACCGCTCTAAGTTAATCTAAATAATTACACATTGTAATTTATGAAAATTAATTAGGTTTGCATGTACACTTATTGAGAAATCAATTACCGGGTAAACTATTGGTAACTTAATTTAAAATCAATGCAAACTCTCTCTCTCTCTCTCTCTCTCTCTCTCTCTCTCTCTCTCTCTGTGTGTGTCTATATAAACTCTTACATGTATAGAAAACAATAGTACTACATTTACATGTATGTCATGTATGTTCTTACCGGGCCGCGGAATAATAAAGAATTAGTACTGAAATTAGGATTGCATGTTAACTTATTAGGAAATAAATTCCCGGGTAAATTATCAGTAAATTTAATTCAAAATCAATGCAAACTCTCTCTCTCTCCCGCGCACGCTCGCTTGCTCGCTCTCGCTCGCTTGCTCGCTCTCTCTCTCTCTCTCTCTCTCTCTCTCTCTCTCTCTCTCTCTCTCTCTCTCTGTCTATATAAACTCTTACATGTATAGAAAACAATAGTACTACATTTACATGTATGTCATGTATGTTCTTACCGGGCCGCGGAATAATAAA
Organism: Magallana ariakensis; assembly: GCA_020458035.1. Taxonomy (NCBI): domain Eukaryota; kingdom Metazoa; phylum Mollusca; class Bivalvia; order Ostreida; family Ostreidae; genus Magallana; species Magallana ariakensis. The sequence continues at coordinate 449,633 of CM035820.1, forward strand.
GAATTAGTAATGAGATTAGGATTTCATGTTAACTTATAAGGAAATAAATTCCCGGGTAATTTATCAGTAAATTTAATTCAAAATCAATGCAAACTCTCTCTCTCTCTCTCTCTCTCTCTCTCTCTCTCTCTCTCCTGTCCGACAAACTGTACCAATGTTGGTATAAAGTTAACACGACTTTACCATTTCACCATGCACCTCGTAATAGTTGATCTTTTTTTTTTTAGCGCAGTAGGTCTAACTACCGGTTAGCCTTACGTTGTATTCCGCATCAAATTTTATATACAAATGCTTTGTTTACAAGAGATTAGCTGCATATGGCAAAACATATTGAATTAAAACATTAAGATGTTTTACGTCTAAAAATTGAACATAAAAAACGGGGCATTCCGAGTCATTCGCAAACATCCAACTACAATTCCATCCCATTCCTATTTGTACAACACAATTTTATGTGTAACAAATAAAGCCCAATATTATGACAATTTTTCTAATCATAATTTTTTGTTAACATTAAACCAATTAAATATAAAAGACCCAGTTAATACTTCAAAATTAATATCAGTCTATATAAACTTTACACTGTATCTAGGTACCTTAATTAATTTATGGTGAAAAATGACATAAAAGAAAAACAGTATGTAAAATTTCATTCAGTAAGAGTAAAAACAATGGGGTCAGTACTTATCAGTACTTGTCAGTACTTCTCTAAGTTTTTCAGTACCGTCAGTAATAAGTGTCAGTACTTCTCTAAGTTTATCAGTACTGTCTAAGTTTGTCAGTACTTTTCTAAGTTTCTCAGTACCGTCAGTAAAAACGTCAGTACTTTTCTAAGTTTATCAGTAATGTCAGTACATTATCAGTAAATGTCTAAGTTTATCAGTAAAAAATGGGAATGTCAGTACTTTTTTGACTTGGTAGTGCTAGATATTGCGATGTCGACGATGTCGACGATGTAAACAGGATATAAGAGGTACGATGTAATTACATCGTACCTCTTATATCCTGTTTACATCGTCGACATCGTCGACATCGCAATATCATAAACACGATGTTGACTCGATGTCGATCAACATTGCGATGTCGACAATGTCGACGATGTAAACAGGATATAAGAGGTACGATATAGACAAGATGTTGACTCGATATCAATCAACATTGCGATGTCGACTCGGTGTTGGTCAACATTGCGATATCGACAATTAATGTCGACGATGTAAACAGGATAAAAGAGGTACGATGTAGACACAATGTTGACTCAATGTCGATAAACATTGCATTGTCGACAATATAAACAGGATATAAGAGGTACGAGGTAGACACGATGTCGACTCGATGTTGGTCAACATTGCGATATCGAAAATGTAAACAGGATATAAAGGGTACGCTGCAAATGTAAATTCAATAATTATGCTAATATGATATCAACACAATGTCTACTCGATATTGGCCAACATTGCGATGTCGACAATATTGATAAAACATCGTGCATTGGACATACCTCGGTCAGTGTAACCCTTGTTAATCAACTAAATCGAGGCCCCAGTTTGGATGTTAGAAAATGATTGGCATTTGTTTACTCGTCCTGTGTATACCATGCCCAGCGCTCGCGACGACGGTGCAATAAACTTTTTTCTTTTGATTTGATGCATACCGTGACGATAAATCGCTATCTTTTAGCACTTTAAACAAAAGAAATATTAAAAGATATGAATTAAAAATTTACTCGTACTTGGTTATGTACCACACTAAATGCGCTGATCACCTATAGTCTGTCAAAATCATGTGACGCCGATCATGTATCCATGAAAGACGGCGTTTATTAATAAAGATGTGAATAATTGAGAATAAACAATTAAATGAAATCAAATATTGCGTTCACGATTTATATCGTTAGTTATCACATTTCACGAGTTGAAACCGGAAGAGAAACAAGTACAGACAGCTCTGGTGCATGCGCAGCTGGTAGAATTATTGTGCACTTTAATTTAGCAGCTGATCGGAAAAGATTTACAAGCATTGGTTGCAGAGTTGCATTAGTATTTGAGTACGGTGGGGTGATTGTATAATTCACAAACCATCAGGATATATTCTCAGTTAATCCCGACAGAAACTTGTTCAATCAAACGAAAGCTTTTGCACATGTCGCACGCGGTTTTTCATGCGTTTATATTCATTTCAACAAAGAACAATTTGTTTTATAAGTACATATAAATACGATATTCTTTTTAAATAAACGGAAAAACTCTTTTGAGAGCACTTTAATACTCAGTGTATATAGACATGTATACACAAGCGAGCGTGTTTCCCTCGGGGTTTCACACCTCATTCAATATAGGCTCCACCCCCACCTGAACTTACCTAAGGTAAACTGACCGGTTAAAAACCTCGGCCTTTAAGTGCACACAACCCTGGACACAGATAGCCATAGGTAATTTATGGATGCAGATCATCAATTGTTATGTAATTAAAATACACTTGGAAGTGAGCTATCACTGTAGTGGTCAATTGTTGAATATAAGTTTAAAGTTTTAAGTCAAAGATGTTAAATAATAATTATTTGTTCTCACGTTTAGAAGTTATGAAATACGTTATTCAATGCAGTCGGTCGCCATAGAAATCATCAGAGTACTGCAAGTGTTGACAGTTTCTTATTTCTATAAAAGACCTTAGGACATAATTCACTTGACTTACAGACTAGCGACACACTTGCCTCCCAAAAATGTATGCACTTCTCAAAGTTACAATTAAATGGTATAGATATGTGTTGTTCAGCGGATTTTATTAATTGTTGTAAATGTTTAAGTTAGAGAAATCGTATTTTCTGGAGGTTGACATTATGTAGAACTCTTTTGTTTAAAAAACAAAAACAAATTGTTTTGACGTCATACCATCTCTTTTGGTTTGGTTTAAATATACAATGTACACAGTGCTCTGAACAAAACGCTGGTTTATGCCTTTCTGTTACTCAAGTTAAAAACTGAACAAAATTGATTACTTTTAGGTTCACACGTCACATGTTAATACAGTGTACATGTATGCATATGATTTTTATCAAATAAATGACATTGTATCTTTAAAAAATTCCAAAATATTATAACTAAAACATGTATAGGTGACATGATAGAAATAATTGTAAACCAGAGGTCTCTCTTCCTGTCACACAAAAGTGACAAAAAGGATTTTTGATTCAGTTGGAGTTCTGCCCCCACCCCTGCCAACATTTTCTGAAATTTACATTTAGAAAATTAAATTTTGGGGTATTGACACCCCCACCCCCACACACTTTCTAGATGAGCGCTCAAGGCAAAAAAAAAAAAATATTGGGATATTTAAAACAAAATCCTATTTGAAAAAAAATGAAGTTAGAGATGCCTCACAACCCCTACCACTGCCGCGGATTATGATTTTGAAGATTTGTGAATTTCTTTTACTTGCTTGTGAATATTTCAGATAAATATGCTCATCCTTTCAAAAACAATACTGAGGCCTGTATGGCCAAACATTATACGGATAGTTACCCCTACCACTGAGCACCTCAGTCTCGTATACTAATAGCGCACCCTCAGATTGGAGAAGGCATTATTGTTTATTTACAATTGGTGTTCTTTCCAATCTCTAATTTTAACACTGCACTTTACATATTTAGCGGTAGAGGTTTAAGTATGATTATAGGGAATCAAAATGTTTATGAAACATAAAACTTTTTTTCATGCATCAGCGCAGTGGATTTTGTGTTTATTACACTATGATATAGGCATACCAGTAGTTTGAATCCTGTCATCAGTTGTACATACATGTAAACGTATTTATCGATTTTCTGGTTGGAATAATTTTGATACATGTACATATAAGAGATGTGTTTTAAGTTATCATAAATTGATATAACCGTGAAATAAGTTAAAAGGAGAGTTTGTCTGGTAGGAAAATAATACTTTGAAAATGAGCCTCGTTTTCTGAACTTACTATTATCATATTGACAATCCAGTTTAATGACTGCCCACCCTTTTCTCCTTTAAATTTGCATACAATCTAAATATATACCCCTAGCTTATCACAGACATGCCTTTATATGTTTTATGAGAAGTGTAACTCTTCAATACTATGCAGTCTGGAGGTTGCAGTAATATATAGAAAATAGGCATGAATTAATTTTTCTGTCTCCTTTTGAAGAGTTCAAATTGATTTTCTAAAGCCCTGATTGGTCAGAAGTTAAGGTAGTGTGAAGATGACCTCCTATCAATAACTGTCAGACCCTGACAAGTGTACATGTAAGAAGAAGAGTGGTGGTTTAATTAAGACTGAATGACAATCCTTTCTTGACTTGCAATCTGATTAAAATTTATATAGTCGCTATACGATGATTTGAAGAAACCCCACTTGAGGTCACCTCCTGGTGAACTTTGCTTTGACCAATGAAATCGTCGGTTCCATTCCTCAGTTACATGATTAGGAAGTTATGCCAATACATTCTTTAGATTCCCTAAGGGCGTCTTATATCAACTTATGCTCCATCTCTTACTTGCTGATACCGAAAGATTCACGAACATGTGGCATCATTTCGTCGTACAACTCCATTTTTGTTTGTAACCCGAAATTACTGTTTCTAACACTTGCTCTGGTTGCTAGAAGAACTCATGTATATTTATAAACAAACGTTCAACAGGGGGTGATCTCAAGAGGGGTTTCTTCAGATCCTCTTGTAGCAAAAATAGAAAAACAAGGAGGGGATCAAGGATATGATTTTAATCAGATTGTCTCGACTTGAAGCTGTAACGGAAGACCTTCTCGTTGCTTGCAACGAGCTCGGCTCTAGTTTATATTATATTTAGTTAATGTTAAAAAGAATTGATGTGAATATTAAATAAACCAAATTAAAAAATTAAAGGTAACGCGTACGAGAGTTTTCGAGACTGTCAACTTCCGTAATGGCGCCTGTAAACAGAAGACGGAACAAACTCGGGCAGTTTAAAAGTCAGCCGAGAATTAAGGCAGGGATTAGCGAAAAAGCGAGCAACAATGTGATCGAGGAACACAATTATACTTCAGAACATATGTGTTTAGGTTTTAACGGGTGTAATGTGTGTTGTCCCGGGTTAAATAAGTTGAATGCGGCGAAGAAAATCAGCACGAATGATTCGATTTTGAAAGGTCGACGTATTGTAGAATTTAGTGTCCTCATTGAAGGTCTTTCGAACTGTGTAAAATGTTTGTGTGGTCCTTTATAATTGTCTCCACAAACTGTAAAAGCAGAAATGAAAGTGGGGTTTGCGGGATATTTATATGTACAGTGTACATACTGTGGTAATGTGAACAGAGTACCTTATGGAAAAAAACAGAAGAAGGTGACAGGCCAGAGAGGAATGCCCAACTTCTGCGTAAATACAAAGCTCGGTGCAGGTAGTTATTTTTATTCATTCTTATAGATATCAAACAAGTTTCTTTGGAATTTTTCATTTTCAACTGACACTGACTTATGCAATCATGTATTTCTGATAAATTGATGACTTTCTTTTTTATAGCAATGATTGATCTAGTTGGTGGTCCACAGAGAATGAACAATTTTCTTGCAACACTCAATCTACCAACAGTTAATAATAAAAATCTTAAAGTTATGGAACGCAGAGCTGGTGAGATGATTGAGAAATTTGCAGATGAGAATATGACAAGTGAAAGTCAAAAAGCATTCAGAGAGGAAATGAGGTATGTGTATTTGTATAAAATGTTGTTATTACCAAAAAAAAATACTTCTTGAAAGTTTTTTGTATTCCTAAAATATTTTTCTTTCATTTTTTTCATAATTGTAATCTATAATGTGTTTGTTAAATTTCAGAGAAGTTGCAGCACAGGAGATGGATTCAAATGCAGATTTTTTGATAAAGAACTTGGTGTGGCAGTGATTGAAGATGAATTTAAAGGGTAGCTATTTGAAGTTTTAGCATATAACGTTTGATTATAAAAGTTACTTTCTCTAAGAATCAATTCATTTTTCTAATTTTGAAAACTGATATCTTGTTTTGTTTGTAGAGATCCGTCACTTATTGAAAATATGTAATTTGGGAGCATTTGATCTACTGACTGAGAGGTAAATAAATCAATGTGCTGTTTAAACTGATTTTCTATTCTCAAGAAAATAATGAACCTATATGAGTTGTAAACATGCTTTCAGTAATAGCTCATCCCCTCAACCTCCTGCAAAACCATGCCAGTTGTGAAAACTGTTGAGGGTAACAGACCTGCATTCACAAAAACAAAAAAGAAAATTATATTCCCTTCAAAGACCCGTCAGGAATGACTGTTGCAGGTGATCAGGCTTGGCAAAAGAGAGGTTATGACAGCTTAACGGGTATTATATTTTTTTAAAAACTATTCTCACATTTTTATGATGCTAATAATGTAGATATACCGGTAGTCTGTAACAATAACATGTATGTATTTGCAATAGGACATACTTTCCTGATAAGTAAAAGGAACACAGTATTAAAGACAGTCATCAAGCATCGCTCTTGTTCAACCTGCAAATGGTGGAAAAGAAATAGGCCAGGTCCAAAAAAAAGGTCTCATAGATTTGTTTGGAACCACAAAGGAAGTGCTAGAATGATGGAGAGTGAAGCTGGGCTGCTTGCATTGAAAGAAATGTCAAGTCAAGGTACGCCAGTTGAGATTATAGAAGGGAATGGGGATAATACTTTGATCGCTCGTCTAAAGAGTCAGTGTGGTCTATCAGTTGTGAAAAGACTGGACAAAAATCATTGTGTTAAAAATATTATAAAAAGGTTGTACGAACTTCGAAATTAGTGAAAATATCCAATCAGATAATACAGCATTTATCAAAGTGCATTAAATACATATTTTCAAAGAATCAAGGTGATGAAAAAGGAATGCGAGAAAACTTGGTAGCTTTGGTTCCACATCAGTTTGGTGATCATAGATAATGTCATTGGATATTTTGTAGGTATAAACGCAAACCTAACAAAACTTATGTTCATAGGAGTTTGACATATAAGGTACCAATGCAGGATCCATTGTTACGTCAGAGCCTTGATGACATTTTGTCAAGTGCCTCATATATAGAATTAGGGTCAAGCCCGGCATGTGAACATGCCAATAGAGAGACATGTCTGAGAGTTCCAAAACATCTCCATTATGGTGAAAGCGAAAGTTTAGATTTTAGAGTAAAGGCAACAGCAGAATTTATTAATGAGGGTAGAAAGTATTTGTCAGAGGTATAATGAATGTTCAATTCTTTCTGCTCTGTTTTTTGATGTTTTCGGTGGTACAAGTTGGAATTTTGGCAGGTTTGTTCTGTTTACAATGTTATGCAGTGAATATTAATTATCAAGAAATAAACATTTGATTTGACATTGTGATGAACTTAGAATATATTGGAAAATAAAATAATAAACTCTATTTATTTTTTAGAGATCCTATATGTTTAAAATTTAATTCCATGAAATGTTGTGAACTCATGCATTTTATTATTATAATACTTTCAGACATTTGCTAGCAATGGCCTATCTCAAGGACACTTCTGTGAGTCATATGCAGAGAAGATGGATGCTGATAGAATGAAGAGGAAGGATCGGGCCAAATAACCAGAGAGCAAAAGAAGAAGACTATTTTTGAAGGAAGAGAGGTCTACCTCAAAGGGAGGAAATGAAGCAATTGAAGGATTGTCTTATCAATCTGGTTTGTCATTTGACAGTTACAGACATTTTTTTCACAAATTTAATTTCAGTTTGGACAAGTTTTTATTTATACAATATCTGTTTTAGAAATTGGACTTTCTGTGAATGAAGAGGATATATAAAAGATTCCAGATCCTGTGCCAAAGCCCAGCTTTTCCTCTTCTTCAAATTTGAAAAACTGCTCAGCACCCAGTATTGTAATTTTAGGTCTGGACACCACTGGCCTGAGTAAATATTGTTTTTTCAAATATTAAAAAAAAAAAGCTATAAAACTAAATACAAAAAGACTAGTATCAATATTTGCATCTATATATTTTCAGTTCAGCATGGCATTATGCTCCACATCACTCAGATAGCTGCAGCAATACAAAGGAGCAGTTCTCAAGATATGTGGCTCGAGACCTGCCTATTACACCAATGGCTGAAAAAGTCGCCAACATCACCTGGAGTGGGGGAGTTCTTTGTTACCGTGGTGAGCCCGTTGATTTTGTGAGAATAAAGACTGCACTGGAGGATTTCTTGGAGTGGTTGGAGAAATTTTTCACCGTAGTGATTGTAGCACACAATGGCCGAACATTTGATTTTCGAGTATTATGCAGAGCATTTCGTAGCTGTGGTTTGCAAGAGAGATTTTGCTCTAAAGTCTCAGCATTTTGTGATTCACTTACTCTTTTCAGACAGAAATTCCCAAAACTTGATAAGTATAAGAAAGAATTTCTAGCACAGCATTTTTGTGGTCATACTTACAATGCCCATAATGCTCTCGATGATGTCATCATGCTAGATGAAATTATACAAGCTGCACTTGTGTCTGTTTCAGACTTTAAAAAACATTCTTATAATACAGAATGCCAATTTCTTCAGGAGGAATTTAATTCTTGTAAGTCTAAAAACATTGCTTCCCTTCGCCCTCTTATCGGAGAAAAAGTAATGAAATCCTGCACAACAGAAAATATTGCTGGATCTGGGACACCTGAGACTGATATTCAAGAGAAGTGGTGAAGATGGACTAGTAGATGTGTTTTCTATGAAAATTAGTGTAGGGAAACCAAGAGTTACATCAGACAAAAAAGTGTTAGGAGAATGTATTCCAAAACTGTGTGAATATTTTAGCAAATGAATTTTATTAATCTGCGTTTTATAACCTAAAGTTTGAAAATTGTGTATTTGTTATACAAGTACATGAACTGTGGAGACAGATATTTCTATTATGTATTAGCATAAAAAAATAAGTGAAATACATTCATTGTAGTGACAATATATGGATCAAGTTCTTGAAAAACTATTTACGGTACTTTTTTCGAAACGTTGCCTATGGGTTATCTCTCATTGTGAGTTGTTGTCCCTGATGACAAGTTTATTTTTAACTACTATAGAAGTCTTGTTGATTAAACACAAAAAAAATTATAGCTTCCAGATATGTAACAGAAACAATATTCAAATCGACCAAAAATGTTATTTTTCGTATGTCCTAAATTATGGCTTTTTTTTGCATAATTTTACTTGTCCAAATTTTAAATGTTGAAAATAATTTGTATAATTGAACTATTTACATGTATATGATAAAATACACAAGATATTTAATTTTAGTTTTATTGTTTTTTATTCATTTTTTGTTATATTATGAATTCAATTAAGCCAGTTTTGATTTTTCGAAAACACACAGAGTTATCTTCCCTTATGAGTTATCACCCTGGTTGACCTACTTTTTGTACACGTACACCCCACAGGGTGGTCATCAATATCCTATAAAAAGTTCATATGCTTTCCAGGCATCAATTTTTATTGAATTATGGATCGGATACCTTAAAATGTAATATGTATGCCAATATTAATTTGTAATATTTATAAAATAACAGATTAATAAATAAACAATTCAGTCCAAGTGAAGGAACAGGGGTGTGGAATGAAAGGAAATTCATTGTTTTTGAATCCACTCTTCTAGAGTTATTCCGGAACTGCCCATCTTGTTCATCTGTAACCCTATTTTCCATTACAAAAATAGTGGGGTCTATGGTTTAAGTTGAACAAGAATGTGGCACATGTGGACATCATAGGACATGGAATAGGCAACCAATGACAGGGTCGATTCCATCAGGAAATCTGGTTTTATCAGCAGGTATTTTATTTACGGGTGATTTTCTAATCGGTGACTATTTAATTTTTGTAAGAAAATATCAAACATTTTAATTAAACCTTTTTATTTTTTTTCAAGGATTATTACCATCAAAGGCGCTGAGATTTATGGAACATATGCGTGTCCAGACAATAACATCAAATACTTTCTTCCAACACCAGAAGCACTATCTTCACCCATCAGTGTGTTCTGTTTGGAACAACTTTCAAGTGAATTACTTTAGAAAGTTGGAAGAGAGTGGCAGATCTTTAACTGTTGGTGGGGATGGCCGAGCAGATACTCCTGGACGCTCAGCAAAGTTTGGAAGCTACGCTTTACTTGATTTGGACTTGTCTCTAGTGATCAATATAGAGCTTGTACAGGTACCACATAGATTCTAGTGGAGGTATACATCTCTTTAAAAAAGTGCAATCGTACATAATTTATAAGATATCATTTGTTAATTATATTTCCTTTTAGAGTAACGAAGTCAAAAGCAGTAACCACATGGAGAAGGAGTGATTCATCAGAAGCAATAATCATGTTCAGGAAAGGGGGTTAAAATAAAGGAAATAGTTACGGACAGGCATGTACAGATAGTAAAATATATCCGAGAGGAGTTGCCAGAAATAGTCCATCACTTTGATGTATGGCATGTTGCAAAAGGTTATGATTAGTTGATAAAGATATCTATATGGTGCGGTTCCAGAAATTTTTTCCAAGGGGGGCGGCAGTTATTTGAGTTTGCCGGGGGGAGGGTCTGAGGCATATTTTTGTATTTTTGGTAATTTTATAACGGAAACTTAAGGAAATTTGATTTTTTTTTATAAATCAGGATTGAAGAAAAAGCTCACTGCTCTATCCAAAAACAAGGAATGTGAACTACTTCAACATTGGATCAGAAGCACATGCAACCATATGTATTGGACTGCTGCATCAACCCCAGATGGCAATGGGCAGATGATGTTAGAGAAATGGCAATCGGTTGTTAACCATGTCCAAAATATTCATGAACATGATGGTGATCTCTATGATGCCTGTTCCCATGAATGAAGGCATTGAACAACACAAAAAATGGTTTAAACGAGGTAATGAAAGTTTATAATATCACTACTTTTAAAGCACAATTTTTAAGCGTTAGCGTGTTGAAAGAATTTGTTTCAATCTTTTAGGAACAAAACTTAAAAAAGATTTTCGAACTTTGTATTTTTAACACAGATGAAGAAGGATGTACCCAAATTATCCCCTGGTGCTCAGACGGCAGCTCTTGAAGGATTCAATGCTGTCGTCAACCATTTAGCACCAAAGATGATTGGTTTTTCTTACCATGGAATGTTGTCAAGGTAAACAATTTTGAGAAAAATAATATTAAATTAAGGAAATTAATTTTTATATCCTTTACACTTATTGGTTATATTTTTGATAGACTTATGTTTGCTGCTCTACATTTAAATGAAAATGGAATGGGGGAACAAGCCACAACAAAAGAAGGGAAAAAAAAGATATGATGTTGTGTTTCCAAAGTATAAAAAAGGGGGGATACACACTTCGGGAAGTGAAAATGGAGTGTACATTTGGTAAAGTATTACAATATAGAATTTAACCTTAAAATTCGATTATCCTTAAAGTCTTAAAGGCAAAGCCTTGCAATTCTTTTTCTGTTGACAGATAATGTAGAAAGTCTTATGTCTAGTGTTGAGCAATTGGCAACAGAGTACAGCATGAATTCCAGCAATGTTGGTCAGCACCATCATGCCCATCCTCCCCTTTGCAGTCAGTAACAGCATCCAGACAAGGACAAAAGCAGTCGAAGAAAAACTTTCAAGATTTAATCAATCATTTTATTTTGAAGATGATGACTCTTCTGCATGTTGTTAAAACACACAAACACACCTCTATGTTTAGAGTTATCTAGTAATGACCCCATACTCTGTAAAAATAGATTTGTATAAAAATTAGCATCATCATATGGCATGTTTATACAAAAAATTGTTAAAATTCTGAGCATCTGCTATAATTATAGTTTTTGGAATAATGTGAAAAGAAAACAAAAATGTTATGGACAGAGAAACTATGCATAAATGGCAAAATTAATTATAATTTACATATGATGATTCGGTTTGAAACCAGTGTAATTCCCTGATTCATTTGGGACTGTCTTTCTTATTTCAATCACAGCACATGATGGTAAAACAACTCTTATCTTCTTTCCCAAATATCCCCATGCCCACCGTGCTAGCTGTCGGTATGCTGTGTATCTGTAAATTCTAGAATGACAAAAAGTATAATATCATTGAATGTTTTTAAGACCTGTATTTATTTTTAATATTAACTGCACATGTTTGAGTAAAAACAAGTGTACGTATAACAGTAAACATACTCTGCTGAGTCTTGAATGATTTCATTGTATTGTTGTCTGTACTGATAATATGCAATTTGAAGCACATACACATTTAAACATGCGGGGTGAAACCCAGGGTGCAATGTAACACAGTCGTCAGGAGATTTATGGTCTTCCATCAGTAATTAAATTTTTGTATCTCCTTACAGCAGACACATTCGGTTGCTGTGGGCATTATTACACAGTTTCCACATGTGCACCTACATTAAAAATGTTAATTTTTATAAATATATATAATTGATCAATAAAAATAGAGACATATATATATAACATATACATATGTATGTCACTAATAAAAGAATTATTAAGAACATGATATTTTAGAGTAAAATAAAAAAGAAAACTTAATTTGTATGTGTTGAAATTATTACCAATCAGTATTTTAAAGTCTAGTGGAACTGTCATTGGAATCCGTTTCCTCGTCAGACTCCACATCTGAGCCATTGGCGTAAGGCTCGAATTGGAATGGTGCTATAGCATTAGAATGGTTAATTTCAACATCATCATCAAAACTAGATGATCCACAAGATAATTCCCACGATATTTCGTCCTCAGACTCGTCTGATAACACATTGTTTTCATCGCTGACAGCTCTCTCGGCCATATCTCTTTGTAACACGTGTATGCCAGCACAACTTGTGACGTCACGAATTTTTTTATATTTTCGCCGGAAGTTCCACTTGACTAAGATATCGATCGCCCAGGCAGGTGTAATTGAGCGTGTTTAGCTAGAAATATCTTAGAAATACTAGGTTTATTGACACCGGGTTTTTTGCTTTGTATTTTAAAAGTTAAATTCTTTTACAATTATAATCTCTCATTTTTCTATGTAGCTTATCTTTAAGGTACGTTTCATAAACTTTTGCAGACCTGACAATGAAGTACTGTAGACGTACTTTTGTCCGCGTGGTATTAATTTACGCTATGAACGCGGGCACAAATTTTCCGCGGAATTTTTTCCCAGTGTACTTAAAGTGCATTTTGGAATGAAATTTTGAAATTGCATTACATGAATAAGGATAATCGGAAGTTACTACATTATATAACACTTGCATATACGTGTACCCAATGTATATCTTTTTATCTATGCAAACTGTCAAACAAATTTGTATTGAGAATTCACATAATAAATAATTTAATCTTCTAAAGATTTGAATTTTCTGTAAATTTACTTGCATGAAATTTAAACTTCTCCCAGCTTGAGATAACGGCACGTGTCAGACGACAAATAGCCCCAAGCGGGTCTGTCTTTCAGTGACCCAATTAACTACATGTACACGCTAAGACCCGTGTTTTTACTGCAATTTTTAGATCCCTTTGTGCTCTGACTTTTAATTGATAAAACTGATCAACTCATAATTTAAACGACATGTGAACCCATAAATTGACAGTTAATAAAAATTAAAATATTTGGCTTTAAAAATACGACATGCATATAAACATATTGACGGCTAACTAATGACTACCGACCAGTGCACAACCGATAATTATATACTGTTCACTGTGATCAGTTCTTACAATTTAAGTCTAAAATTGGACAAATTCTAGGTAATGAAAATCACTCAGAACTAAATCTAATAATAATTATTAAAATTAATTTTTTTTTCATTCAAAGAATCCGCGTAAATTTTTACCCGCGGATTAAATTGATATTGTGACTCCGCGGAATTATGACCCCGTGGAAAAAAATACGTCTACAGTATCTGCTTTGTCATTTCCCCCACAATGAATGACTTAATGTTTTGGCACTGGGTACTTAACATGCAATTCTTGGATTGTCGACAAGAGGTTACACCACCGCAGGCCTGAAACACCTTTCCAAATGATACTCATGTCTGTTCTTAAGATTATTTAAATTCAGGATCTTGGGAGATGTGTTCTCTGGCCCTCTTTACTATGGAAGACCCAACAACCAAATGTATTCTGAAACTTAAATGAGGAACACTGTAAATGTTGTAACCCTCTGTCACAATTTGATCCTAATTAAACTAATTCTGGTCTAAGATAATGTTTGTATGAATTTGATTGCCATCCTCCCCTATTCTGTATTTGACTTTCAGGTATACCTGTCAAATTCAAATGAGTTGCAGCACCTATTCTAAAGGAATGGGATTTGAATGTTTGTGTATCAACCTGTAAACACTGCAGGCACTTTTGTAAAATGCTAGAAAATTGAAATGATGTAAATGGTTTGGCATAAATATGACAAAAACGTGGGCCTAATTGGTTTGACCTACAGTGCAAGTGAGAGTTGAGAAACTGAAAACATACATTTGATTCTGGGGATTTTGTGATGGTGATAGTTGTACCACTGCCAAACTGATCAGTCTTGGAATATCTTAAAAACAAGTGAATTGTATCTAAATCAATGTATGTATCTGATAACTGCAGTATTTTCTCAACAGAACTGTGTCGAGTCAGTGTTATCTCACCAACTCTGTACATACTAAAAAAAACGCTAGGGAAAAAGCAGCACCAATCAAGTGAGTTTCATACTACGATTTTGTCAAATTAGGTAAAACACTCAATATTTTACTCAACATTGAGTATGTAATGGGACTTCAGATATCTTGCGTACGATTTTGCCGTCTAAAACCTGTCAACATTTTTTGAATACAATGTAATAAAGGCCTTAACTGTATTATGATACCCATGCAACTGCAAGAAGAAACTCGTGCCTTCCAAATATGATTTGGCAGTAGAATAACTTAAATTGTTTGCAAAAAGACCAAAAAATCGATAAACTGATCAACTGTAGGTGGCCACGTATGCTACAAACTACGTTGTGCCCGAAACAACTGAAACGCTTGAATTGTTTTTTTTTACATGCATTTGTAGTATTAGTTGATTAGCTTGATTTCACTAACTTTTCGACATGGTCGACAAAAGTTGGTAAAATTTTGTAGGAACTTGACAATGATAATGGTCTGCGCAAGGCGCAAAGTCTAGATCGAAACTTCTTTCACTGAAAACGAGAAATGGAGTCAGCAATTTGATTTTTTGAACCAAGTACATGTTCAGATCTAACCTGAATGTTAAACTACAAACAAATCAAAACAAGATATCTTACTAGTGACATCACTTTTTCATTCTTTGATGTCTTGTTGATGAGAACATGAACTAGTGACAAATTGTCAATATGCAATAACAACTTCTGACTCTGTAATGCTTCAGCCCAAATTTGTATTCCTAAAACAACTGGGACAAGTTCTAACAATGTAATATCAGTGACCAATGAATTTTGCCAACTTTCAGTCCATTCGTAAAATGCCCACGCTTTCTTAAAAATTATGCCACAACCATGAGATGCTGAAATATCAGAATAAAAATGTAAACATTGATCTGATTGCCATTTCAATGAAGTAAATGTTGTTGTACCGTTAAATTCTTTCAAGAAAGTTAGTAACATCTGCAAGTCATATTGAATTCCACCAGACAATTGCAACCTAATAAGATGATGGGGCTTAGATGCACCGGACATGAGACCATACAAACGACATGAAAAAGCCCTTCCAGCTGGCAATGCCTTAGTGATAAATGCTAGTGAACCAGCCAAAGACTGGAGTTGCTTGAGTGTAATTTTTTTCTTG
Source organism: Magallana ariakensis (assembly GCA_020458035.1). Taxonomy (NCBI): domain Eukaryota; kingdom Metazoa; phylum Mollusca; class Bivalvia; order Ostreida; family Ostreidae; genus Magallana; species Magallana ariakensis. The sequence goes on from CM035820.1 coordinate 465,428, forward strand.
TCTTGTACTTCCATAATATGTTCTTGAAGTTCTACAACCTTGTCAGTAGGAACAAAAAGTCGATTGGTATACTGTAACTATGCCTAGTCCCAAAAAACTAAGACATGTAGATGGCCCCTCTGTTTTTTCGTTTGATAATGGAGCACCCAGCAATTGACATACATCTTGAAATTGGTCCATTAAAAACTGACAGTTTGTTGAACCATGTGTGCCAGCAAACAAAAAATCATCTAAGTAATGAATAACATCTGTCAAATTTGACTTTTATTCCAATGTCTAGTGCAAAAAGGAGGAAAATTTCTCGAATAGAGCATATGATGTAGAACAGCCGATAGGCAGACATTTATCAATGTAGTAATTGCCCATAAACTTTCCCAACAGACTAAAATTCTTAGGTCTAACAGATAATAACCTAAATGCATTGGAAACATCGTTTTCCAAATCAAAGCATTTGACCCCAAATTATGTATCATTTGAACTGCCTCATCAAAATAAGAATATGTTACCGTCCATTCCTGTGGGTTTATAAAGTCATTGACTTGGCACTTCTGCCAGCTGCATGGGGATGATAAATTAATCACTATTCTCCACCCCCTTGCTTTTTTGGTACGATCCCAACAGAACTACAATGAAGATTTGAAATGGTAGATTGTTTTAAAGGCCCCGAGATTCGACCTTATTAAGGTCTTCCGTTACAACGGAAGACCTTATAGTGATTGTAATGTTTTTAGGGTCTTCCGTCTCAGCGGAAGACTCTTCTATTATTCTATTGTTTCTTTTTCACTTTTTTTTCTTTACAATTTTTGTGCAGAAAATTTCTCGGAGATGTGTAGTCCGATTTTCGTCAAATTTTCAGCATCGATATCTTATTATCTGAAGTTTGTACCCTATTTTGGATTTTGTAAAAAACACATACGGTTTGGACCTATCCGCCATTTTGAATTTTTTTCTGAATTCTTGTCCACGCATCTTTTAAAAAACGAGCAAAGATAGAAAGCTAAAATTTTCAGGAATGATAGAAGACATGAACGTCTAGCCTCACGAGGAAAATCATTGTCCGGAAATTCCGAGTACGGAAGCTAGCTGGGATCAAAATATAGGACACGTTTTTGACGAATTCTCCTTGTCCATGCATCTTCTCAAAAACGAGCAAAAATAGAAAGCTGAAATTTTAAGGAATGATAGTAGACTAAATGGTCTAGCCTCACGAGGAACATTAATGTCCGGAAATTCCAGATATGGAAGCTGGCTGGGGTCAATATTTAGGTCAAATTTTCGATGAATTTTCTCTGTCCACGCAACTACTCAGAACGAGTAATGATAGAAAGATGAAACTTTTAGGAATGATAGAGGACATGGCAGTGTAGCCTACCCAAGAAAAATCATTGTCCGGAAATTCCGAGTTTAGAAGCTATTCTTATTTTTCTTTTTTCTATATTTTTCCAAGTCGCAAACTTTGAGGCTCATATCTTCCTTATTTTTTAACGGTTTTCGCCCAAATTTTCAGGACTGATACACTTTACAAAACACTAATTATAATATGTCATAAACTGTAAAATCTCACTTCCGTTAACGAGTTATTCCCCTTAGAATTTTGTTAGGGACTTTGGTTAGAAGACAAAGGCTCCGAGCTTATAATAGCAGGGAATGTGAATCCAACGAATTTAAATAATAGGGAAATTGAGGTTTTGCACACTTGTTTTTGTTTTTTGATTACGTTTTTTAATTAGGAAAAGGTAGGGGGTCAAATTCTAGGATTCCAAAAGGTGCAAAAATTTACACATGTTTTCGTCTTTATATTTTAAACAAAAATATTTTGTTAAGACATGTAGGATAAAAGTTGTGCAGAATATTATGGGCTTTCGTTTGACACCATTGAAAAGGGTCTGGCCCCTTTTATCAAGGGCCTAGATTCCTTGAAAGTATTTGCGAAATAACTAAAAAACGGTTAGGAATTTGATATGGCTGTCGCTGGAATAGTTGTTCATTGGGATCTTACCAATGTCACTATAATGTAACTTTGTTAAGGTATTGTGTAATATGTATGTAAAAAGCTTTACTTGTTAACATATACCTGTTTTCATTTGGCAAGTTAACGAAAAGCCATTGTGTACAACTGACATTAATTCACACAGAAACTGTATTATTGTATTCAGGATGCTTTAATTCATTCGAAAAAGTTTCATAACAGTATGCATTATATTCTTTAAGCTTTTACGTGAGGATTATATGTCAATTTTGTTAAGTTCTGCAAGCATTAACCTGGTTTCTGATCTCTGTCTGTAACATTACGTAACCGATCCTTAGCTCGCGGCCGAGAAAATCGGTCGCCATGGTCGCGGCTGCGCAGCATAGTTAAGGCGGTCAATAAATTCCGTTCAGACAAAAAGTACGGGAAATGTGAATTATGACATCACAGTATATTACAAACCTCGAAAGTACTTATTAATTTATTTATTAGCAAAATTAATTTAAACCGATCTTTCAATTGATAACAACAAATGCTATTACAATTCGATGTCCGTTATATCGTACACACTGAAAAATAAGCGAGATGTCGTTCTCACCGTACTACAAAAATGACGTCATATGATTCAAAATGACGCATTAAGTTAAGTCATTGAAGGCTATTATGCAGTTTTTTAGCGAAGAAAAATAAATGTCATAGATTAACGGAAAATTATTAATGAATGTTTACCATTTTTATTAGTAGAATGCTACCTTTCAAGTCTTATTTTCATTTTGTTATAATTATGCATAGTATAAAGAGGCAACCTCGGTTTTGTATAAAATATCGTATATCTTAAAGATTGGTACCTAAATAAATCAATTAATTGCAAGGGCATACGCTTACCTGATCATGACAAACTTTAACATGTGAATTTGAAATATGCTATGTAATTTAAAAACTTCCACGATCCTTGTAAAATCTTACAAATTAATTATATTTTTAATGAAGTTAACACTGTGACCTTCAAAATTATTCAACATATGCATTTTAAATTACGTTTTCTACTAACAAATAATCTTATCTTAAAAAGTTCGCATCATTTTTCAAAATAGACGATATAACATCAAGTTATTTTATAATTCAGTTTTGAATTTTGACATGATTATGCCCTTGCAATATTGAATTTTTTAAATGACTTCAAAACCACAAATACATCCCCTTGTATCATGCGACTGCCATATCACGTGACCACTATGAACATAAAATATTGTACTGTTATATATTTATTTCTGAAATATATTGCATTTGAGCGTCTGTTATTGATTTTAAAAAGGACATGCCAATTGAACTGAAGTATACGTGTTTTTATCACAAAAATTCGCCAATATTTTTATTGGCCGCCTTAACTGTACTGTGTGGTCTACCTAGCGGTCAGCAGTTATCTAATACACAAGATTCGCGTCTTACATTTATGGGTTCACAAAGAATTGTTTAAAGTAAATGTTTATATTTCCTATCTTAAGAATCGTCAGACATTATTAACAGATTAATGGTGGATAAGTAAATCTAAATAGTTGAAACAAAAAATATCCACAAGACTCAAACGCAAAAATTATTAAATCTTTAAATGATTAATCTCCTTTAGCTTCATAATTAAAAACGGTAGATATTTCAGTACTGTCATTGAAAAGAGGGCTCTTTGTTTTGAAATAGTTATATATTGTTTAAATAAAATAAGTTATTAAACTGCAAACCTTTTAAGCCGAACATGGCCACGGACTTCTGAGTACACAAGAATATAATTCATCCCCCGCATATGGCCGTGAATATCCCGGGCGAATGGGCATGCATGCGATCCGCGAAAGTCTAATAACACTTGCCTCATGTGCTTTTACTTTATCGCACATGTTCATTGATCCTTTGTATGTTCACAATTCAATCTTGATAATAACTATAGTATTTATTTTGTTAACATATGTTGATTTGATAGCACATACCTTTATCTTACACGACAGATGTAATTTTAATTTATTTAGCATTGAATAAAATCATTGTCAGATTGTATATTCAAAATATTGAATACAATACAGAATTTAATAGAACAAATTCTTAATTAAAGCGTTCAAAGAAAATGCAGTTCAAAATTAAAATCCAGTGTAACAACACGTGTAGTAGGTGCTTGCACGATAGCGCAATAATTAAATGAAAACCCTCGCTGTGTGAAATTGAAGAGTCCAGTGACTTTTTATAGGACTATTGACGTGAACTTTTGAACAACGTTTGTTAAGATTCAGGCTGTAGAAGCGTAACGGTCATACGTAACAGGCAATACAGAGTCCGCGTAGCTCATTCGTTAGAGTAATGGACATTGAGTACCATAGATTTGTACCATAGCTTGGCGTGTTTTCTATTGTTAAAAGTGTGGGTTATCTGTACATACCCTACATTTTTTTTAAAAACTCCGCCCACTATCTCGGGTAAAAACAACATCAAGAATGTTGTGTTCTAACACATCCATGATACTGTCCACAGTAAGAGACTCCTCCAGATAAAAATTGCCAAAAGCTCAACACGGATAACTGACTCAAACTAAGTTCGTCGAATAAATCTCATTTGTAGTTTGAGACAAAACAATATCGGCAATGACTTTGTCAGAATGACTCAATTTTAGTATTCTCCTCCATGTGTGTGAACAAGTAGAGAAACGCGTGTAAGATGAAATAAGGATATCCTGTGTAAAAGGTTTAATAGAAAGTCAATCACGTGATAGGAACGCGTTTGAATAGTAAACTTGTTTTGTCGACAGAGTGAATAGCGGCGGCCAATCGTATTTGACATTTATCATTCACGGTTTTGCGACATTCGTATCTTAATTTTTTTTTTTTTTTTGCTTATTGATTTTTTTTTTGGCTTATTGATTGATTTTTCAAAGTATATATATGTACATGTTTATTCAGCCATTTTTAAAAACATACATGTAAATTATTGATACAGAGTATTAAAAAGGATTTTAAAAAGATTAACTATATCGTCATCAATTTAAATCTAATTTCAACAAGAGCATTGCACAACTTAGGATTCGTAAACTTAAAATTGTGTTAATAAGTTTAATTATTTGAAGTAAGTATCGCTACTAGAAGTCGGAAAATGAATAAATATGAAATGAAAATATGACATTGAACAGTCGATTTATTCCTAAGCTATGATTTTAAAAAAAAATACAGAATAATTAATGTTTGTCGCCGATAGAAAATCATTTTAGAAATTCACGGAGTACAATGTACATATATAAGACCAACACATTGGTACCGTATTGTTTAGAGGCGAGTGCACTCTCGAAAACTGTACTAACATATAATGAATAATTGTAAACTATGGTACAAGTAACTTACCCCATATAATATAGTTGATTATGTGCAGATACCAGATGGGCGTGGTCATAATGACACTCGGGAGCTACGCTCCCTCGTGTCATTATGACCACGCCCATCGGGTATCTGCACATAACCAACAATATTATATGGGGTAACTACTACACATATTAATATTGATATAGTTTTAAAAAACAAGTTACAATTCTTATACAGTACGGCGGCGTGGAAGGGTCAGATAAAAAATAAATAAATCTTATTTGTTCGGACAAATAAGTTATTTGTTCGGACGAATTACGATTTGTTCGGACGAATTAGCTATTTGTTCGGACGAATAAGTTATTTGTTCGGACGAATTAGGATTTGTTCGGACGAATTAGCTATTTGTTCGGACAAATAAGTTATTTGTTCGGACGAATAAGGATTTGTTCGGACGAACTACGATTTGTTCGGACGAACTACGATTTGTTCGGACAAATTATGATTTGTTCGGACGAATAAGTTATTTGTTCGGACGAATTAGGATTTGTTCGGACGAATTACGATTTGTTAGGACGAATTAGCTATTTGTTCGGACGAATAAGTTATTTGTTCGGACGATTTACGATTTGTTCGGACGAATTACAATTTGTTCGGACGAAGAAGTTATTTGTTCGGACGAAGAAGTTATTTGTTCGGAAAAATTAGGATTTGTGCGGACGAATTAGGATTTGTTCGGACGAATTAGCTATTTGTTCGGACAAATAAGTTATTTGGTTTTGATAAGTTGGTTAGTATAACAGAGAGAGAGAGAGAGAGAGAGAGAGAGAGAGAGAGAGAGAGAGAGAGATTTTATAATCATGGATATGCAGATGTGAAAAGTTTGAATCATTTTACGAGATCATGCGCAGATCTAGAAAATTTTCCCGATTGGAGGGGGGGGGGGATTGGGCTGAAAGATAAAATTCTTTGCCCATTGTTTGCCGCCCCCCCCCCCGACTCCCCTTGAGATGCCCATGGAGGTGCCCATTCTAGGCAACGCCGGTTTTTCTTAACTAAAAAAAATTCGCGCTATGCCACAAAAAATAATATTACTCCCGCCCTTTATCGACATGCAAAGTTTTGACAGATTTTGAGACTTGAGCTTATATTCTGGCAGCAAAATATGTCAGATATTGTATAAATACAGAGGCGTCGAAAAATATCAGTCTCTGTTGAACTTCAAAGACATTCCAAAATCCTTAAATGGATTTCCGTGAATCATGTGGTGACATATTATATATTTTTATAGCCCATAATATAATATCAGTTGTTTCTAACCTACAACCTGTAATTGATTATCATAGCTGAAGAACGATATTTCTTTAATGGCAAACGTATCTAATTAATTCACTGTTGATTGTCAAATCACGTCAGAAACAGGTATATATATATATATCCAACTTTTGACTATGTAAACAATGAAGTTACCCTTCGCCGCTCAATTGAACAAAAATCGCCGTTATCATCGCCGCTCCAATTAATACAGATCACCGTTTTTAAATTTCAATTCAGTCTTATTTTTTTCAGAATTCTTTTTTTGGCAAAATTATTGGGGCGGCGACCGCCTCTGCCGACCCTGTTCCAACACCCTTGAAATATCAGTGACTAGTTCATGTATAACATTGAGGTGTTATCATTTGAAGGAAAAACGACATTCTAGGAAAGGGGTGGCTTGATCACAGACCCTCTCCTCCTTCATCATCTATATCATTGCCAGATCAGATAGTCTTATAAATTGCTCATCAAAAAATGCTGTTTTATATAAATATAACTTATTCGTCCGAACAAATAGCTAATTCGTCCGAACAAATCCTAATTCGTCCGAACAAATAACGTATTTGTCCGAACAAATCGTAATTCGTCCGAACAAATCATAATTCGTCCGAACAAATAACTTATTCGTCCGAACAAATAACTTATTCGTCCGAACAGAAAGCTAATTCGTCCGAACAAATCATAGTTCGTCCAAACAAATCGTAATTCGTCCGAACAAATAACTTATTTGTCCGATCAAATCGTAATTCGTCCGAACAAATAGCTAATTCGTCCGAACAAATAACTTATTCGTCCGAACAAATCCTGATTCGTCCGAACAAATCGTAATTCGTCCGAACAAATAACTTATTCGTCCGAACAAATAAGAATTATTTATTTTTTCACCTGGCCCTTCCACGCCGCCGTGATACAGTGTTCTAATATATGCATTTAATTTTGTAATAACTTTTAATGTAATATTTAGAATTTAAGTTAAAAAAATTAATATAAAATTCCCCCCTCCGATTCCCAAAATCGTAGTTATCTTACATGCGTTTCTTTGATCTTTGATCTTAGACCTTTAATTACAACCTTGTACCCTTTTTAAACATTGTACAAAACACCAGACCAATTCGTTTATTTTTAACAGAGTTATGAATTTTTGTGATCGGCTTCGGCCGATCACTGTTGTGTCCATATGAGGCATCCGGCAAATGTTTCCACGTGCGCACACATTCCGCTTGCATAAGTAGTTCTTATAAAAACTTGAAGTTTGGTTTAGTATTTATATAACATTTTACTCGGTTTTATTTCAATTCATTTACCTTAAGAGATGCAAACATACATAAAATACAGTTCGACCTGTTCATTCAAGAATGCACATTTTGTCTCACGCGTAAGAATTTCGATCGAAAGATTCATTCAGTAATGCAGTTGACCTCGATGAACTGACCTCAATCATAAGAAGATGCTCCATGAACTGACCTCGATCTATTGAGGTTGCATAATAGTAGCTAGGAAGACGGCTTGATTTATAAACAAGGTTACGTTATAATGCGACCTCAATAGCAAGTTATGAAGGCATTCAATGTTTTTCAGTCGCATTAAATTATTTTAATACAACTTTTTCTTTGTATACGTGTTAATGCTCTTTGAAGAGCCCTACTCAGTATTCTGAAGAAGAAGAAGATATATTAACATTTAATAATTACGTTAAAAATATAAAATTAGACAAGGAGTTTACGAACATCTTTTCCCAAATTTATTTCAAAATTAAATTTGTTGACGGTTTATAATAATGAAATTATGGTGTACAGATTCAAAATATTCTATATTTTGTAAAAATACAGTACTTATTTTATTATTTTACATCAAACTGATCATGTTGATTGCTTCTAGCTATCAATATATCATTATTGCCGATCATTCCTTTAAAAGGAATACTTGTTTGGCATTTGAGTTTCAATTGGCGTGTTTGACATGTACTGTAGAAAAAAATTCTAACTCCCGAACCCTTCACTCAATCCTAATGAAAATTCGCGTAAATGTACCTCGGACCCCATCTTAAGGTTTGCTAAATATGGAGCGGATCGGACTTAGGGAAAGAAAGTCCTGAGATCATACGGCACGTATCACCTGTACCGGGAATTAAAATTTACGCAGTACACGGGATGTAAGCAGCCGTGAAATATTTCTGGTGCATGTATATTTCTTGTTTTCCGTTTAGTCTGTATCGCCGATAGCAAATGAATTACTTCTGAATGTTAGACCTGTGAAAATTTTTGTCATCGATTTATTACTGACTAAATTTACATGTTACTGATTTCGTCATTTCTACATTTATCAAAAATTTATCAATCGTGTTGAAATGAAACGGTGAAACAAAGAGAAATCAACACGGCAAATAATTTTCAACGCTGAAATACATTTGTTAAACGTAGGCGCTTTCCTGCTAATTTTTAAAATAACAAACGATAACCATTTGTACATGTCTACCCTCTATATTATAAAATCAACAAGGCCTGTAACTGTCCGCCATTTTGTTAAAATGACCTTAGATCGATTTTAGAACATGCTATTTAAGTTGCGCTTGCAATTCTGCGTCTAATGACATCTTTCGCGAATTAATTAAATAAAAACGCACAACTGACATTAATTCACCGCATAAAGTGTATTATTGTATTCGGGATGCTTTAATTCATTAGAAAAAATTTATAATATGTAAACAGATAGCCATGCTATGACCTTGAATTGCTAGTATTACATATTGGTCACTATGATACTTATGTATACCCAATCTGATTAAAATAAGATCTTTGATCCGCTCTGACAAATTCGATGTCGCTACACAAAGATCTGAAGACATCCCGTACAGGGTCACGTCAGAATGAACTTTCATGACCCAGGGTCAGCCAATGAAACTCTTTCATATTAACCAATGACTGTACGCTTTTCATTTCATGTTCGGTATAGCTTTAAAAATGGCGGACACAGATGAAGCATTGTAGAAATCGGTGTCGAGTTTTAGTATTGACTCTTTAAAGCCGGAATAGAGACAAATATTAGATTAGTTATATTGCCAACAGGATTTGGAAAATCGCTTCCTTTTCACGTATTCTTGTCGGTTATTCGCGAGATAAGAGCATATTTTAACCAAAGTGTCATGTTAGTGTGCTGTCCTTTAGTTGCATTGATGCAGGACCAGGTGGCGAAGTTAGCAACAATAAAAAGTGTTTCGGCAGCATACATAGGTATGGCATTTTTCTGAATTATTTCAATGACCCACTACTATTACAATGTAACAATATTAATGAGTAAACGTGTCTGAACTGTTTAAATAATAACACCCTCTCATGGACTTCCCCTCGCCATACTTGAAGTTGAAGTCAACTAAAGATTAATTACATGTACATTGTTTACAGGATCAAGTGTAGAAAGCGATGCCCGTATCCTGAATGGGGAAAAATATATCATATATGCATCCCCAGAACGAGTTATAAATGATGCTGGGTGGAGAGAGGGCATAACAAAGTTGAAAGTTTGTTCCATCGTTATAGACGAGTTCCACACCATTGCAACATGGTAATTATATTCCAAGCTTCCATAACTTTCTCTGAATAATGGTTTTCAGAGATTAAAATTGATGCTGTCGTTAGAATGTTTATATTTGTACTGTTTTGTTGAGTATTGGTAACTGCTGTAAGCAACAGTTTCTTTTCAATCTGCTGAAAAAAATGTCACACAAAGGCATCTTTCTCAATTGGCAGAGTTAATCAAAACAAGCTTTTTTTCAATCTACTGAAATATTATAACTAAAACACTGAACCAGTATTTTAAGTTTAGACTAATACTGTGGAATCATTGTTGTTCGTGGAGGACCAATGTTCATGGCTTTCGTGGGTAATCATAGCCCACGAATTTACATTCCCACAAACATATATACAAGCATTGTTTAATATTCATTAAAGTTGTCCCGATTACTACCAACTAAATAACGTCCCCATGAACCAGGAAAATATTGGCTGTCCACGAACATTGACCCCCACGAATAAAAATGATTCCACAGTAATTATAGAGTAAAACATCATGATCATGTGGTCCTTTATTTTTCAGGGGTGAAGACATAAGTGGACTAAATAAACAAGCTTTCAGGAAGTGGTTTGCTTCTGTTGAAGAACTGCGTTCTTTATTTCCACAAGCCAATGTTGTGGCATTGAGTGCAACCTGCACACAAAAAATTAAGAAACGAGTAATGAAGCAATTGTGTTTTGGACCAGACACTGTGGAAATTTTCAAGTCTCCAAACAAAGCCAACATTAAACTTTCAGTGTGTAAAGTTTCAAATAAACTGGAAATTGCAATGTCATGGCTTGTAGATGGTTTGAAACAATTGGCTGGTGATTTTCCAAAAACCCTGTTGTATTGTCACAGTATTAATGATGTGTCAAAACTTTACTCTTATTTTTCTAAAGAGGTGGATGAGGAGATATTTGGCTCCTTAATTGATATGTTTCATTCAGAAACTCCCCCATCCAAAAAGGAAGAAATAGTTAAGTTTTTGGGAGATAAAACAAACAGTAGTAAAAAAAGATTAGTTATATGTACAAATGCATTGGGAATGGGTATTGATGTGTCAAATTGTTGTTCTGTTGTTTTGTTTGGAATGCCTGACAATATTGTAGATTTAGTTCAAGAAATAGGTAGAATATGAAGAAATGGTGAACAGTCAATAGCAATGATACTGTTTAATTCCTATCATCTGCGGCGTTTAAATAAAGATATGGAAGAGATTCTTTGTTCAAGTAACTGCAGAAGATTGAATATTATGAGGCATTTTTTGATGGACTCGGATTTAAAAGAACTAGAAAATGACACAGGGGTACATACTTGTTGTGATATTTGCCAAAAAGGTTGTAAATGTGACAATTGTGAACTACTTCTTTTAGAGAGACTTTTAGAGAATGAAGTTCTAACTGACACGGACAGTACTTGTAGTGATAATTCAGAAAATACAGAGGACTGTTGGGAAAGTACATTTGCCTCAGAATTGAACTTTAACCTTGAAATCTGATAAGATCAGTTGCTATTGTGATATGTTATGAAGCATTAGAAATATTAAATCCAACTTAATGTACCATACAAACATTTGTTTTTTTTTTATATAGTTCAACATAAAATTACAGGTACCATAAATAGTGCAGATATGGCATTCTTTATAGGAATCCGAACTATAGCTGTAAAAATTCTTATGTGAAATACAGAATAAATTTGTTGACTTGAAAATTTTTGTTACAAAATATATCTTAATTACAAAAATGCATGCAGATGTTTTGAATATGCATATTTTAAATTCAGTTGCCTGTCCGCTCACCCACCATTTTCACTACTTCAATAATTTTCCATTGGAAAACCTGTTTGATAAACCAATAAAATAAACACCTATTTGATGGACATGTTTTGGTAAAATAGCATTAACAATAGTAGGAACTGAGAATACAACAACAAATCATGCAATCCTAGGACTTAATCATCTAACATATTTTGATACACATATGTACTACACAATTTAAAAAAATTGCCATGCACAAAATCCTGCAATCCTAGGACTTAATCATCTAACATATTTTGATACACATATGTACTACACAATTTAAAAAAATTGCCATGCACAAAATTCTGCAATCCTAGGACTTAATCATCTAACATATTTTGATCAATAACATCTGTAATACACAATTTTAAAAAATTGCCATGCACTAAGGCAGGATGTACACAAACTTGCTTGTAGTTCTTAACAACTGATTCTTAGAACATCATACAAAGTTTTATAACATACATGTACATAAACATACATGTGCAAGTACCAAGCTGGTACATGTACATGTATAATCTAACATAAACAAAGTCCAGATTTAATATTGCATATTCCTAAGTCGACAATATGGCAGATTTGGTTTATGTCGATGAATCATTATAGGAAGTTTTGTAAAACAGTTCACATATGGATTCCTATCAATGATAAGTTTTTGACAGCGAAATGTTCTATTAGGGTCATACACGAGAATATCGTTCTGCATTAGATCCTGTAGAACTTTTTGGACATCACTTTGATATGAAGGTAGATGATGGAAACCTTTCTTCTGACGTACACTTGGAATCTCATCGAAATGTTTTACAAAATTTACCAAGTGCGGATATTCCTTGAAATAAAGAATGATGCTCTCCTTTGTCTGATTTCCAGTGCATGCCACTTTACTATCACGGTTAACCATTTCGAGGTATTCATCGAGTGCAATGTTGTTATTTTGTCCACCTTGAAGATTGACGAATCTGTTTGCAACAAGTCTTTGCCTAAGACCTTCAGGAAGTATCCCAGTACATGAAGTTAAGGCTGTCAGATGAATAGAGCCTATTAGGTATTTCACTTTGTTTGTCTTGTTGTAAAGAGGCAATTCTTATTTAGCTGACCTAACTGACCGCTCCCCATCCCCCATGTCGACTGCTGTGTCCAAGTTTTTGTGAATAATTAAAAGTTTAAATAACATGACAACATAATCGTGAAGCTCATTTCTGCTCTTCTTTTTTGGTTTTGGGCTTCTTTGGAGGAATTTGAACACCATGCTTCTTTTGCTCATGTGCTTGAAGAGAACCCACGCAGGCATATGTTGCTTCGCAAAAGTGACATTTCAAACGTTCATTTTCAAGTGCAACCAGTAGTTCTCCGAGTGTTGTGGATCATCTTACACTTCCCTCAATTCTTTACAAATGTCTTCATCATTTTCAAAAAACAATGTCTGTAAGATTTCACTTGCCACCAAGTTCAACCATTCCACTTTATCCTTCTTTGATAGTTCCTGGAATCCCTCTGGAAATGGTATGTTCGAATCAGCTTCTGTCAGGTGGAAATGATGAAGTAGAAGCAACTGACAAATGGCATCAAATACAGTGTAGAAAAGGAGCTTGTAAGGGCGATATGCGTTCTTCACTTCACCTTTCACACCTCTATGGTTCAACAGATTTCCGTAGAAATAAAGAGTCCCAGGACCTTGTCTTGTCTGTGCTGAAAGTCAGCTTGGCTATTGCCAATATCATAATCATGATTAAATAATAATATAAAACTAGTCAACGTGATACATATACCATAAGGGATAAAGAGAAAACTCAAAAGATGTTAAGAAAGAGAAATGTTCTATAATAACTTTTTGAATCTTTTTCATTCGGCAAATAAGTCTCACAATTTATCTTGAATCAAAGACAAACAAAACGTTAAGAATTATTAAAAAAATTTAAATAGGTACCTCTAAGAAATTCATTAGCCTATGAAAATCTTCTATTTTGGAAATAAACCATTCTAATTTTTCTCTTGCTGTTACTGCATTCTTCATAGCTTTTTGAGCTGATTGACCTCTCTCGTCTGTTAATCTGTCCCCTAATATATCAATGTTTTTTACAATCAGCACTTACCTTAAATTGAATATCAAAACTTTAAATAATATTCTGACAAAAAAATCATTATTTTGGAATTTGGATAATTAAATTAACACCTACAAATATTACACATTTCTTATGTTATAAAATTACAAGTATAGCCTAAAGTCAAAATAATATTTACCTCCAAAAAACACAGGCTCAACAATGTTTCCATTCTTGTATGGTATGAAGTCATTGGAAAGTTTCTTCAAAAGAGCAATGAGTTCTTGGGTCTTGTTTTCATTACAGTCAAACAGTCCAAGAGGGTACTGAAAATATAATTTAGAAACTATTCTTTAACCAGTCATTTTTATTATTACCGTAATTGAAATGCTAGATATCTTATTTAGTCTAACAGTCAGGTTTATTGACAATAGTATATAATAAATGTGTAATAATTACTTGGAATGTTTTTAGCCCAGAGAAATGACTGTAAGGGTGATCCAAATGCTTTCTATAAATAGAGCTGTACACCCTTTGAAGTTGAGGATTGTGCTCAATAATGGAAGTTGCAAATATGAACACTAATTCTCTCATCAATTGTTTTTGCTCAGCAACAGACGGTATAAATTCACAGATTTGTTTGGCATCTCTTTCCTCTATTCTGTGGAGATCCGGTAAGGGTGGAACTCTATCTTGAACCACAATGACGTTGAAGAGATGCAGTGACAGTGTTCCTCGTTCTGAAGTCCTGTAAGATGGCAAAATGTTCTTGTCCCAATTGTCCCCGACTAATTGATATTTTACATTTCTACTATCAGCTCAGGAATCCCTCATTTCTTTCACTTTCGAATCTACTAGTTCCTTCCAAGTTTCTAATTTTCTATAAATGGTCTTCGGATGTACACATAATCCAATATTTGACAGTCGTTCAATATCCTACAAAACAATACAAACATGCATCAAAATAATTCCATACCGTATTTTACAAGACTTAAACCATTGGTCCCCTATTGTAGAGCCCCCCCCCCCCCCCATCCCCCAGAAGGCAGGTTGTACCAAGTTTGGTTGGTTGAGAAGTTAACATAAGGTAATAAGCAATAGGAAAGGGTTTTTTTTAGCCTTTGACTCTTGCATACAAAAATTAATTGCTTGTACCTGTATTTGTTTTGCTACTGAATTATGTACATAAGCAATATATAACATTGTCAATAATCATACCCTTTGAATACATCCACCATGAGTTAACACAAAGGCAATCATGTACTGGAAAAGGGACATTTCCTGGTTTCTCCAATGCAATGCAATGGCAGCAGATACCATAACATGGATGACTGATTTGCTATCACTGGAGAGCTCCTGGTCACTTACTACAGCTGATAGTAAAGAAAGAATTGTAGGGCATCTTCTTTGAAGTTCTTCCTTCATTTGCTGCCACTTAAATTTAAAAAAATCTTTAAAGTCCTTACTCTGGAGAATGGACCCCGACCCCCTCTTACAAAGAGCAAGTGCCTCTTTCTTGATCATTTTCGCTGCCCCATTTGTAACCTCCTCAGGGTGAGATGAGCAAAGGTTGTTAACAATGGTCCTTTCAACATTGTTTCCTCCCACTATTGTTCGGCAAATGATTCTGTGAACTTCCGAAGTAATCAGGGCGGCTGTTTTCTTTCCACTTGGGTAATGCACATATACCTTTAAAAAGATTAAGTATATTAAAAAATTAGCTGATTTGCATGATAATCACATTGAAGGGCTAGTATTTGAAATGTACTCTGAATAATTTGATATAAGCTTAACATGACTAGCAAAAAGACAGTTTTTCAGTATTCTCAGTAATCAATAAATAGGTACACATAAATTCAATTCACACTCACTACACCTGATTTCACAATGTATATGCATAAAGTACCATTTGTGTTTATGGTGCATTTTCATGTACAGTTGATATATTACTTTTTTACACTGCAATGGTATATTTACTGTTCAACTTTTTTATAATTTTATAGAAGTCAAGCATTATTTTCAATGTAAATATATCCATACATGTAAGATAGGTAAGGCATTATAGGGCTAAATAAAAATATTGCAGATAATGATAATGATAAATTTTCCATTAACAAGTCGTGCTTAGCTTCATTATAATTATGAAGTATCTCATTTATTTATACGAGTCTTACATGTACACCAGTTATGACGTGATGGGTAAGAAAATAACAGACAACTCTAAAACATGGGATATTCATCTTAATTAGGCATTGGCAGCCATTCGCTTCCATCCTATTCCATTCGTCAAAGTTTCCCCCATATTACCTCATGTACAACAGAGATGTCGTATTACCTCTTGATACGTTAATGAAACCGAGAAGGAGATATGCAGGAGAAGACCAACACAAGGTGGTCCTTCAAGAACAACACAAAGCTTTCATGCTAGTACATCGCAATATGAAGGAAGCCAAGAAGAAACAGAAAGCTCAGGCCGATAAGAAAAGAAAAGACGAAGATTTTCAAGTAGGTGACCCTGTCTACATAAAGAACAACAGAAGACAAAATAAGTTAGATAAAAAGTGGCTACCATATTATCGAATCATAGAGCAGAAAGGACCAGTTAGTTTCGCGGTGAGAGATCAATTGACTGGATTAACCACCAAATTCCATGTACGACAATTAAGATTGGCAGACATTTCGCACTGGCCCCTTTCACAAATTCACAAACTACTGAAGATGGTGGAAGAACTCTAAGAAAAACTAACTATGTGGTGCCACTAGAAGATGAATCGGCATCGGAAAATGAAGACATGCAACCAGAACCATTAGAAAGAGCTATACAGTCCAAACAATCGGAAAGAGAAGGATCTTCAGACGAAGAAGATATACCCCTTGCTGAACTTCAAAGACGTATAAGAGCTAGGAAGATCATGGATGATCAACAGTATAAAAATGAGAGCGATCAGACCGTAGATTCAGAATCAAATGAGACCCCTGAGTCAAAACAATGTGATGAAAATAGTGGTCAATACTATGAAATACCCTTAGATAACCCAAATGTACACTTAAATGAAGATATGGAAATAGATGAAATAGTCCCTAAAGTAGGTCTAGGCTTCAAACCAATCCCTAAACCGCGAAAATCAACCCCTAAGCCCTGTAAAGAAAATAATAAACAAGAGTATGCGTTGGCTATAATGAAGGAATTACCCAAAATAATAAACTAAATCAGTTTTATTAGCGTATATGTAGATTTAAATAATCTTGAATAAGCTTAGCTTTGTATATATTGTACGCTTTTAAAAAGGTATTACAGGATGACCCCCTGTGACATTAAAACAGATGATATACGCCGACGACTAGCAAACGCGGACATAGCACCTCGGTTATTTGTATATGCTATGCGGAGTTGAAGAGCTTTATCATATACTAGAAATACATGAGACAGCGACTAAGTAAAGAACTTATAAGACTGATTTTTGTGAGTGATTTAAAATTATTGGAAAAAACAATCAAATATTACGATCGACATCTTGAGTATGGGACAAGGTTGCTCGAGTTTCATGGTTCATTATCATTACTTTATATTAAAATCAAGAAAGTAATTTCAAAATTCAAGACAAATAAAGATTCCTGACAAACTAAAAGATATTAATAAAGATAATTATGACGGAATTGCCAATAACTAATCTGCAACCCATGGAATCATCATCTTGGGTGGAAGGTCCCTGGTTTTATGTTTGTTTGATTTATTAAGTAATAATAACGTTAGGACTTTGTATTAAGAAACGCAAAACTATTAAAAAAGTGGGTGGTATATGCTGTGGTGGTTGCTGGTCAGGTTGTCGAAAAAGGGGTAGTGACGGAGATAAGAAAGGTTCTTCCAAAGACACTGCATTTTGTTGTGTGAATCCGGAGAAATGGACCTCTAGTGACACTATTGGATTTAAAACAATCCCGAAAAACATTAGAATCAAAGAGAAACCCCGACGGAGCGGAAGACTCGAAACTTAAGCTGCAGCCAAAAAGAAGTTGTGTATTCCTTATAAAGGAATTTTGAAATTTTGTGAAATTATTAATGCAAAATGTGTAAAAAGTGTTAAATTTTTCGTATTCGCTCTGGAGAACTACAGGAAGAAACCGATGAACTCCGAACCTATGAATTTAGTTCATTAACTCCACCCCTTAGAAGAAAGAGATATTTTGTGAACTTAAAAGCATGCTTTGACTTTGTATATATATATGTGACATTAAGCTTAACCATACTTATTATTACTTTGATGATGAATTACGATTATCTTCAATTTTGATTATTTCATCCTGGTCATTATTGTCATACTTTATTCTTTATCGTTTTCATGATTGTTATGCGATATAATCAAACTATATGATTTTATGTATACATCCTGATTATAGATTTGTTTTTGTATATGAATGATGTTCCAAGCTGGAGGTGGAAACATGTCACTTGATACTATCTCTTAACATAGATGTTCTGACTGGTATGTCACTAGGAAGGTCATCTGCCCAATAAGAGATCAAGGACGCTTTCCTATTCCGGGCGGACGCCATGAGAATTCTCCCTTCGGGATATTTCTTTTGTTTGGGGGACGTATGTAAACAGATAGCCATGCTATGACCTTGAATTGCTAGTATTATATATTGGTCACTATGATACTTATGTATACTTAGATACTGCGCAATGAATTGTAGTAATAACAACTAACAGAATGAACTCTGTGACGTTTGTAGCACTGCGTAGTATTCCTAAATGATGTTATGAAACCAGTTGCATTATACAAGCATAATAATATCCAAATTGAGAGTTTATAAATAAGTGTCATATTTGGCAATTCTGTATCTGCATCGATAACTTTGGTACTCTATATTGAGTCATGTATTACTTATTCTATATAACCTTTGTAACCTTTTTGCCATGTATGAATGAATGTATTATGAGTAAGTGATGCCTCATACCCAGATGGGGGACGCCGAGACTCAGGACCCGGAGACTCAAATCCTGCATCTATACTCTTTGATAGACAGTTCTGACAGTTTTCTTACTTTATTTAGAAATAAAATATTACTCTGGAATTTGAACACTAAAGGTTCACTCATGATCATCGTAGATGGGCCGAACTAGTCGGAACTGTCAATCATAAGTAAAATCTTATATATACTCATGTAAAATGATGTTAACCGGATTCTTTGATTTGAGCTGCTTTCAATTGACTATACGATCACGCTGCATGATTAATAAACTTTTTGGTAACCAACAATTGGACTTGGTCATTATTCAGGAGGAAGGCTTACAATAGATTTCTGTCACAGCCCCTCACATTCCGCCCAGGCAGATTATACCTTCCACCAAAAACACACAAAACCTGCACTTCTGACATTAAAAACTTAAAAACTTTAAAGGGTCAGAAGCCTTACCGCGCGTAATGCTAATACCAGGGAGGCCAATTATCTCTCAATGCTCCTCACCTACGATGCCTATCGGCCACTTTATAGATCACGTCCTAGTACCAATAGTACAATAACAACACACATATGTCAGAGATACCAAAGACTTTATTAATAAAGTGGAATCTCTGCACCTGAAACCTGATATCTTGCTCGTTACATATGATGTAACCTCCATGTACACTAACATGACAGCCACGGAACTCCTCCAATCTGTAGCTAAAGCACTCACAGAATTGAAACAAAATGATGTTACATTGCCAATTCCAGATATTGGTTATGTAACTAAATTACTCAAAATCCTACTTGAGAACAATGAATTTGAATTTAATGGCAACCTGTACAAACAAATATTAAGGGCCAGCATGGGAGCGGTTCCCTCCCCCGATATATGTGATCTCCGCCTTTTTGATATTCTTGAAAATATTGTAACCACAGAAACAAAATTGTGGCACACTACAGATATGGGGATGACGGTTTCATGGTCATAGATGCAACATAGAATGAAATAAGGCAGTTCTTTGAACTTGCAAATTCAGAACACAAATACCTCAAATTTACGTTTAATATTCACATGAATGAAACTGTATTCCTGGACACAAAGTACTTAAAGGGCAAAGATTTAGACAGAACGGTATTTTAGATATTGAAATGTTTATCAAACCCACCGAAACAGTTATGTACCTGCATCGCAGTAGTGCACACCCCAATGTTACATTTAAAGGGTTTATCAAGGGTGAAATTATTCGGTACAAGGGAAACACCTCTGATCCGCACAAAACAGAGCATTTAATTTCTCAATGTATTTAACAATTTGCATTTAATACGTTTTTGTAAATTGTGTTTATCAACGCAAAAAAATCTTTTAAAAGTAGGTAGGACAAATACAAAATAAGACTCAATTTACGTTAACAATGTAACATTCTCCCTTTAAAAATCAGAAATATATGCAGATGTTTTTGCGACATTTTGATAAAACCATTCAGTGCTGTGTTATTCAGATATGTGATAACGGGAATTTATATACTTTATTTTAGGCCAAGTATTCTTCATTTGGAATCTTAAACTACAGTTAAAACTCAGCATTGAGGCAATGCAGATATTGCAAAATAGATTTTCAAATTCACATGACATTGCCTTTTATGCATACAGCGCGATTTCATTGGACTACATAAATGCCTGCATTACGCGAAGACTGAGGAGACGCTCGATGCAGACATTCGACCATTATATTCGATCAATGCCTGCATTGCGTAAAGATTGAAGAGTTGCCTCAATGCCTAAATTGGACGACTGGAAAGCCATTCAGTGCCGGCATTGACCGACTACATGTATTAGCCCGAATGCCTACATTGGCCGACTGTGACGTCAACCAATGCTTGTGTAAAGCAGAATAATGAGCCCTGTAAAATAATGACGGGGGTCGTTTTTCAACGTAAAATAATGACCCCCAGGTCAGAAAATGACCGTTTTGCTTTAAGAATAAGGGTCATTTTCAAAAGAAATGAGCACATTGTACGTGAAGAAAAGTGACCCCTGTAGAATAATGACCCCCCCCCCCCCTCATATAAAGAGGTTTTTCTACGTCATTTATATGTAAGGTAGTCTCTACAATATTGTCATTTTTATTGCAATAAACAGAAAGAAACTTGAAATTATAAATCATATTCAAATAAATTTAAAGTGAAAGAAGGGGTATTTTAGAAAGTAAAAATCCTTTCGTTATAACAAGATATAACAAGATACTGACCTACTGTACCAATGTATAGTTCTCGTTAAAACGAGTTACATGTACTTCATACCTACGAGTGAAAACACATTGAAATTATTTCGAGATTCAACTCTCTCTCTCTCTCTCTCTCTCTCTCTCTCTCTCTCTCTCTCTCTCTCTCCTCTTGGTAGTTCATGAATATGAAGGTAGTGCCACTGCAGAAAAGAAAAACATAACCCTCTAACGAAATTTTTTTCTGCAATGATGCTACCCTAATAAACCATATCATCAGAGAAACATTTCATTGTTTATATTTACATTTTATAAACAAATTAATGAATCGATAGTTAAGAGTAAGAAAACTTAACTAAATTATTGTTAATGTACATCAGTATGTTAGATAATTAAAAGAAATAGCCAAGTCGTCTTATAAGGGAAGTTGAGTCATAATCGGAATCACAATTTTGCAAGAATTCTAGGTTTCCTAGCTGTACTGTAAAATGGATTGTTCATAAATTGATCTTATAATACATATCAATTTTTCAGAGTAAACTACATGGAGTATTTTTGTAATAAATTCTAGAATAAATCTGATCGGGATCAGTTTTTATACAATTCGGATTTGTTCAAATTTAAAAATTTGCAATTTTTCTTATTTTTTGCATTGTTTCAATTTCTTTGTAAAATATCATTGCTTGATAAGTGTTTTATGTGACTTTTTGTTACTTTTTAGATTTTGTCTCTATATTTAAAAGATATAAAATAATAATGATTTTGATTTCCATAAAAAAATATAAAAAAAAAATTAAAAACTTGACAAGACCATATTTGGCATGTATTTAATAATGATTAAATAACACATCAATTGAGACCAAGATTTAAGCTAAAAACACCTTGTTCGCAGCCAAAACAAGTTTTTTACGTTTTACCTAAAACACATAAAAACTAACTAGAAAAATAATAATTTTCCTTTTTTACGGCAGGGGCCATTTTTCCACGAAGGTCATTTCATGCATGTTAAACATTAAGAAAAAGTATACCTGGGTCTTTTTCATAAAATCAACGTTTGATTACCTGTTTGGACACTGATATTATATATTTTGTCAACCTCTTTTTAAAATCCATTGGGATATAATGTTAGACATAACTTGATTCCTGATATTGAAGGTATTTTTTTCATGTAACTTAGCATGCTGAGTACCCTTCCATTAGTGTTCCTGTATCATGAGTACCTGAAATAAAAAAGGTATAGTTTAAATAAAGTCTATAATCCTCTGTAAGACTAGAACACTCCATTGCAACATACTAAACACTTATAAATCCTCTTTGGTTAAATTACGTTTGATTCATAAATTAAATTTGCTCAAATAAAGTTTATCATGAAATTTATTATGCTTTGTAGTTAAGTAACATCTTCATTTGCATTCATACCAAAAATTTTCCAAAGTACGATCATCCAGCACAGCAATACATGTAGGTGAAGTTTTTGTAAAAAAAAATGTTCAAAACACATATTGTTTATTGATTATATATAAGGCATTCAATCCATACATTTAGATCATGAGTGACACAATCCCACAATCCACTAGAAAAACAGAAGATGCCTGCATTGAAAAAGTCGTTCAATGCCTACATTGGCTCTAGAGAGAGAAAGTCGTTCAATGCCCGCATTGGCTCTAGAGAGAGTCGTTTAATGCCTGTAATGGTTCTAGAGTGTACAAGCGAATGCATGCATTTGCTCCTTAGCCTGTATTCGAAAGAGTCTCCAAATATCTTTACATACTATTATAAAATGCTTGCATTGACTCTTTTATCAAACGATATTCGAGCATTTCAGGTTCATCCATTTTATGAGCGTTTCATCTATTTTTGTAATTTTCTACCGGCAAAGTCAACTAGTCAATTGCAATATCACCAACTGATGTGTATTCGTGATCAAAATAAAAGCTAATTGCAATGATAATAAAAAAGATAAATATGTAATTGATAGTGCATCAGTGTTTCAATAGAAGTGTTAATTGAGAGATTTTGTGAATATATAAATTAAACTGTAGAATTTGTATTAGGACAGATTTGTGATTTTAAGTTTTATTCTGAATCGATAAAATATCACTCACTTTTGAAGTAAAAGCCAATTTTTATGTCATTCAACATAATAACAATTTCTGAATATATATTTTTTAAAATTAGTGAAGACAAAACATTTTTTTTAGTGTAAACTTAATTCGCACGACGATAGACGATAGACGATTGTGGACGGACACCAATTTCAGTAGTTCATCTGAAGGACTCAACTAAAATATAACCCTTAATATACTTTTGTCAATATTATTATATGGGTACATTGTAAATGATAGGTTACATGGTTATTGCATGATATCATATGTGTATATCAATAGTTTAAGAAGTAAGAAACCCCCTAGCAGCACATTTTGCTTAATCGAAATATTTCTAGATCAGCGACTGGTTTGACACTGCATTTCACAAAGCTTTTGCCATTTTCCTAACTTCCTTCTTTACATAGACGGAAACAAATAATAAATGTTTCGTATTTTATTTATACTAAATGTTTTTAATTAAGTATTTGTTGAGTTCAAGAAACCCTTTGAAGTTTTTAGGGCATGTTTGATTAATCTAACTGCTGATGCTATTTGGTCAAAGAATGAAAATTACTTATTTAAAGGTGTAAACTTTATATTCAATATATTTAAAGTAATGAGAATAATAATGGCAACGGAACCGTTTAACATCAATGCATTTTGAGTCTCCAATTTTCCCATCACGTGATGCAATAACTATTCATTCATTGAAAACAATAAACTAGATGTTAAGTATTGATAAGTATCCTTCCTGTTCCTAGTACCCCAGAGAACACACATGGCTGTTGCGATGGATACGGATGGGACGCCGTTAGAAAAGATTGTGTTGGTATGTCAATGGCTTTAGTTACTTCTAAACAAATAACCGTGACAAAGTTTTATTTTTATTTTTTTATTTTTGTTAGTTTTATTTTTTCAGAAAAAAACTTCTCAAACATCTTATCATAGCTTATATATAATTTTATGTTTACTTTATAGAATGCAATTCGGGATTTACAGGGATAGGGTGTACTCTTACATGCTTGTATCCTTTATATGGGAAAGATTGCCAGCAAATTTGTAATTGTTCCCTCTTGGAGTGTGACTTTGAATTTGGATGTCGCACTGGTAGGTACATTTTGTATAAGTCGCATTTGTTTAAAAACTAGTTTTAAATGATTCATAAAGTAAGTGCGGTGTTGATATAAAAAAGGTTTTTCAATTTAGAAGTTATGCAGAGTATGCATATTATTGTGGTATACATTTGTGTGTTGAGGTGAGATAACGTAATTTAAATTATATTAGTTTTCATTTGTCACATTCATTAATCAACAAACAGAAAAAAAGAAAATTCAAAATTCTTACAATGAATTCATCAAAGGAGAAACTCTCAGCAAACTTAGAATGCATCTAAAAACAGCACGTTACAATAGGCCCTAATGTTACATATCCGTAGATAGTTTATCTTTGATGTGATGTTAATCAATGCATGTTATCTAAATATATTTGGAAGTTTAGGTAGAGATGCGAAAATATGATATGCTTGTTGCAAAATTATCTTCTTAACCCCAAGGGCTTTATGATAAATTTGATCAACCTCGACCGTATTTTATCACCTCATTGATTTCAAAGAATGAATCCTTATTACTTCTATTTATATACTGTTCAGCTATTTTACGATCAAATATCAAAATAGTAATTGATGAAAAATATTGGACTATACATTTCAAAATTGATTTGAACTTAATAGTGACAAGTTTATCTACATGAAAATGATTACATGTATATGTATGAAATCAACGACAATTAAACTTTGTGTCGAATAAATCAGATAATTCAATTTTAAATGAGTTCCGCAAGGAAAATCTGGGTTTTTTTTCTTTCGGTTTTGATTCTGATTCTGCTTAAACTTATAGAAAGCACATGCATCTCATGGCCAATAAAAAAAGGCATTGTGTTTAGAACGATTATTTTATCTTATTTTAAATCAAAAGAGTAAAAAAAACCAACCAAAACCATAAACCACACAAATCATCACAGTCGATACACTCTTCATTTTGTCCTCTATTCTATCCCTGCACGTCACTATAAATTCTAGCAGGTGGTGGGTTCAAACTTTCAAAGAACAAGATACGGTATTGGCATTATTTGGCCGCAAAATTTACGAAATTTTCAACGTCTTTGTCCGCGTTATTGAAGTTGTGCATTATACTTAGTTTGATATTAGCTAAATCCTACAAGCACTTAAATGACGTCATTTTTCATTATGACGTCACTAATGTGCGCTAAACATGGAATGCTCGTTCAAATGCGTTACGATATGATGTTTTATGAGTAGTTTTCGTTAAAATTAGACACTTTCACATGCAACAACCACTTTTATAGTTCACGTGCAGTCTCATAATTTCATCATCTATTCATACAATTAAAATGGTGTTGGTTGTCACATGTGAACAATATGAATTTTTAAAAAAATGAATACGGAAAATGATATTTTACCGACGTCAATAACGTTTTTATCTATTGTTATCGACGTCAACACTGTATCGACGCTGAGTGAGAAGCTGGTTAGCAGAATGTATTAATTGATAAGTTATCATTAAGGTCTTCCGTTTTCCAACGGAAGACCTTATTGTTTTCGTTCGGTTTCTTTTTCCCTATTATTATTATTTTTTTTTTTCTTACAAAATTTGTGCACGCGATTTCTCGGAAATGGCTCGGCCGATTTTCATGAAACTTTCAGATCTTATTGATAGTGATCTGAACTTAATATATATTTTTTTATTTTGATGACGTCATTTCCGTTTTTGAGATAATGACGTTTTAACGATTTTCAGGGGGTCGTCTTGTCACTCGAACTCCTCCTAAACGATAAAAGATATCGAGTTCAAATTTTCAGGAATTGTAGACGAATGATTGTAGTTTTGCATAAAGTGAATCATTTATCTCTGGCACAAAAGGCGCCGAAGCTCGCCTGGACCCGAATATTGAGATATAAAAAATGTTGTGATTTTTCTTGGTTTTCTTTTTGTATCTCTTCTCTCGAAAATATTTTGTTAAGACATGTTGAGCAATAAAAATTTTGTTTTACAGGATCTTTTGTTTGACATCAAGAAAAAGGGGCTGGTCCCTCAAATTAGGGACCTAGAACCCTTGAAAGTTTTCACTTTATAACTCAAAAGCGGTAAAGATTTCGATATGGCTGTCGCTGCAAAAGTTGTTCATTATGATCTTATTAATGTTGTAAAAATAATATTTCGTTCGGGTATTGGGTAATATGAGTGTAAAAAGCTAGACTTGTTATCATGTATTTGTGTTTATTTGGCAAATAAACTGGGTATTTGTATAACTAACATAAAGGGTACCAGTTTACATACGGAAAGTGTTTAAACATTTTAATTCTTTTCTAGTGAAACACATTATGGATAAAAGAATTGCTTCTATGCAATGCATTTGAGTCGCATTTTAAAACTAACTGGATTCGGAGCTATGTATGTGAACAATTACGTATCCGATCCCTTGCCCGCGGCCGAGAAAATAGGTCGCAGCTGGACTAGCGAGCGGTCTACCGTTATCCAATACACAAGATTTGCGCTTTCCTGTAATGCACAAATTAGTTTATTTATTTAGCTACAAAACAAAAATTCCGATTTTAACGATTTTAATAGTGAATAAAAAAAGATTTTACCTTTATCTACTACTATAGACTTTGTACCAGCTTACATGCGGAAAGAGTTTAAACAGTTTAATTCTGTAACGTGGATGAGCTAGGCGTTCTCCAAATGACAGTTAAGACAGCTTCAGTTTTATAAATTTATTTACAAAATAACAAATGAAATATATTTACAATATCACTTTCACACCCACACTCGCTCACACCCCATACTCATTCAATTGGCTGTAATTAATGACCCTACTTTAACACAATTATAAAAAAATAATATGTATGTATATAAAAAATACCCTTTTTTACAGACAGACGTTATACCGGTATATTATGTTTCTTTAAATTCAAAATATGGTTGCCACACCTTTGATGATTACTTATTCACAACTGAAACTAATTAACAGATCTCAATCACTAAACTTTCAATCACTGATGTTCCTGTCTCGATCACTTATCTCGACTCCAATCACAGATCATCTGACTATCTGAATTCCTCGCTGATGTGATGAGGTAGACTTTATTTCCTCCCCTAAATCCACCGTGGACTCCTTACAGGGCTGTAGTCCTGGACCTTAGGCGCCGTGGTGGTGTTCAACATCAGAGTGGTTCTCCCCACTGGAACTTCACAGTTGTATGACCAAGTCAAAATGCTACAATTTATTCCAGTAATAAGTACATGTAGGCAACCTGAGTATGGCAATATTTGATGATACTATTATAAAATAATCATATAATAAGTGTCTGTCACTAATATGTAAACAGAGTTGAGTTTCATAGCAACATGTAAATAATAACAAAATAAATATGGCGCACACTTCCGGTCAATCATTTCCGATGAATCACTTCCGCCCAAGACATTTAAATAAATCAGCAAGTTTTATCTAATACAACAAAATACGCATAGAATAACATTCAAAGCTATACAATTCTAACACAGGGCTTTATCGATAATATAAAACTGGCATTTAAACTTCCACGCAAAAGATACGCTCGACTGCTCACACAGGTAAGTTTAACAGGTGAACGCTGGCCAAGGTTATTTTTAGCTCACAATAAACAAGAATTACTAGTCGAATACACAAAAATACTGCATAAAACGATAAATATACTTACCACGGTCTGCTATCCGTGCCCGCTCATTAACAAGGTTCATGCACAATGCATACTGCAATAATGTCGCTCTTTACAGCAAATATGAGCTGCCCTCAAAATCGTGTCTTGTCACACGGCAGCCAACCCGGGAATGACCAGGTGTCAGCGGTTTTACCTGACTGCGCATTTGCAGAGAATTATGGGTAAACAGTATTACAAAATTAAAGGGCTTCGAAGCTAGCCTGGTGCTAGTATGCAAGTGATTGTTACACACCTTCCCCCTTTTGAAGAAAATTGTCCACAATTTTCTCAATATCCTGCAATCACTTGATATCAGTAATATCCTAACAAAACAAAAATTCTGAACATATTTACAAATAGACCAGTATACATACCTTGCTTGTCTACTGGAATTCATCACTGGCGGCTTAAGTAGTCTGCCCCAACGTTTTCGCTCCCTTTAATCGCCACTATTCGAAAACGATACTGCTGCAGTTGAAGCGCCCATCTCATCAATCGGGAGTTTTCTGTTTTTGATTTGTTCAAGTAGGTGAGGGGCTGGTGATCTGTTTCAAGGATAAATTCTTGCCCATACAAGTACTGGTGAAACTTTTGTATGCCCCAAACCACGGCTAAACATTCTTTCTCTATTACAGCGTAAGACTTCTCACTGTTCTTAAGTTTCCGACTAGCATACGCTACCGGTAATTTTTCCTCATTCTCAGTTTGCAGTAACACAGCGCCAATCCCATCTTCTGATGCATCAGTGCGTAAAATGAATTTCTGCGTAAAGTCTGGTAATTTAAGGATTGGTCTAACACACAAAAGCTGCTTAAGTGTGTCGAATGCAAGCTGTGCACTATCACTCCACTTCACTTTATTAGGTTGTCCTTTCTTAGTAAGGTCTGACAATGGTATTGCTATGGCAGAAAAGTTCGGTATGAACTTCCTGTAGAATCCAGCTAATCCCAGGAATGAGCGAACTTGTTTCTTCGTTTGGGGAATTGGGGAATTCTTGAGAGATTCGATTTTCTCTACTTCAGGTTGTAATCGCTGTCGACCAATGACATGCCCAAGGCAATCCAGTTCTGGGTAAGCGATAAAACATTTGGATGGTCTAGCTGTTAAACCTGCCTTTCGTAGACGAACAAACAGTTCTCGTAGAACATCGAGATGTTGTTCCCAAGTGTCGGTGAACACCATAATATCATCAATGAAGTTGTCTACGTCATCCATGTCTTGAAGTAGCTTTCTCATAAGTCTGCTGAATGTTGCCGGAGCATTTACTAACCCAAACGGCATGGTTGTAAACTGGAATAAACCGACTGGTGTTGTAAATGCCGTGAGTTGTTTACTTTGTCTCTCCATTGGCACCTGCCAATATCCCTTGCTAAGATCAATTTTCGACACGTATTTCTTCCCTGACATCTTTGCAAATATACTTTCCGGATTCGGCATCGGTTCTGAGTCAAAGACAGTTATGCTGTTGAGTTTTCTAAAATCCACACAAAATCTGTTCGTGCCATCTTTTTTCCTAGCTATGACCACTGGTGCACAATAAGGTGAAGATGATGGTTCTATGACCTTCAACTGGAGCATTTTTTCCACTTCCTCTTTTATTGTCTTTTCTGTATGGAACGGTAGAGGGTACTGCTTTACTCTAACTGGCTCAGTTGTTGTCAAGTCAATCTTGTGCTCCACCAAATTCGTTGTTCCGGGTAGATCTGTCAGAACATCACTGAATGATTCACACATAGTCTTTACTGCTTCAAGCTGAACTGGAGTAATCTGCTCTGAGATCTTGATGTCGTTGTAGGTTTCTGTCTGAACTGCAGGAGGTAACACAATTGAATCTTGATTTTCATCGTTGTCTTCATCGTCACAGTCAATAACAGATACAGCACATGCGGTTAAGACGCCACGACACTCCTCATCTCTCTCAACATATTTCTTCAGTAAGTTTGCATGGAGAGTCTTTAGTTTCCCGTCAACGTTAACCTTGTAGTCCATATCTCCTAACTTCTCAACGATGTCAAATGGTCCCTTCCACTGCATCAATAGCTTGTTTGACTTAGTTGGCAAAAGAATCAAAACTTTTTCTCCAACTTTCATCTGTCTGACCTTTGTCTTTCTGTTGTAATAGTGTCTCTGTTTCTTTTGTGCCTTCTCTAACTGTTCATGTGCAATCTTGCATGTTTCTTCCAACTTTTCTCGGAGGTCAATCACATACTGATATGTTGATTTGACATCTTCATCCGGTATTTCCTTTGTCCATAATTCCTTAAGTATTTTCATTGGACCACGCACTGTATGTCCATATAGAAGTTCAAAGGGTGAAAAACCCAAGCTCTCTTGTGGTACCTCTCTATATGCGAACAGTAAAGCGTTCAAATATTTGTCCCAGTCTTTGGGTCTTTCGGCGCACATCCTTTTAAGCATTTGTTTAAGAGTGCCGTTGAATTTTTCCACCAGACCATTACACATAGGGTGGTAGGGAGTTGTCGTAATTCTTTTCAATGACAGTAGCCTGCTGACTTCTTTCATTACATCTGATGTAAACTGTGTTCCCTGGTCTGTTAAGATTTCTCTTGGTACTCCAACACGGCTAAAAACGTCAACTAGAGCTTCTGCTACTCGCTCAGTCTCTATGCCAGACAATGCCACTGCTTCAGGATAGCGTGTTGCGAAATCGATGATTGTCAAGATGTACTTGTTGCCTTTTGTTGTTCTTGGATCTAGTGGTCCCACAATATCTGCGGCAACTCTATGGAATGGCTCCGAAATTAGAGGCATACGACCTAGTGGAACAGGAGAGATTTTGCCTTTTGGTGTTGTTCGTTGACAGATGTCACAGGAATTGACGAATCGTCGAATATCCGCTTGAACTCCCGGCCAATAAAATTCTGATGTAACTCTATCAACAGTTTTCTTCACCCCTAAATGTCCAGCCATCAGTGTTTCGTGAGCAAGTTTCATTACGAAGCTTCGATATTTCTTCGGTACGATCAACTGATGAAACATTTTTCCATTAGAAACTTTTGGACTACTGAACTCTCTGTATAACAAGTTGTTCCGCTCATAAATTTTGGTTGATCCACCATCACTATATGTTTTCACTGGATGACTTTTAGATAGAATTTTGAATTTATCCAAGGTCGTGTCCGTTTGCTGTTCTTTAATGAATTCCTCTGGAGATACGTCTGCCAAAGCGCTTGGAACTCGCAAAGGTTTGTATAATGGGTTCTGTTTCTTCGATTGACTACGAGTTTGCACTGCTGTTGTCGATCCGTTAGCCATTATCCACGATGTGTCTGGGTCATCTGCTCTTCTGACACCCTCAATATTGCCCAAGATCAAATCATACGATGGATTTTCGAAACACCAAGCGACAACAGTTCCAGAGAAGTACGGCGTATCAACTTCTACTTCCGCCACATCTGCATCGACCACACTACCATCTGCCAAAACACACTTCTGAATTTTGCCTGTCATCTGTTCAGGTTTCACAAGATTTTTCCTGATCACTACTCCACCACAACCAGTGTCTCTTAAAACGTTCACAATTTTGTCATCAACGCATCCCTTGACTATCGGCATAACAGTCTCTGGAATTGTCTTAGAGTCATTGACATGCGACACATGCTTCTGTGGTTCAACAACTGATGATCCTTGACGATTCCTTCCCTGCCACTGATTTCCATAGTTTCTATCACGATCACGAAAGGACGATGAATGTCTCATAGGACTTGAAACTCTGTTTCTGTTGTTATAACTGCTTGAGTTACGATTATCATTACTAAATCGAACTTGTTTCGAGTCATCTTTTCCCTTGTAAGTATCACTTGATGGTCTGTTTTGTATGTAAGTCCCGGATGTACACTCAACAGCTTTATGTCCGTATCTACCACACACATAACATTGTCCTCTCTGAATAACTGGTGTAGCTTGGTTCCTAGATTGTTGTTGGCGATCAAATTGCGGCTTTCTGTCGAATCCCACAGGTTTCTGGGTTATGAAGGAAGACGTAGTTGCTCTTGCTTCTGCGAATTGATCCGCATAACGTGCCATTTCTTGAACAGTTGCGGGAATCCTTTCCTTAAGAAATAATGAAAGTTCCTTTGAACAACACAGAATGAACTGTTCTCGGAGAAACAGATCATTCAGTCCATCAAACGTTTTCTCAATCTTAGAAAGTTCGATCCATCGAGCAAGGTAATTGTCAATCCTTGACGAAAATTGGGAAAAGGTTTCACTTCCATCAGGTTTGGATGTTCTGAATTTCTTTCTGAATCCATCTTCAGTCATTTCAAAACGTTTGTACAAAGCTTCTTTGAGTTCCTCATAATTGAGTGCACTTGCAGGTGGAAGTCTCGCGAACACATCTAACGCTTTTCCTGTTAGAAGAGCACTAAGGTGAGACCCCCAGTTACCGACGTTCCAGTTCTGAGCTCTTGCATATCTTTCAAAACGTTGGATGTAAGCGTCAATATTGTCTTTAGATTCATCAAATGCTGGAAGTTTCGGGCCTTTCACAGGTTGATGATTTTCAATCACATGTGTAGATTCCAACGCAACTTTGTGAGATCGTTCTGACGCAAGTGCTTGGAATTGATGGTCAACTTCAATTTCCTGCATTTTACGTTTATGCTCGGACACAGCATAAAGTTCTCTTTTCTCTTCTAGTTCTAACTGATGTTGTCGTTCCTCACGTTCTCTTTCACTGCGCTCTTTTTCTAACTGTAGCTGGAATTCACGATCCTTGTCAGCTTGTCTATCAGATCGTTCTTTTTCTCTTTCATCACGCATTCTTGCTTGCTCCTCGCGGACAAATTTCTTCAAGTCTTCATCTTTCAGTCCCATCTGAGCACCAAGGTCGAGGAGTTCCTTCATCTCTGCTATAGTAGACATAGTGGTAAGTACTGTAATGAACCTGTATACCTGAATATCTACAGCTCTCTCTGTCTATATACTTTCACTTTTATCTTTAATCTAAGATACCCACCTTTAACTTATAAATGGGTGTACCGTACTTTTACTCACCTCCTCAGATAATATCAGCTACAACTTGTGACTACTGACTGAACCTAACAATTTAAAGTAATTATAAGTGAACTTTAAAATTGGCAAACCTTCACCCTTGAAGCAATCTTAAATGATTTGGAGAAAGACTGATCGTCATCCCACCGCTGCCACCAATTGTAACGTGGATGAGCTAGGCGTTCTCCAAATGACAGTTAAGACAGCTTCAGTTTTATAAATTTATTTACAAAATAACAAATGAAATATATTTACAATATCACTTTCACACCCACACTCGCTCACACCCCATACTCATTCAATTGGCTGTAATTAATGACCCTACTTTAACACAATTATAAAAAAATAATATGTATGTATATAAAAAATACCCTTTTTTACAGACAGACGTTATACCGGTATATTATGTTTCTTTAAATTCAAAATATGGTTGCCACACCTTTGATGATTACTTATTCACAACTGAAACTAATTAACAGATCTCAATCACTAAACTTTCAATCACTGATGTTCCTGTCTCGATCACTTATCTCGACTCCAATCACAGATCATCTGACTATCTGAATTCCTCGCTGATGTGATGAGGTAGACTTTATTTCCTCCCCTAAATCCACCGTGGACTCCTTACAGGGCTGTAGTCCTGGACCTTAGGCGCCGTGGTGGTGTTCAACATCAGAGTGGTTCTCCCCACTGGAACTTCACAGTTGTATGACCAAGTCAAAATGCTACAATTTATTCCAGTAATAAGTACATGTAGGCAACCTGAGTATGGCAATATTTGATGATACTATTATAAAATAATCATATAATAAGTGTCTGTCACTAATATGTAAACAGAGTTGAGTTTCATAGCAACATGTAAATAATAACAAAATAAATATGGCGCACACTTCCGGTCAATCATTTCCGATGAATCACTTCCGCCCAAGACATTTAAATAAATCAGCAAGTTTTATCTAATACAACAAAATACGCATAGAATAACATTCAAAGCTATACAATTCTAACACAGGGCTTTATCGATAATATAAAACTGGCATTTAAACTTCCACGCAAAAGATACGCTCGACTGCTCACACAGGTAAGTTTAACAGGTGAACGCTGGCCAAGGTTATTTTTAGCTCACAATAAACAAGAATTACTAGTCGAATACACAAAAATACTGCATAAAACGATAAATATACTTACCACGGTCTGCTATCCGTGCCCGCTCATTAACAAGGTTCATGCACAATGCATACTGCAATAATGTCGCTCTTTACAGCAAATATGAGCTGCCCTCAAAATCGTGTCTTGTCACACGGCAGCCAACCCGGGAATGACCAGGTGTCAGCGGTTTTACCTGACTGCGCATTTGCAGAGAATTATGGGTAAACAGTATTACAAAATTAAAGGGCTTCGAAGCTAGCCTGGTGCTAGTATGCAAGTGATTGTTACAAATTCTTTTCTAGTGAAACACATTATGGATAAAAGAACTGCTTCTATGCAATGCATTTGAGTCGCATTTAAAACTAACTGGATTCGGAGCTATGTATGTGAACAATTACGTATCCGATCCCTTGCCCGCGGCCGAGAAAATAGGTCGCAGCTGGATTAGCGAGCGGTCTACCGTTATCCAATACACAAGATTTGCGCTTTCCTGTAATGCACAAATTAGTTTATTTATTTAGCTGCAAACACAAAAATTCCGATTTTAACGATTTTAATAGTAAATAAAAAAAGATTTTACCTTTACCTACTACCAAAGACAGTGTGCCAGCTTACACGAGGAAAGTATTTAAACAGTTTAATTCTTTTCTAGTGAAACACATTATGGATAAAAGAACTGCTTCTATGCAATGCATTTGAGTCGCAGTTAAAATCTAGCTGGTTTCCGAGCTGTGTGTGAAAACAATTATATAGTATCCGATCACTTGCCCGCGGCCGAGGAAATAGGTCGCGACTGGACTAGCGAGCGGTCTACCGTTATCCAATACACAAGATTTGCGCAATGCTGTAATGCACACATGGGTTTATCTATGTAGCAATAGTAAATGAGAAAAGATTTTATTTGCGAAGGAATGCGGTTTTGGTCTCGTAATAAAAAATATATATATAGTATGACTGTCATTGAAAAAAGCTGTTCTTGGTGATCTTGTCTTTGTCATAAAATAGTTTTATTGTTAAAAAATAAAATTCAGTTATAAAACTGCAAACATTTTCAACTTACCACGTTGAGTGTACATTTACATAACACGGACCGAGGAGATGTCGCGCTAGTGGACAACCGATTCGCTGTAGTATAGGACACATGCTTCTCGTGTTTATACGTTATCAAACATTTGAATGCTCATTGATTCTTTGTAAAATTATTTTCATTTTCAATTATATTGGTTAACGATGCATCAAACCATTGATTTAAATCATAGTGCGTAAAATAAAATAAAAAATTGCCATCAATAAATATAATACATGTACAACGTTTAATAGTCGTACGAGTTGAAATGTAAACACATTTACCTGTGTCTATTTCTGACATTTTGCTGGTGAGAATTTAATGCACTACACTAACCAATTCAACAAAATATAGGCGATATTAGCAACATGATTTTATACCAACACACACATCTTAAGTATCTCTAATCTGTGATAATTCTGTTTATGAGTTATGAGAGAGAGAGAGAGAGAGAGAGAGAGAGAGAATTAAGCGAGTGTATTAAGTAAAAGTTGAATAATATATGAAAAGCGTTCGAGATAAGGCAGTTAAAGTGTTACAATGTTATATGCTTGCGGTAGGTGCCGGCACTATAAAACAAACCATTTTTAAACAAGTTATTTTATTTACATTCAGGCCGTAAAAGAATAAGGGTCACACCTTCTCAATGGTGGTCTGATTCATTAAAAAGCATACTTATTGCTGAAAATTTTCTCTCATTAATTAAATTCTGTTTTTTGTTACTGATTATGAAAGAATATTTAATAAAACGTCTGTATTATGTATTTGTTGTCTGATTAGGACTGTTTTTCCCCAAAGGAAGCGCTCGGCGCGATCGCGTAAAGAACGTTCTGTATAGTACAACACCTACAAAAAAAGAAATTGAGCATTTTGACAGAATAATAAGCAACTCTGTACGTGTAGCCATACAACAGGGATAACAAACGTACTCCCGCAGTTTCCTGAATCACGGCCTGAAAAAAAATGGGGTGACCTTTAATCTAACTATCTTATTTTGGCAAAAAATTATGGAAGGGAATTACTGCCAAAATTCTATGTATCTTGCTTTTATTCTTATTATGCTTACTTCTTTATTCTTTATTACATTTACACTTGCATGTCACTTTATTGTTTTCATATTCATGCTTATCCAATTTCACTTTGATTCTCTTTGATCCTTCATTGTTTGCTTAATTCTATGTTGCAACATTCTCTTCTTATTCGTGTAAATTCTTTCTTCTATCTCTGTTACAAACGTGAATTCAAACACGCAAACCATAAAGCACTTTCAATAAAGACGAATACAAGTTGCATGAATTTAATGCTGCATTATGACGCCAGGCGGCAGTGTGTGCGCTACAATTGCTGCTCCCGAAGATTTATTAAAACGAAACTAACAAATGGCATAAATTTAATAAATTCGTGAAAACATCTCAAATTAAGGGCTTAGTATAGGAATATGAAATACATGTTAATGTAATTAACTTTTAACAAGCCACGATATACGCAGACTTAAAAAAATACGGATTTTTTTTTTTTATACATGTAAAATGCCTCCGCGCGGTTCTAAAAAAATCAGAGGAGGGGGGGGGGGTCTGAGAGATAATTTTGTATTAATTTTTTTATTGGTTGATTAAATAAGTGTGAATTTTCCATTGGGGGTGGATCTTATCTCATTCTAGATCCGCAATGCAATGATGTACCGTATATATATGCAGTAACAAATTATTTGCAAATTATTTGCAGGAACGCTTAATTTTTAGAAGAGGAACATGTCATAAGTACTTGTCGACAGGACTTTATTTTCATTTGAGGTGAAAAGAGGTGGGGTGATGCACGGTTCTGTCCACAGGTACCCGTGGAACATGTAGATGAAATAGAAATAAATTTAAACCAAATTTAAAGATGTTTTTGAAAAACAATAAAAGGACTGGGGTACGAAATACTTAGAAGTAGCTTTTCTTGTACTCTAGTACGTGTGAAAATTATCACTTGCATGAATCACTATGTACCTCTCGTTAGGCTACAGTACTTTGTATCCCTGATTAAATGCGATGAAATAATATCCGCGTGAAATTCCGGGTTAAAAAACTTATAACTGCAGGTTTTAAAATCTCACTTATTTTTCTAAAAGTTTTGAACTTGTGATATGAAAACTAAGTTAGGTGCACGCGATTTTATATTCTTGCGATTCAGCACAGAACGGTGGAGTCGCAGAAGTAAACGCGGTAAAATTAACGAATCTAAATTATCAGTGAATTAATTACACAATGAGTAAACGAAAACAAACCAGGCAAAGAGATTAAAATACGGTATGTGATTTGACTGTTTATACGCTTTGGTTTAAAATCTAAATCAAATCTTAATAAAAATTCTTATATAAAGTTCTAAATAAAATATTTTTTTCTTCCAAAATACAAAACATTATTAATGTATGCTTCTTATTTACACAGATTTTCGAAGTGATAAAAATGTGTATGTATCATTCGCAGTCATGCTTATTGTAGGTTAACTTTGTTTATTTTAATATAAATCATGTACATGTATAACTGAATGTCCATGTTTAGATTTGAAGGTGTTTAAGCTATGATACATGTAACTTAGAGACATGAACCTCATACATGTCGTCTTGATTAAATGAATAGTTGAATTGACCGACTTCCATATTAAGCTTGCGATGATGATAATTATGATACGGGTGCTAATTATGAGAACTGTAAGATTATATCGTCTCATATAAATAACTGATGCGCAGACTTAGAATTTTATTTTATTTTAGGAGGGGGTCCAGTCACCCCAC
This sequence comes from Magallana ariakensis, assembly GCA_020458035.1. Classification (NCBI taxonomy): domain Eukaryota; kingdom Metazoa; phylum Mollusca; class Bivalvia; order Ostreida; family Ostreidae; genus Magallana; species Magallana ariakensis. The sequence continues at coordinate 503,465 of CM035820.1, forward strand.
CACCCTTGAAAATTCAAACTTTTTTAAACTCACATAGTAAACCTACTGAAAATAGAACTCGACCTACCCCCCCCCCCTCCCCGGCAAACAAAATTATAAATTATCCCTTAGTAGATTAACCTCCCCTCCATTTCTTGATCTGAACATATACACATTGGAGCAAAATGTCATGGTGCGAAACATCCCACATTTAGCTAGCTACGTTGGGGTTTTTTCGGGGAGCAGCAATTGTAGCGCGCACACTGCCGCCTGGCGTCATAATGCAGCATTAAATTCATGCAACTTGTATTCGTCTTTATTGAAAGTGCTTTATGGTTTGTGTGTTTGAATTCACGTTTGTAACAGAGATAGAAGAAAGAATTTACACGAATAAGAAGAGAATGTTGCAACATGGAATTAAGCAAACAATGAAGGATCAAAGAGAATCAAAGTGAAATTGGATAAGCATGAAATATGAAAACAATAAAGTGACATGCAAGTGTAAATGTAATGAAGAATAAAGAAGTAAGAATAATAAGAATAAAAGCAAGATACATAGAATTTTGGCGGTAATTCCCTTCCATAAAAAATGCGTATTTATTTATAGCAAGACTTAACGGTATAAACTGAAAGGAGTTGCTAGTTTGGATCTATATTCACAGTTGTTTAAACCAATAACAACGACAGAAAAACTGGTCGATAATTGAGCATTAATTACCTCGCAGAAGGCCAGAAGGCCGACCGATCGATAAGTAGCCGGACTACGGGAGATAACTCTCACTAATTTATAAGCATCCGGTTTTTTCATCGCGGCCGGTTTACAGAATAGACAATATCCGGATTGCACAACATTTTTTAAACTAGTCTCGTTCAACCAGACGCTCGGCTGTCTCCGTAAATCTCCGACGAGCAGAGAGTCTGGTAAAGCGTCACGTTGATAACCGCTACCGATAGGGGGCGCTGATTTAGTTTCATTTTGAATCGTTGTCATATGTGTGCCGGTTAAGGATTTGTGTGATATACAGTACTTTATTTTATTGCCGTGAAAATTATGGAACTTACGTCGATTTAGTCTTATTCTTCTTATTCGCTTACCACAGACTCATTAAACATGGCTGAACTTAGTTCGACGAAGCGGTTATAAAATAGATTAATTATTGGTTTTACCCTATCCCGTAAGGTAACACTGCAAATAAATCCTTTCCATTTAAAACCGTTTTTAAACTTTCCAGTCGTAGACAGTCTGGGCGGACTCCGAAAACGGAGTAAACGGAAGTGATTTATCAAAAGTAAAAATACTCCGAAAAAGGAGTTCGGCGCATGCGCAGTTAATCAAAATATCACATTTTTACGTGAAAACAGGGCACTCAGGAAAATTGATCGTGCAAAGCGGATTATTCATATGCAGGTCTGAAAATACGTTTAAATGCTTTATAAGACTTATTTAAACAGAATGTATTTGGCAAAAATATACGTTCGTTTGGCAAATCAAATTTTATTTGCTGTCAAAGTTGGTCAATTCCGTTTCCGATGACGAGGTCATTAAAAGTGAATAAACTAATGTTTTTTCATGATTTCACTATGATTAAAAATTATTTATGGGCTAGGGTGTGAAAGAAACTATTACCGTGAGTTTTATATCCCGTTTGTAGTCATTACACCGTTCTGTTGAACACGCGATGTCTCGCTCAGTCGGCACTTCTTAAAACCTTGTATACATCGTAATTAGTCGTATTTTTTAAAAAACATTACCTTTATTAAAGACTTGAATACTTACATAAGTGCAACATTTAAATTTCCATCTCCATACTTCCAAGTTTTAATTTGAAGTCCGATTTTTTAATCTTACAAGTCCTGGTCGACCACGTGTGAATTAAAATTTTTGTATTTATTTTTCCTGCTGTTTACCGAAAAATTTTCACATTTCTTTTGAAGTATAATTTTAAAATTAACCATTTCTGTATCGTTTTTAACTGTTTTTTTACGCTTCTGGAGGATTTTAATCTATTTTTCAATCACGTTTTCACGGAGAAGGGAGGTAACTCTCCATTATTTACATTAGCTACAAAACGGAAGTTGAGAAAATCGTAATGCATGACGGTGCCAAATACTCCGTTTTCGGAGTTTACTCCGTTTTCGGAGTCCGCCTAGACTGGTAGATCTTTCAGTTTAAACGGCAAATTCATTCCATCATAAATATTTGCTTCTGTCATTGTTTACATGTTATAAGAGGTGTGTTTCTTTCAACCAATCAAATTCAATACCAGTATTTTGGTAAGCCTCGTTTTGACGTTACAAACATTAACGTGACGCTTTACTAGACTCTCTGCTCGTCGGAGATTTACGGAGACAGCCGAGCGTCTGGTTGAACGAGACTATTTTTAAACAAAAATGATATGAAAATATCTAGGGGCTGAATAATGTCGCCGGATTGGACAGCATGCTGGAATACACAACATCCGGTTTCAACAAGTTTCAACATGTACATTATATTTTCATTGAAATATGGCTTAATTGACCGGGAAACCTACTGCAACGTATATTTTTACACACATACTGAGCATAACTATCGTTAAAAGCGTACAATTATTTTATTGAAAATCGGACCAAGCAGCTTTAACATTTAGATTTACATGTGTAAGACACTTTATTTGCCATGTGCATGATACTGTGCATGAAATATTTCAATACCTGTTTATTTCTCCAAATGATCTCCAATTCCATTCACAACTCTTGTTGTTGATTACTTTTGTTTACAAGTTTATCTAAAGAAATCAATTCATGTGAAATATCGTAAATTAATTACACGATTACGGTTGTCTTCACATGACGTAAAGATTGAACCAGGGAGGTATGTTATTTAACACGTGATTGTCGAAAATGTGACTTTTGTAACTTAAATGATATTGAAGATGAATTTCATTTTTTTTTACATTTTTGTCCATCACTTTGTAGTTTAAGAGAAAAGTATATTAAAAAATACTACTCCCGAAAACCAAGTGTGTATAAAGTTATACAGTTACTGTCTTCTCAAATACTAAAGAACATTGTAATTTAGGGAAATATCTATATTATGCCAACAAGCATCGAACTATTAATGTGAATAATCAAAATTGATAATGTACACTTTGTATATTGCTATCCTATTATATTTGAAATGTATGTTTACTCGTATAACCTATAAAATATTTGTCTCATGGAATAAAGAACTTGAACTTGAACACAACTCTTATCATTCAAAATCACGTGAGGTAAACAACATTTCAAATTTTAAGTCGAACTAAACTTATCTATTGATTTTATCATGTATCACATGTATTAGCTTCTTAGGGGTTTAACGTCCAAAATTTTGATCTACCATATATCATTTGATATTTGACCTTAAATTGATATCAAGAAGAGGGGTTTTGCCTCTCAAATTAAGGGAGGGACCAGAGGGCTCTAAAGTCTTTTATCTATAGCTCTTTACTTAGATATATTTTATGAAAGGTCATGAAAGAGATATGTTACCTTACAGTTATGTATCCAAACAATGTAATGATTTTATCATGCGTTACGCAATTAGATGTTTTCAGAGGTCAAATGTCCAACATTTTAATCACCCAAATTTCAGAAATGAAATATCTTTGAAAATGCAGTATAGAATAAAAGATACTCAAAATGATGTACTAAACAATATTCAACTTTCAAAATGTCGTTAAACGGTTTCACCAGAGGGGACTATAGCTTTCCTCTGCGTCCGTCAGTCCGCCTGTCCGTCCGTCCGTCCGTCTGTCTGTCCCACTTCAGTTTTCCACACTTTTTCCTTTTTGCGTTTGAGGAATAACATGAAACTTGCTGAACAGCTTCAAAATGTCAAACTAAAGATCAAGTTAATACTTTTTTACCGTCTGGTTGTCATATTTTCGAGAAAATTAATTTTTTATATTCCAATTTTTTAATGTTCGGGTTCTTTATCGGGTTCTGTATGCATTGAATAAACGAGGCCAAACTTAATATTTATTTATTTACTTAACTTATTTACTTAAGAGAAACTAAAGGAAAAGAAACAGAAAACAACAACAGCAAATTAAAAGATAAGCAACGTTTAGACCTGCGTTTGTTCCGGTGGATTTCCGTTGAGATAAAGATCGAAAATAATCGCTGACATATTGAAAGGCTTAATCAAAACACTAATAATTTCTTTTTTGTTTAGATTATGTTTAAGTCAATTTGTAACTATAATATGTTATCGTATACGTAGTAGTTTGATCAATTTAAATGCGCGTAGATAACGGTAGAACATATATTGTCTCCCGTAATCTTTTCTCACTAACTCTATTCAACGAAATCAAATCTAAAGGGCTGATGAAAACAATTGTACTTTCTCAAAAAGAATAATATATAGCCTAATATTTTGTTAAATTTTAAATTTTAAATTTTTCTATAATACATGTTTATGATGTACATGTACATATCACAGTGTAGGAACGGAAGTGAACAGTTTTGGGTAGCGCTGTTTGTCGAAGCGAGAGAACAAGTTGCGCTGCGTACAGTATTTTGATCGTGGAAAATACGTCAATAACTAATCTCTGAAGGGACAGTATCGCGATTTTTTTTATACGGTAGTAAACTAGAATAAGTTTATACTCGTCATTTCAATCTTGAAATCTTAAAATGTCTCTTCAGAGAATATTTTATTGTATCAAAACAGTGCAAATATTCAATAAGAAATCGAATCAAAATTTCTAGAGAAGTGTTTCTCATTTCTTTGAGAAAAAAAGTTTGTTTCTTGTTGTGAAAATATTTCCCCAATACGATATCTTTCAGACAAAAATACTACATATATGAAGGAAGCAATGCATTCTTTAAATGGTTTTTTTTTTTTACCATGCCCTGATATTGTTTACTGTACGCGTAGCTCTTATAAGTATGTACGGGTAGGTCTGATTTTCAGATGCACATCTGTATGCGTAACTTCGAACATTACAATGAGCTAAGATATTTCTATTGACGGAAATTACGTCCGTAATTCGTTTTTAAAATAAGGTCAAGAAACCAATTAAGAAAAAAAATCGGACACAAATAAATGTTTACAAAAAACTCTAACCCCACTAATTTGTAAAGTGTTATTTCCCGCGCTTGCGCGGGATGTCATCAAGTTATTTTTATATTAAGGGTTTTGATATCAATTGCGTACATTGCAAGTATATTGTATAAAAAGTTTCTAGTCCACTTGTCAATATAAATACTTGTATCCAAATATTTGTACTAGTACTCCGCTTTTAAATCTCTTTAATCCAAAACCTATATAGTTGTTTTCAGTTTAGCACTCGTGTATATGACAGCTATGTAAAAGGATGTGCAAGGTCGATTAAAAAACTACTAATTACAAAAATAATCGCAGCAAAAATATTAGTTTTTCATCGTTGAAATTTTTTTTCAATGAGTCCATTCATACAATGGTCATTCTACTGAGTTAACTTACCATTCGAAGCCAATGCTTAATCATAGAACTACGTGTACAGTAAAATTCTGAATATATGCTTAAAACACAGGCCCTGACGTTATATATTTTTCTCGTGATAAAAATAAATACCCTATATCTATTAATACACAAGGTACCCATCCCCGCCATCTTGGATTTATTTCAAACTGTCACATCAGCTGGAAGTTTTGCTTGAAACTCATCGGTAAAATTAATTTGCGATCCTCTCCGTCTCCCGATCGGTCATTCAACATCTAAGCTTACAACAAATTCAACCAAAACGGTGCATTACAACTGTCATAAATAAAAATCACCCTCGATCTGCATCTACTGCCTAAAATATGCGACAAAAGGCTAAAGGGTGGACGGAAGTTGTCATCTATATGTAAATGAGATTTCCCTGCACCGTGTGTTTGTTTCAATATTTCAAAAGATATGCATTTATAAACATGTTTATATAAACTATGTGTATTAAAAGTTATAATTGACTGTTTAAAGTATCCCTTTTCTTAGTTTTAACTTGCATGTTGATCGAATTCAAAATAGACGCCTTTTGAATATTCGTATCAGTGCTATATTTGGAAGGGATTACCCAAAGTATGATGCAATTTATGTCAACTTCCGTCCACCCTTTAGCCTTTTGTCGCATATTTTAAGCAGTAGATGCAGATCGAGGGGTGATTTTTATTAATGACAGTTGTAATGCACCGTTTTGGTTGAATTGATTGTAAGCTTAGATGTTGAATGACCGATCGGGAGAAGAAGAGCATTGCAAAATAATTTTACCGATGAGTTTCAAGCAAAACTTCCAGCTGATGTGACAGTTTGAAATAAATCCAAGATGGCAGGGATGGGTACCTTGTGTATTATTAGATATAGGGTATTTATTTTTATTATGAGAAAAATTTATAACGTCAGGTGCCTGTGGCTTAAAATTGCGCTACGCGTACAGAATGAAATAATGACAACTCATGATATTCTAAGAAATTTTTCTACTTTTATTTGCAATTATTTCAAACTCCAGGTCAGATTACTCTTTTGAGGTATATATTTACCTCTACATGTTCCTTATTCAGTCGTAATGATTGTATTTCGTACTTAATACTAGTAATCATTTCAATTTTGGAATGTGACCTTCGATATTGATTGTCAAAAAGTTCATTGAAAATCATGTTGCAAAAGGAATACAAGTTTTTATACTTATGCCAGTTTAGTACCATAAAATATTATCATTGTTAAGGAAGTTTTTTTTCTTTTTTACATCTATTTATCATTTCATTTGATTAAAATCAGAGCTACCTCTTCTATTTGTTTATTCGCTTCGACCAACAGCGCTACCCAAAACTGTACACTTCCGTTTCTACACTGTGCATGTAGTATCTTCACTTTTATAGCGCGTAGAATCAGTGGACCAGTATATAAAGTTCCTTTCGTGATTTTGTCTTAAAGTTTTTGACTTAATCTTTATAAGACACTTTAAACATATAGATAAAGTTCCTTCCATGATCTTGTCTTAAAGTTTATCTTTAAAAACTTCATCTTTATCAGACATTTTTTACATTTAGATAGAGTTTCTTCCGTGATTTTGTCTTAACAGTTTTGACTTCATCTTTATCGGACACTTTAAACATTTTTTAGACATCATCTGTTTGAAGAAACTGAGAGAGAGAGAGAGAGAGAGAGAGAGAGAGAGAGAGAGAGAGAGAGAAATTTCATTTGTAATTCACTTATAGGAGACATTGTTTTTAATTCAGTTTCCATGAATAAATAACCCTTTTATCGTTTAAAGTAATGCACATCGTGATAGAATCCAACAAAGCAGTTTCAGTCAGAGTCCACGTGCTACACCTGTCAATCAAATCAGCCTGCGAGCTGCACCACGTGCTCCTTCCATCATGTTTTTCAAGTCCGAAGAAAATAGAAATAGGTTTGACATTCACAATAAAGTATTTTACGTATAACGTATAACATGAATCAAGTTGATTTGTATATATACTACGTTGTTTAAACAGAAAACTACACCTTTAACACTAACATACACACACACACACACACACACACACACACACACACACACATACTGGTTTATATTACATAAAGAGGTATAGATTTCCATAAAATCATTCAGAGGTATATGCTTTATTCTTTCATTTTAGTAAAATGGCATAGCAGTTTATGTTTACTTCACACTTAAGATTCCATTCATCATCCATCTTTTACAGGTTTCTTTATAGGTGCCTCGCAATACCAATAGAATTTTTGTTCACTATCCGAGGTATTCCTTTTTAGGTTATATCCATATATGGTATATACCTCAGAATGTAATAATTTTAATAGCGGATTGTAAATTGTTACTGTGTTTTCCATGTTAATACAATGGTTAAGACATCCGATGAGAACAATATTCACTGAGCCAAATAGCGAGTTGAATATTTTACTAAATTATCACCAAAAAAAACCACAATAACTGTTTTATTAATAATGAAGAAACTCATAATGCAGTCTACCCGTATCATGATATCACATTTATTGTGTACATTTGTTGAAATCCCAGTCAGGTATTATCGGGAGTTAGGGGGTCAAAATTTATGTAACCAAGTGGAATAATTTGGATTTCTGAAAATATATTTTGGATATCCACCCCCCCCCCCAACGCAAAAAAAAAAAAAATAAAAATAAAACATGCGCGAATCCAGAATTCTTTCCCGGGAAAGTCGAACCTTTCAAGGGAAGATCGAGCCATAACGGAAGATCGAACCTGTGATATAATTAATGGTGATATGAGATATATATATTTTTTAATTGAATTCCAGGGGGGGGGGGGGGTCCGGATTTTCAAATGAATGAGTGAGGAATCTGGACAACGCGCCCAAGCAAAGACAAATATAGTTCTCATAATTTTAATATGAGCGTCTTAAGGAGAAAAAAGATTCAAATGTAACAGGAGAGTAGAAAATACAGCGGAACAGCCCGGGATTCTAACCATTGGATAATGCAATAACTTCGTTAAGCTGAATATATTTATGCTATTAAACGACCAAACGTAGTTGCAGAATATGTGTTGATTACCCGCAAATTAGCAATTTAACACACAGTTTGATGAAATGAAGATGTTAAAGGGGCTTGGACACGATTAGAGCTCAAAATTTTGAAAAATTTATTTTTTCATTTTTTTATACCTAGAAAGGTAAACTAGGGCATTCGTAATGCTCGACAAAGATTGTAATGCTGGAATTCAAAGTAAAAAGGAAATACTAGTATATATCCAAAAATCTTTGTAATGTAAACAATGTTTGTGATTTTTTTTTCGGTTACAAAAAATGCGAATTTAGAAATATTTGTGTTTAATCAAAATTCTCAATACACACTAGATAAATTATTCGTATTACTCATTAAAAGCGGAACAAACCTTTTTTTTTTACTGTAAATTCATTAATTTACCAAAATGTAAACAAACAAATGACTCAAGTCTTTGTTTACAAAACAAAGAATTCTAGACACTATCTACCTTGTAACTTAACAGTTGATTTTGAAATCGTGGTCAATCATTAGAAATGCTGATATAAACCATTCTAGACATTAACTTTGGAATAATAGTTTTTAGCTGAAATCATGTCTAAGCCCCTATAATCTAAACTTAACCATAATCGTTTAATATTTTGAAGAAAAATGTTATCTACTTGTAGAGCGAGTTGCTTTGTTCTTTATACACTCCTAGTTTTGGGAGCATTATTTGTCCACGAAAATGTATAAAGAACCATAAATTAATGTTACATACAATATACGTAAAATGATGATTATTTATTGATAACTTTAAGAATAATGCAAATAGCTATTTTTCAATACTTGTTGATGACTTTTATACCGGTATATATGTTAAAAATAAAACAAATTCTTTCATATCAGTAAAAATGCCGTCTTATTTTCCAATACCCACATTCTAACATAGGGAGAAATTTCTGTGACAGGTGCATTATATCTTGATTTTATTAATCAAATAAATATAATTTCAGCCAATGTATTTTGATAACTGCTGCCAAATGCAGATGCCCATCCCCAATTTAATGGCAAAAAGAAAAGGACCAGACCAGCATCAACAAAACTAAGTACATGTAGAAATGAAGGACAGCAAGTGTAATTAAACAAAACTTTTTTTTCATTTATTATTAATTTATTACGTGAATTTGTCAATTAAAAAAAACAAAGTACAGCAGTTTTTCTTATCAAGCTTAATAACTAAAATGCAACTAAATGTACTAGTATATACTTTCTCTACTGACAAAAAGAAATAAACAATGACCAGTTTAAAAAGAGGTAGTAGAAAAAAAAATGTTTGAGAGATTTAAATTCATTAAAAAACAAGAGGCCCATGGGCCACATCGCTCACCTGAGCAACAACAGACATAATAAAATCAGCTTTATGGAGTCATATACAAAATATCTGAACAATGTCGTATAATAGATCCTGTATAAAAAAAATTCCTCTGCATATTCTTATGTTTATCATTGAGCCCCTTTGTAAAAGGGGGATTTTACAGTCATATCACATATTGTGCATTGCAGTTCTCGAGAAGATGATCAGACTTAAACAACTGTTTATATATGGATTATAAACCTACATCAAACTTTGAACCCCTTGTGTGGTCTAAGAATTGTCCAGGGGCCAGAGTCTAAACAATTTTAAAGAATCAACAATATGTCAAAATGCTTGCATATAAGTAAAACCATATATAAAAACATTTGAGTTTTTGTGAACACTTTAAATGTTTTCCTTTGTAAAACTGGACCCCCCCCCCCCCATGTGGCCCAACCCTACTCCTGAAAAATCATTATCCCTGGGGGTAGGGTGGGGTCACAATTGGAAGGGGGGGTGCCAAATTTTTACATAGGAATATATAGGGAAAAATCTTCTTAAACACATTCAAATTGTCTAGAAGAGCTCTAATTTTAGTCAGTTCAGTCTTCAAATAGTCTAGATTAACATTTGTCAAAATCATATTCGAACAATTTGAATCTTCCCTACCTGAGGATGCTTCCACACAAGTTGCAGATTTTCTGCCCAATCAGTTTCTGAGAAAAAGATTTTTTAAAGATTTTTCTCTATATATTCAAATGAGAAAATTCGACCCCCCTCCCCCACTGTGGCCCCACCCTACCCCTCGGGATCATGATTTTATCCAGCTTGAATCTAGTGAGTACTCTAACCGAGAATGTTTTCACACAAGTTAAAGCTTTTCTAGCCGATCGGTTTTTGAGAAAAAGATTTTTAAAGATTTTTCTCTATATATTCCTATGTAAAATTTTGACCCCCCCCCATTGTGGCCCCACCCTCCCCTGGGGATCATCATTTGAACAAAACTTGAACCTACACTACCTGAGGATGCTTCCACACAAGTTACAGCTTTTCTGGCTGACTAGTTCAGAGAAGAAGATTTTTAAAGATTTACTCTATATATTCCTATGTAAAAATTTGACCCCCCATTGTGGCCCCACCCTACCCCTGGGGATCATGATTTAAACAAACTTGAATCTACACTACCTGAGGATGCTTCCACAAAATTTACAGCTTTTCCGGCTGATCAGTTTTAGAGAAGAAGATTTTTAAAGATTTACTCTATATATTCCTATGTAAAAATTCGACCCCCCATTGTGGCCCCACCCTACCCCTGGGGATCATCATTTGAACAAACTTGAATCTACACTACCTGAGGATGCTTCCACACAAGTTTCAGCTTTCCTGGCTGATCAGTTTCAGAGAAGAAGATTTTTAAAGATTTACTCTATATATTCCTATGTAAAAATTCGACCCCCATTGTGGCCCCACCCTAACCACGGGGGTCATGATTTGAACAAACTTGAATCTACACTACCTGAGGATGCTTCCACAAAATTTACAGCTTTTCCGGCTGATCAGTTTTAGAGAAGAAGATTTTTAAAGATTTACTCTATATATTCCTATGTAAAAATTCAACCCCCCATTGTGGCCCCACCCTACCCCTGGGGATCATCATTTGAACAAACTTGAATCTACACTACCTGAGGATGCTTCCACACAAGTTTCAGCTTTCCTGGCTGATCAGTTTCAGAGAAGAAGATTTTTAAAGATTTACTCAATATATTCCTATGTAAAAATTCGACCCCCCATTGTGGCCCCACCCTACTCCCGGGGGTCATGATTTGAAAAAACTTGAATCTACACTACCTGAGGATGCTTCCACACAAGTTTCAGCTTTTCTGGCCGAATGGTTTTTGAGAAGATTTTTGAAAAATACGAACAAATTTTCAATGATTTTTAATTATCTCCCCTTGAAAGAGGGCGTGGCCCTTCATTTTAACAAACTTGAATCCCCTTAACCTAAGGATGCTTTGTGCCAAGTTTGGTTCAAATCGGCCCAGTGGTTCTGGAGAAGAAGTCGAAAATGTAAAAAGTTTACGGACAGACAGACAGACGGACGCCGGACAAAAAGTGATCAGAAAAGCTCACTTGAGCTTTCAGCTCAGGTGAGCTAAAAACAAAAGATCCATGCCCCCGTTACTGGTACTCATGCAACTGTAAGCATAAACAAATAAGCTACATAAAATAAGATGGTCCCTTTATCAAGCAAACATATGCATCATCAGGCCAGTCTACAGAGGATCTAGCTTAAGAACAAGTCACACATTGTGAAACGTCTTTCTGACACCTAAAATTAAACTGACTGTATTTCGAAGTACATATAACTTTCAAACAATACACAAAAATTACAAACCTTTCATTTACAAAATTAAACACCAAAAAACATGTTTTTTCAATGTTCCATCTCATAAAATACACTTTCTCAACATAATATTATGCTGAAATTGCTTTTTAAAACTACTGTAGGGTTTGACCTCCTTAACAGTACAGTTAATTTATCCCAAGACTCTATGTTTGGTGCAATTTAAATCAAATACTAGCAATCTAGCTACCGGTATTAAATCGTTCAGAGAGAATCCTGGTAAATGAAAACAGAAAGTAAATTTAAGTAATATTTTTGTAAAGTCAGTGAACTTTTAATTTGATACCTTTATATTTATTCAAGATTCTACAGTAAATGAAATGCACAATTTAGCAAAATGTGCTAAGGAAACTGCAAATAGAATGCAATATTTTACTAATATGCCAAAGAATTTGCAGACAAAAATGCAATTTTAGAATTTCAAAACAATCAATACAAATATGAGTCATTAATAATAATAATAATTATTTAGGACACTTGATACTATACATGTAACAGTATTTACTGACTAAAATCTATGTTTTAAATACATGTATAAGACAGGAAAATAAAAGTCATTACAGATGATACAAAAAAATAATGCCTGGGTTGAAATATTTTTCTTTTCAAATTGTTTAAATAATTAATTCATATTCAATTTGTTATCTTTTTGATATCTTAAAGTTTGTTCTCATCATTTGTTTCCAATTCAAGTAATTCCATTTTACATAAAAAAAGAAACAAACAATTTTTTTAACTATCCACACAACAGGGAAATCTCAATCAATTAATCCTGCATCTAAATGCTAGATTTTCCACTCCTTGTTTGCATTTTCTTAATTTTTTTTTTCTCCAGTGTAATGTAATTATGCACTGTGTTTTTAATTTTCTTCCAGCTTAATCTTCTCAACTCTTGATGTTCATCCATTGCTTTCTCGCATTCTCTTTTTCGCAGCTCCTTGTGATTTAAGATATTCATTTTGAAAATCTTTCTTATAATGTTGACTTCTTCCTCCTTCAGTCGGCACAAATCTTTTCCTACAAAAAAAATGCAACGAAATTACATAAATTCATATTCAGTTTTTTCCTATAGCTGAACACAAATGTACGTAACTATGCGCTAATAGGAATTCCTATCTACGAACATAACTATATGTTGATATCAAATATAAATGAACCTCACTATGCATTGTTAGGTAACTATATTATCACAAATGAACTTCATTATGCATCGTAAAAGATTTTAATATACACACATACTTTACTTTGCACTAACAACCATGCATTCCTATTTGTACCATGTGTTTCCTATAAAACAGCATGTACGTCACTTAAGTCGTTGCTCAGTTAGAGTTCCCTAGATTAATGAATACCTCACTATGCACAGTCAGTGCTTCATATATAAACACAGATGAACCTCACTATGCACTGTCAGTGTTTCTTAATATACTCTCATGTACATGTACCTCACTATGCATAGAAAGTGTTTCCTATAATTGAGTACATATATCTCATTATGTACTGTGTAATATACACACATTACATACCTCACTATGCAGTCAGTGCTCCCTATATAAATACATATACCTCATTATGCACTACTTGTGCCCCCTATATAACACTCACACCTCACTTTGCACTGTTAGAGATTCCCATTTAAAAATTACATTACCGTGCACTTGAACTGCTAGTGTGTTTTATACACTTAAATGAACATGTACCTCACTTAGCACAGTTTGAAATTACTATATTTAACAACAATTGTACCTCACCATGCATTTTTGCTTTTTATATATCAATTTGTAAATTTTATCTTTATTACTTCAATATATTTTCTTAGCAAAATCTGTTCAGTAGATTTGTAAATTTGTTTTTAAAATACTAATAAGAACCTATTTTTACAATTGTAATAATTAATGATTTCAAAAACAATACTCCGAGTAAAAAGGAAATTTCAAGATATTAATTACAGATCTGAACTGCATAAGTATCCTTCCAATACAAGATAAGTATCCTTCAAATACAAGAAATACACCCCATATTAAATCTAATGTTTCTTTATGATTTTCATATAACATATTGTAGATATTAAATTATTTAATTCAAATACGTTTAAAAATTGAATTAAACTGGTTAAAAAATATTTTAGAGCTGAAAGTTCTGACCATACTTTTCTCAAGTGTTACTTACAGATGTGAAAAAAGAAAGTCTTTTGCGAGATATGTAAAAACTACATGTTGTGACTATTTTATTATTTAATGAAACTAATTCAGAGTGTCTTATATCTCAAAAGAAAAAGAAATACGCATATAGAAGTATAGAAAGTACAAACATTCATGGTACTTAAATATTATCAACTGCTAATAGATTTTTACCTCTTGGGTGTTTAGAAGCTTTCAGTTCCATTTCATTTTGTCTGACTGCTTCACATTCATCTGGATTTTCATCATCATTTTCAACCTCATCATCTTCAACTTCCTCATCCTCACCCAAGTTTATGTCTACAATGCACAGCAATACATTGCCATATAATTTGCACATATTTTATCATGTTTATACCATCCATGTAAAATAATTACATGTACCTTCATTGACATGTGCCTTATCAACTAAATTTACAAACATTTCTTATTGTACTCTTATTATAGTCTATGTTTCAAATTACTTTTTTTTCCCCTATACACATATATAAAAAAATACCTTCACAGGCAATTTCATCCAGTGACTTCCCACTATACTTTGAAATGTCACCATTGTCGAATGCCGTTAATATTGTTCCCATTCTTGCTATCTGCAGAGTGTCATTTGGAAGTCGATAAAAGGAATTATGAATCCTAATATCATGCCCAAGAAAGCCGGCCATGACTTCCAGGTCATTTTCTTCCAAATTGAGGATTTGGGAAACTGTCGCTATATGCTTTCTTAGTTTAGTACTGGTTATATTTGTAGCTTTTGTAACGCCACATTCTACTGCAAATTTTCTAAGGCAATCCGAACTTCGAATAGGATTCAGCGAATCAAAGCTAGATCTTGCAAAGACATACGGATTTTTGGGATTCACGCCAGCCAGTTTTCTTGTTTCAATAAGCAAATTAATACTTTTTTCAAGTGCTGGAGTGAGAAGGATAGGAACGGTGCGGCCTCGTTTCCCCCGTATTTCAATTCGGGAGAAAGTTTTACATAAAAGTTTTTCCACTGGTTTTAGAGAATCTTCAATTTCTTTAAGCGAGTCATTTTTCGATCTCTTTTCACAAAATGCTTGAACGGTTATTCTTTCTGCTTCACCTCCTCTCCTTCTATTAAACATTACAAGTCTTGCTAATGTTGTTTGATTCAATTCATCCCAGATGGATTTTTTTACTGATTTCTGTAACAAAACAACTAGTTTTTCGTTTTTTTCCTTTAACAGGCTTTGAAGTTTTCTGATGTCTTCTGTTAAAGGAAGTCCTTGACCTTTGTTCATTTTGTTTGCAGTTAAAGTTTGTAAAGCACTGCTTGAAATTGAATCGCTCCATTCGTTTTCACAAAGAGTATAAAATGCGTCTGCATTTTTCCTCATATCTTCATTTCCTTCAATCAGAGCCATAGATGTTTTTATTTTGGCACATTTCTTCAAAGAATGACCCAACTTTAGAGCCAATGATGGGTTTGCATATGAATTTGTATTGTCATTGAATCCACACAGTGTTCTTGTGCATTTCACTACAGTTGGGAATTTCTGAGGTAGAATAGCATCTTCAAGTGAATTAATGTCTTTATCAAGTTCTCTCAGTGAAATGATAAGTCTTCCTAATTCTCTCATTTTTTGGCTAACATGTGTGTATAAGTGAGTTAAATGTCCATGTTTTTTATATAATTTTTCTCCAAATTTCACAATTATTGTATCATTTCTAGCTGCAATGCTAATTTCGTCTGCAGACATTCTTTTTAAAACATTTTCTCTCAGCCCATTACTAACCTCTGCTTTTGTCGGAAGAAGAAGTGAAGCTTCAGATGAAACCTTTCTATATTTCAGTTTTCTTTCTTCAGGGGCAAAAGGACAATTTTTAAGGTGCCTCCACAGACAAGATTTCAGAAAAAAACCCAAGCAATACTGACAAGGCAAGAACTTCTCAGCAGATGCCTCGTTCCAATTTCTCGTATAAGTTATTAGAGTTCCATGTCCTGATTTTAAAACACTGCAATTGTGCTGATAATCTCCAGAGTTTCTTAGTTTCAGAAGAGCATGTTTTCGGTCCTTTGATTTTAATGGATACGACTCAATATGTTGTACTTCTTTTTCTTTTGCATGCACTCCTAAATAATGTTTTGAAATATTAGTGTATTCTTTCTGGCAATAACAACAATAGTGTACTTTGTCCCAGACACGGATACCCTCTTTATTACTTGAGTGCTGAACATCTACATGTACTTCTTCATCAAGACTGCTTGAAATAATTTCAGTTTTTGAGTCCATAGCTTTTCGCTTTTGTTGTTTAGTTGCTGAATTTGAGTCAGATGTTGAACTAACTTTGTCATCCTGGTTTATGATTTGAAATGGTGCTGCGTAAGGGATAATATCAGATTCTGAATCTGAAACACAATCATATTCTTCCTCCTGTCTTTTCTCACTACACTCTTCAGATGTCATACTGCCTGCATCACTGTCCATCTCATAATCGGGATCTTCAGGGTCTGACCACTCCATTGATTCTTCTGAATTTTCTGAACCCTCTGAATCTTCTGAACCCTCTGAATCTTCTGAATAATTCTCAAGTCCTAAAAATAATGAAGAGGATGTAATAAGCAATTGGTGGCTATTAATTATTAAATATCAAATATAAAACAAACATAAACTTGTGAAATATATATATATACATACATAACAAACATGTTAATATATTTTGATCACATATTGATAGCTTTAGAACCTTAAATATCAATTATATCATGCTGCATAAATCTCACTATGTAAACAAGGTCGTGGTACATTCCATAAGCTTGTTAAAGCTGAACACAATTGGTATCTGCCATATTAAATTACAATTTCTTTATCCGAGGGCCCCTATATATAGTAAGTCACTTAGTCACTTTTCAGTGTTACCAGTCTGTCTACACAACAGCATACGCTATACAAATATTGGTAGTGACAAAAAATAACTTTACATTCAATGCAGGAAAGTAAGCTACCAACTGAAAGAAACTTACAATAATCTCACAGGTCTATGCAGTAAACCTGAAACTTATGATTGCAAACTTCCAAATGGGTACCAGAATTTCCCAGTGCAAATATCGTATATTGTTCATGTATTATCAAAAATATTGTACATGCCTATTTAAGAGTTCAGCTTTAAGTTAACATGACCTCTTAATACTGATCAGACTGTTCAAGTGATTCATGCTCCTATTCTCTGTAGTTGTCCAGTCAAATGCTGTATATACTGTTCAGATTTCATATATGATTACTAAAGAATATGAATCAATAGAGTGAGCATGAATCTGGGGATATTTAAATACATGATAGTTGGACAACATCATATGTATCTTGGTGACTTAAAATTGAGATATATTTTTACAAACAAGTTTTAGATTTGGACATCATTATGCACTGAAAGACATTGCCATATTTATACACATGTACCTCACTATGCACAGTCAGTGTTTAATTCCTATACAAACAATGTACCTCATCACTATACACTTACAGCGTTTTCTAAATAAACACTCATTTAGAACCTCAGTTTCATTAAACTGCGAGTTTATGGAATACACATTAAGTACTAACTACTTTTAGAAATGCCATATTGTACAAAATCCAATTTTAATACTTTTTTCATAATCATAAATTGAAAAGTATGAAAATAGCCACGCACTCACTTTTTTCATAATTAAACAGAAATTTTCTGCCACCAATGATCAGCATATCTCCATCATTCAATTCTTGGCCAATTTCAATTGGTTTTCCATTGACAACAACAGGAAAGCTTTTACTATAATTTGTTAAGTAAGCCTGAAAAATTGCAAAAGTGGATACTTAAAAAACAAAGAATAATTAGATCAGATAAAGAATTTGAGGCACACTCAGGATGAGGAATTTGTAGATCACATATTACTTCTTTAAGAAGTGAAATTATAGGAAAAATCAACTTAAGGCAAAACTTACTGCTCAAAATATTATAAAAAAAAACATGTCAAATCAGATAACTTAGAAATATACATGCAATGATAAACTGACATGTAGCTAGTATATATTACCTTTGATCTTCCAACTGTAACAACTGCATGAATCTTGTCAACATTTTTGAGGGACACTTTAATATTGCATTCTCTTCCACTGCAAACAAATAAAGATTTTTAAAACTAAAATTAAGTTGAACTTTAATTATTATCTTGAACATGGTATCTCATTTATTATGGAATATCCAAATGAAGTTTAAAGTCCCAATCACTTTTTTAGATTTTTTTTCAATATATAACACTTCATTGGTCTAGTTAGGTTTGAGATAACAAGATTGGACTGTATTGAAAAATAAAATAAAATAAAGAGACACTACAGGCCAATTTACCATATTTTTGTCAATCAGTTTTGAATGTACAGGTTGATAAGCATATAGAAAACTTCAATGTAATGATAAGCCCATTTATACTTGTTAAGTGTCCGGAATTATGTTTGTTTACATTATGAGTAGCCAATCAAATCAAGGTACACGACAAGGTTTTTAAATAGATGACTTAAGCCTGTGCTTAATGGGTATGTTTTCATGCCAAGTCATTTAGAACCCCTGGTATAAGTCATCCTGAAATATTTACATAAAATGTGTTGATGTATGTTGCATTATTTACATGCCAGACTGTCTTTATTATTGAATTAAACAGTTACATGGGAATCTTTAACTTTGAAAATATGGTAATTTCACAAAGTTTATAATTTCAATATTGCAACAAAATTAGCAAACGTTTCGAAGAAATTATTCTAAAATCACTTTTGGCAACTTGACCTGTAGTGCCACTTTAAACTGCTTTAAGTCAGTATTTCTATGCACTAAAATGTAAAGTACATATTACTCAAATCACTGACAGCATACAAATAAATGTAAGTATAACATTATAGTACTTAATCCAACACATTTTCTTTCCATTTATTGTTGACTTGGAAAAATTCTACTGTAACCAATGTTTGCCATTTTAAAAATGATTTAAATTTCTGAACAGTAAATTCAACATATTTTATACCTTCCAATGACACATTCTTCATCATCCTCCAAAGGATAAGTTGCTCCTAAAGTGTTATCCTTCTTAATCACCGTAATTTTTCCAATATCTATCAACCAAAAAATTAAGATAAAAAAAATCAAAATAGATCTCCATGTATATTCACAAATATTGTAGTATTCAGTGATCACTGTAAAATAAAACTGGACTTGCCATGGATTGAGGATTGAATAAAAAAAAAGGATTGAATAATAGATCTAAGAGAAAGATTATAATTAGTTTTATTATCAGCTTTTAATATGTACACACACATGTACCTCATTGTGCATTATCAGCTTTTGATGTGCAAACTTGATTTAGCCCAAAGTGAGTGTACACCAGTGTAAAAAGATGTAATTATATAACCAAGTGGATTTTGTGGTGTAGTGTAGATTAAGTATGGCTGACACAAACACAGTTTTCGGGAAGGATTTGCTTTTTGGGGCAATAATCCTCTGTATATTTTTTGGTTATCAAATACTTGCATTTAATCAAAGCATTTAAATAAAGAATATAGAAATCTGACCAAATGCTGACTGCAAGTTTGTAGCTATATAATCATGAGGTATGCTTGATTCTTTTTTTATGCCGTTACTTTATAGAAATCTCATTCTTGTGGTTCTGATACAGATTTTGTTTCAAAAATGAGAAAAAAGTAAAAAAAACAAGAAATTACTTAATTGTCAAGAACTATCTTTAAAAACATAATTAAATCAAACATCATTGCTCTGACACAGAAATCAACTTTCAAATACAGGTAAATATCGGTATCTCAAACCTGGGGGAACCTTAACAAAACTTCGAGATATCCGGGGGTTCGAGATATCTGAAGTGACTTTCCAATGCTAATTGCGTGATGTTCTTATAGCTACACGTGGTTTAGTACCGGTATATACTGAACTTTTTTATTACTCATTAAAGAATAATCAACCATTTGATAAAATATTTTTAGTTTGTGTGTTTTAATTTGTAAAATATAATCAATGTTAGTAAAAGCAATAAAACTATAAATCAATATTTCATTAATAGTACGACTTCTCATCCTCTTCACTCTCGAAGGTTCAGAATGTTGAAAAGGAAGAAGCGCTTGCAATGTAATTTTTGAAATTCATCACATATAGGAAACGAAAAAATAAGGATTTGAAAATTTAAAAAAAAACGAATAATCTAAAATCACAATTCACATACCCTGTATTTTTTATCATTTGTGCTTGGGAACTAACGTATCTTATATTAACTCATTATGCTCACAGCTTTAGTACTCATATTGGAAACAACCCGTGTACGATAAACGGGAAGTAACTATACTCGCTGCGTGTTCAATACTTGAACTGTTTCTGTTAAACTTTTAAATTTTCGTATCAAAAAAATACCGCTTCATTGTTAATTGAGCGTACATCAAAAAAAAAGAAACTCGAATCCATAATTAATCGTTTTTATAAAATTGGCAGTTATCAATGTTAGATCGATTCTCCGTACACAGTGTGTTTTATTGAACACATTATCTGAAATTGTGGCTGTGTTTTGATTTGAATTTTATAAAAAGGTACTAAATGTAAACAGCTACCATCCTAATTAACTTAAATCGTGCAGTTTGATATACCACTAGTTTTGAAAAGTGTGAAAATTGCCGCAGGCAGGAATGTGTGAAGTAATGACATCAATTATGTTCAGCTAGCTGGAAAAATGGCTGCACTTCGAGATAAACCAGGTAAAATTAGGGCTTCAGCCTTTCAAGATACTTCAACATAAGCGGGGTATTAGAGATTACCGCATATTCGAGATATCAGGAGTTTTTTAAATCATTTATATAGAGAAAACGGCCATGACCATCGGAAGACTTCGACATAAGCGGGGTATTCGAGATATCCCATGTTCAAGATACCGATATTTACCTGTATAAAATGCATTTTCATTATATTACATAAATTCATCTGTCAAATTTCCAATCATATTATCTTTCTGTCATATTGGAAACAGTGTTACACCTTTCGATACAATCCCTAAATTTGGTGTAAGAAAGTGTACACTGGGTGTACACTGAATGTCTACACCCATGCACTTGATTGAGAAAGGTGTACACAGTGTAAGCAGTATAAGTAAATCAAGTTTGCCTTATATGTACACTAAGTAAAAATACTTACTTCTATATACATCTCTTTCTACCTTCCAATTGTATTTTGCTATGTTGGAACAATTTCTACTGTGTTCTGAATAACTGGAGAGACTCTAATAAAAAAATAGATTTGATGACAACAAAATATTATTATAATCAGAGGGATTATAAAGTCTACAAACAAAGCAAGGCAATCAGAAGAATAAGACTAAATTCAATATGTCTAGATATTTAGGCACTTCCTGTGTCAGGTGAGATGGAACCACCTCGCATGGGCTTGATCTATATATCATTTGATGTCCCTATACACAAGGAACAAGAATACATATGGTTTGTGGGCATGGATCTCAACGGTTTTAGAGATATTAGGGCACTTCCTGTTTCACGTAGGACGGAACCACCCCAGACAGCCATGACCTATATACCATTTGATGCTCCATTGCAAAGGAAACAAGAATACATAAGGTTTAGGGGAAGGAATGTCAACAGTCTTATGTATTTTACCATTCCTGGGGGGTTGGGATAACCCTAGGGGCCAGACCTAGTGTACCCCACATATTGTCTCTAACACTCAATATAAGCATCTGAAGACCCCATGTCAATATCTTCATTGGTTTTCAAGCTATAGTCATTTACAATATAGTGTATAAATTTTTCCATAGGATTCAATGTTAGACCCCATCCCCTTTGACCCCCCTCCCCCCCCCCCCCCCCAAGGATTGGTTGACCAACCAAGAAGAAGGAGAACACTACAAAAACTTTGTTTGGGAGACTTAATAAAAGTTTCCATTTTATCCTCATTTAAGCATATTTGACACACGAACATACATTACAAAGATTTATAACACAACAAATGAATGTTGTCTATTGTGCTGACCTTAGATCCGTCGTCTGACACAACTTCCTCAACACTGTCAACAATTTCTGGGGACACTTCTTCTACCCTACTAAACCAAAAAATCAAAACTACAATGTTTTATACTACACACTTGCAAGTATTAAAATCATTCTTTTTTTCAAGTTTTTTTATTTTGCTGAAAAAATAATTAGAAATGTCCTCTTAGGACATCAAAACAAAATCTTTTTTTTTAATTTGAAAAGAGTTGATCAAGTTTTTGGAAATCAAACATTGTATAAAACAAAGAATTTACCTTTGAGTACCATAGTTTTCTTCAGACATATAGTCAGCATCAATCAACTTTAAAGCATCTTCAACACTTATTTCTGCAGGTGATGTATCCAGACCTATCAATCGAAGTAGAAAGAAATGCAGTAAAAAAACTATATTCTTAATCTGCATCTATTTATTGATCAATCTCCATAAGATTGCATGCACATACATTTACCGGACTATGTATTCTCAAGATTTACCCAAGTACAAACAAATGTGTACCTCACAATTTGATATCAGATTAAACTATGTACAAATAGCTACATGTACCTCATTATGACTATGATCAGATTACAACATGTACCTAAAAATATATCCTACTATGTCTTATAGGATTGTACCTTGTTTAAGTGCACATGTACCTCATTATACATTATCAGCTTTTACTATGTATAGACATGTACCTCACAATGTATTATCAGTTTTTACAATATGTATACACACATGTACCTCACAATGTATTATCAGTTTTTACAATATGTATACACACATGTACCTCACTATGTATTATCAGTTTTTACAATATGTATACACACATGTACCTCACAATGTATTATCAGTGTTTACTATGTATACACACATGTACCTCACAATGTATTATCAGTTTTTACTATGTATACACACATGTACCTCACAATGTATTATCAGTTTTTACTATGTATACACACATGTACCTCACTATGTATTATCAGTTTTTACAATATGTATACACACATGTACCTCACAATGTATTATCAGTTTTTACAATATGTATACACACATGTACCTCACTATGTATTATCAGTTTTTACTATGTATACACACATGTACCTCACAATGTATTATCAGTTTTTACAATATGTATACACACATGTACCTCACAATGTATTATCAGTTTTTACAATATGTATACACACATGTACCTCACAATGTATTATCAGTTTTTACAATATGTATACACACATGTACCTCACAATGTATTATCAGTTTTTACTATGTATACACACATGTACCTCACTATGTATTATCAGTGTTTACTATGTATACACACATGTACCTCACAATGTATTATCAGTTTTTACAATATGTATACACACATGTACCTCACAATGTATTATCAGTGTTTACTATGTATACACACATGTACCTCACAATGTATTATCAGTTTTTACTAGGTATACACACATGTACCTCACTATGTATTGTATTATCAGTTTTTACAATATGTATACACACATGTACCTCACAATGTATTATCAGTGTTTACTATGTATACACACATGTACCTCACAATGTATTATCAGTTTTTACTATGTATACACACATGTACCTCACAATGTATTATCAGTTTTTACTATGTATACACACATGTACCTCACTATGTATTATCAGTGTTTACTATGTATACACACATGTACCTCACAATGTATTATCAGTTTTTACAATATGTATACACACATGTACCTCACAATGTATTATCAGTGTTTACTATGTATACACACATGTACCTCACAATGTATTATCAGTTTTTACTAGGTATACACACATGTACCTCACTATGTATTATCAGTTTTTACAATATGTATACACACATGTACCTCACAATGTATTATCAGTGTTTACTATGTATACACACATGTACCTCACAATGTATTATCAGTTTTTACAATATGTATACACACATGTACCTCACTATGTATTATCAGTTTTTACTATGTATACACACATGAACCTCACTATGTATTATCAGTTTTTACTATGTATACACATGTACCTCACTATGTATTATCATCTTGTACTATGAACACATATATATACATGTACCTCACAATCCATTATCAATACAAATGTATCTCACTATGCATTATTAGCTTTTACAATGTACACACACATGTATTCACTATGCATTATCAGTTTTCAATATGTACACTAAGTAAAATTACTTACTTCCATGTTCACCTCTCTCTGCCTTCTCCTTGTATTTTGCTGTGTTTGAACAATTTCTACTGTGCTCTGAATAACCGGAGAGATTCTAACAAGAAAATTAATTTAATGCAATTAAAGTTTCCATTCTATTATCTGTAAAGCATTTGACACACAAACACACATTACAAAGAATTAAAACACAACAAATGAATGTTGTCTATTGTGCTGACCTTAGATCCGTCGTCTGACACAACTTCCTCAACACTGTCAACAATTTCTGGGGACACTTCTTCTACCCTACTAAACCAAAAATCAAAAATACAATGTTTTATACTACACAGTTACAAGTATTAAAATCATTCTTTTTTTCAAGTTTTTTATTTTGCTGACTATTAACTAGAAATGTCCTCTTAGGACATCAAAACAAAATTCTTTTTGGAATTTGAAAAGAGTTGATCAATTGTTTAGCAATCAAACATTGTATAAAACAAAGAATTTACCTTTGAGTACCATAATTTTCTTCAGACACATAGTCAGCATCAATCAACTTTAAAGCATCTTCAACACTAATTTCTGCAGGTGATATATCCAGACCTACCAATCGAAGTAGAAAGAAATGCAGTAAAAAACTATATTCTTAATCTGCATCTATTTATTGATCAATCTCCATAAGATTGCATGCACATACATTTACCGGATTATGTATTCTCAAGATCTACCCAAGTACAAACAAATGTGTACCTCACAATTTGATATCAGATTAAACTATGTACAAATAGCTACATGTACCTCATTATGACTATGATCAGATTACACCATGTACCTAAAAATATATCCTACAATGTCTTATAGGATTGTACCGTGTTTAAGTGCACATGTACCTCATTATACATTATAAGCTTTTACTATGTATACACACATGAACCTCACTATGTATTATCAGTTTTTACTAGGTATACACACATGAACCTCACTATGTATTATCAGTTTTTACTATGTACACACATGTACCTCACTATGTATTATCAGTTTTTACTATGTATACACACATGAACCTCACTATGTATTATCAGTTTTTACTAGGTATACACACATGTACCTCACTATGTATTATCAGTTTTTACTATGTATACACACATGTACCTCACAATGTATTATCAGTTTTTACTATGTACACACATGTACCTCACTATGTATTATCAGTTTTTACTATGTATACACACATGAACCTCACTATGTATTATCAGTTTTTACTATGTATACACACATGAACCTCACTATGTATTATCAGTTTTTACTAGGTATACACACATGTACCTCACTATGTATTATCAGTTTTTACTATGTATACACACATGTACCTCACAATGTATTATCAGTTTTTACTATGTATACACACATGTACCTCACAATGTATTATCAGTTTTTACTAGGTATACACACATGTACCTCACTATGTATTATCAGTTTTTACTAGGTATACACACATGTACCTCACTATGTATTATCAGTTTTTACTATGTATACACACATGTACCTCACAATGTATTATCAGTTTTTACTATGTATACACACATGTACCTCACAATGTATTATCAGTTTTTACTAGGTATACACACATGTACCTCACAATGTATTATCAGTTTTTACTATGTATACACACATGTACCTCACAATGTATTATCAGTTTTTACTAGGTATACACACATGTACCTCACAATGTATTATCAGTTTTTACTAGGTATACACACATGTACCTCACAATGTATTATCAGTTTTTACTAGGTATACACACATGTACCTCACAATGTATTATCAGTTTTTACTAGGTATACACACATGTACCTCACAATGTATTATCAGTTTTTACTAGGTATACACACATGTACCTCACAATGTATTATCAGTTTTTACTATGTATACACACATGTACCTCACTATGTATTATCAGTTTTTACTAGGTATACACACATGAACCTCACTATGTATTATCAGTTTTTACTATGTATACACACATGAACCTCACTATGTATTATCAGTTTTTACTAGGTATACACACATGTACCTCACTATGTATTATCATCTTGTACTATGTACACACATATATATACATGTACCTCACAATCCATTATCAATACAAATGTATCTCACTATGCATTATTAGCTTTTACAATGTACACACACATGTATTCACTATGCATTATCAGTTTTCAATATGTACACTAAGTAAAATTACTTACTTCCATGTTCACCTCTCTCTGCCTTCTCCTTGTATTTTGCTGTGTTCGAACAATTTCTACTGTGCTCTGAATAACTGGAGACATTCTAACAAGAAAATTAATTTAAAGCAATTAAAGTTTCCATTCTATTATCTGTAAAGCATCTGACACACAAACACACATTACAAAGATTTAAAACACAACAAATGAATGTTGTCTATTGTGCTGACCTTAGATCCGTCGTCTGACACAACTTCCTCAACACTGTCAACAATTTCTGGGGACACTTCTTCTACCCTACTAAACCAAAAATCAAAAATACAATGTTTTATACTACACAGTTACAAGTATTAAAATCATTCTTTTTTTCAAGTTTTTTTTTTTTTGCTGACTATTAACTAGAAATGTCCTCTTAGGACATCAAAACAAAATTCTTTTTGGAATTTGAAAAGAGTTGATCAATTGTTTAGCAATCAAACATTGTATAAAACAAAGAATTTACCTTTGAGTACCATAATTTTCTTCAGACATATAGTCGGCATCAATTAACTTTAAAGCATCTTCAACACTTATTTCTGCAGGTGATGTATCCAGACCTATCAATCAAAATAGAAAGCAAGTAGTAAACAAAACTGTACTTTCTAAATCTGTATTATCAGTCTCCAAAGGAATGAATAAACTATTACTGTTTTGTATTGACTTGGCTTGTTTAAGGTCCTGCAAATACTTCTCTTTTAAGTGTCTTGGACTTCTTAGTTTTTCTGAAATGATTAAGAGCTATTGTAATAATTTTTTTTTGGATTTGTATAAGGTTATATATAAAGAGGAAAAGTAAAGTTTTAGTTTGAGTGTACATGTATATAGTGACCAAAGATTAACAAAATCAAGGTTGAAGAATGTGTATTCGTTTCATCCATTAATTTTTTTTTAATCTTTAAAAAAAATTAGTTCTAAACAATTAACACTTTATTTCTTTAAACTCGATCAGTAATATCATTAATCTATATGTATCATTCTTTAGGAAGATCAATTTCACAGTTCTTTACCACATTCCCATAAGAACAGCGTAGGACATGATGGTTTTATAATTATTCTAATGAAAGTTTCACTTACATATTAATTTATGTTCATCATTATTACTGTAATGTAATACTGTATATATTTGCTCGAGTTTGGTGGTTTTCAAAAAGAAAAATTGCTTTACAGTTTTAGAACTTAAATATCTAAGGTATGAGCTGATTGTGACAATTATTAAGTTTGCTGTTACACTTCAGTTGAATTTTTCTTGATCAATGTCCTACCTTGCCTTCTTTTCAAAGCATGCATTAGTAGAAAATTAAAAAAAACAGTGTATGAGGTTAACACCAACATTTAAATAATGTATCTCTTAATACATGTTAAAGTTTATACTCAAGAATGGTATATACTGTAAAGCATTATCAGCAAAATGGGATAAATATCCATGAGCAACATCTGCTTAAATATATTACTTGTCATGAGCTAGTTGTTCATTATTATAGATAAACAGTTTATCTGACCTGTTAACACAGAACTCTTCCCCTAAATTGTTAAAATTGAACAAATATTCTGCATAGAGCCAATATCCCATTCGAGAGACAAAAATCTCCTGCATACAGCAAGTGAGTGACTTTTATTGCTAGCGCTAGCGTTAGTCTTTTTCACTTGAATGCGCATGCTCGACTCCATAGTAGGGGATTCTGGGAATACTGTACTACTGTAGATAAACTGTACCATGTGAATTTCGTTTTATCATCTTCACACGAAGTTTTGTGTTATATTGTAAATGTCAAAATAGTAAGAGTCGCTTAGGTCTAATTATGCAAAGTTATTTTAAATATTATAATAAATAGCTAGCTTTATTTTAACTACCTTCAAGCTAGGAAAACAACCTCTGATATGTTTTCCGAGCTTGACGGAAAGGCCCGAGAAAATACGATTGCTACAAAACGGTACCAATGGTTCTTGAAAATTTTCACCTCGAAGTTGAAATTACAGTAGATACATAATGATTAAGGCACAGTCAATGAGCTATGCCATTGCCGATTCTTCTGTGTTTTATGATGGCTACAGCGCTAGCTCACCAATCTTTTTAAAAGATAAGCTTGTAGAGCTAAAGTTGATCATGTTAAGCATTGTTGACACACCATTCCTATGCGGGTTAGGCTAATAGCAGGAAATATGAGGTTACACTAATATCATTAAAAACATCCTGGTACACTGGCAGAAAATCAGATGGCAAATTATTATTTCATAAATTTAGACAGTAAGTAAATTTTTTGGAAAATTAATATATTGATAAAACTTTTTTTTATACAAATCAAATGAATTAATTAGGTTTCTTAGCAATAATCCAGGAATAAAAAGGTAATAATTGGTTTACAGTATGTACCACTCTTGACATAAAAAAATGAAATTGTATAACATATAGCCTACATTTTTTTTTCTTTTTCCAATTACAAATTAAATTAACTTCAATGTTTTAGTTTTAGTTGAAACATTGAAGATAATTTAATTTGTAATTGGAAAATGAAAATGAATATTGTTTAATTTATGTCCTGTTGTCTCGATTAACTGTAAATTGCCAGGCTATTGAGAAAACTGAAAATTAAGTATAACTGTAATTTAAACTCTTCTAAAACTCCCTTCAAGGCAATTAAAGAAGAGTTTTGTTGGATTTTATTGGTAACTACAGTATTTATCACTATTAAGGACTGGTATGGGACACCGGGTAATGTTTATGTGAATAAAAGTATATTCTATTTTAATTACATTCCTTGGTTTAAAATTTTCAAAATTGACATTTTTTAACCAAAAAATTACATTTAAAATTTCATTTTAAAATTAGATTAAAAATCAAAGCGGGGATTCGAACTCATGACTTCGTTAATTCCAGTTCCGCAGCTTACACGCTAACGAATTGCACTATGCCGTTAGGTATATGTAATTGGAAAGAAAAAATACATAATTAAGTTACAGATAATTTTATTGTTTATTAATTTTGTCATGAAAAACGTCACAAATACTTTGGAAGTGTCCCATACTCCCTTAAATAAGCATTTAAGAAAATCCATCTCTTGGACTTGTTTCAAATTAAAATTTTTTGAACAAAAAAACCCCTTAATATAATCCAAAGATATTTACTCAAGCTTGAAGGGATTAAATTTGAATTGCTTTGAAACTCTCGAAGATTCAGCTTGCCATTACAAGTAATCCTACAGACATGGAAAACAAAATATATATAAATTGATTACGCCTTGATCCATTGTGCCATGTTTTTGTTAACATATTTTGATATACCATTAAAACCTTCTTTCAAGTATAATTTATTTATCTACTACATGTAGTTTGTTTCAACATAAATGTACTTTTATTGCATTTTTCACCATTGCTTAAAGGTTAATATCTGGTTTTTCATACAAATAAACAAAAACATGGCACGATCCTCGTTTCATCACAAAGACTTTATAGCTGTGTATCTTGCATATAACTTAATGACTCTTGAAATTAGGTTGAGCGATTAAAATATCCTGTTCATGCATTCAAAAATTTTGATGAAAATTGTGACAATGCTCCTTTAATATGCAGACAATTTTTGACAGTCTATATATTCCTTGGTGCATTGGATTATGAAATTTCTAAGCATATAACTGTCTGAAATAATTTTTTTTTAGAAATATCAAATTACAAAAACCTTCCAATTTTAACATATATTTT
Source organism: Magallana ariakensis (assembly GCA_020458035.1). Taxonomy (NCBI): domain Eukaryota; kingdom Metazoa; phylum Mollusca; class Bivalvia; order Ostreida; family Ostreidae; genus Magallana; species Magallana ariakensis. Next base: position 534,024 of record CM035820.1, read on the forward strand.
TAATTAAAACAAGATATCTGTAAGCCAATGCTCACTAGTGAAACCCCCGCTCTGGTGTGAATATGCAAAATAAGCAAAGTCGACATTTAACAGAAAGTTGGCATCCGATTGGTAAAATATATCCCACAATATGGCATGCCTATACAAATACTGTGTAAAAATTTCAAGCATCTGCGATAAACAGTTGCTGAGAAATCTTTGACGAAAATTTGTTTGAAAATTTTGGCTAAAAATAAAGTCGTCATTTAACAGGAAGTTGACGTCCGATTGGTACAAAAATATATCCCACGATATGGCATGCCTTAACAAATAGTGTGTTTAAATTTCGCATCTGTGATAAATAGTTGCTGAGATAAATGCTACAGAAATTTTTGTTACGGATGGACAGACGGACAGACAGACACACAAGGGTAAAACAGTATACCCCCTTCTCCTTCGGAGCAGGGGTTTAAAAAAAAAAGATCTTTTGCTTTAGAAAATCTTACGTTTCATCTTCTTCCCAGAAGGAAATTTTATATACATCTTCCCCCAAAACCTCTTCTATAAAACCAGGCCACCAGATTCCATGTTTCCATAGGCAAAAAACAATCTGACCTGGAAATAAACCCAATTTTCAAGAAACATCAAAGACGGTAGAGATACAAAATAGGTGGTAAGAATAACCGTGACACATAAAAACGACAGTTTCAGAACCATGCACCAATTTTAACATAAACTGAGAGACTAAAAACTCTGATAATTATAATTAAGTAATCAGATGGGAGCCTTAATTATTCACTGCATATTGATAAAGACCCATGGTGGCACCAAAACAGTATATAGGGGTCAATTTTACAGTACTTTAAAAGAAAATCTGTTTTCAAGACTTAAAAAAAATTAAGATTAATTTAGCCATGTTTATAGTAATCTACACTTTACTTACCTTTAACATAAGTAACCAACTTATGTAACTCAGTCTTTCTGCTCTCTACAAACATTGATAAATACATTATGATAAATTTTTATAACTCATATTATTTATTGCCATATTTATGTATCAAAATTACTGTAGACGTATTTTTTTCCACGGGGTCATAATTCCGCGGAGTCACAATATCAATTTAATCCGCGGGTAAAAATTTACGCGGATTCTTTGAATGAAAAAAAATTATTTGAATAATTATTATTAAATTTAGTTCTGAGCGATTTTCATTACCTAGAATTTGTCCAACTTTGGACTTAAGTTGTAAGAACTGTTCACAGTGAAGAGTAATTATCGGTTGTGCACGGGTCGGTAGTCATTAGTTAGCCGTCAAGACGTTACGACGCTGGCTAAAATCGTCTTGTGAAACACTACATGATATGGGTTCACATGTCGTTTAAATTATGAGTTGATCAGTTTCATCAATTAGAACCATTTTAACAAGAGCTTGGACTTTGGGTAGTTGTGTCAAACAGCAATGTGACGTAAGCCTGTCTATTTCATTGTTGGCCACCCAGCCATTGCTATGTGAAATCAACAAGATTTGTCTGGCTTTTGAGCTAAGACTACGCAATCTGTGTATATTTCACTTGAAAACCAGCGTCATTTAAACTTGTTTTGACGCAAGAAATAGATAGTTACGTCCTATCGAAAGTCCAAGGTCTTGTTAAAATGGTTCTAAAAGTCAGAGCACAAAGGGATCTAAAAATTGCAGTAAAAACAAGGGTCTTAGCGTGTAATTAATTGTGTCATTGAAAGACAGACCCGCTTGGGGCTATTTGTCGTCTGGCACGTGCCGTTATCTCAAGATGGGAGAAGTTAAAATTTCATGCAAGTAAATTTACAGAAAATTAAAATCTTTAGAAGATTAAATTATTTATTATGTGAATTCTCAATACAAATTTGTTTGACAGTTTGCATAGATAAAAATGATACACATTGGGTACACGTATATGCAAGTGTTATATAATGTAGTAACTTACGATTATCCTTATTCATGTAATGCAATTTCAAAATTTCATTCCAAAATGCACTTTAAGTACACTGGGAAAAAATTCCGCGGAAAATTTGTGCCCGCGTTCATAGCGTAAATTAATACCACGCGGACAAAAGTACGTCTACATGCAGTATTTAAAAATGTGATATTTCCTATGTACTATGTAAAACTTCATTTTATAAACAACTAAAATGCATGAACAGCTGAAACAGGCGCGGATACAAATTTTTTTCCTGCTGGAGGCAGGGGGGGGAGGGGGTGTCTTTAAAAAAAAATTGAACCTGTGACATAATGTACATGCAGTAATTGTTTTTATTTTTGCAAATTCATGGGGGGTGGGGGGGTTCCAGTCCCCCCTTTTTAAGATCCACGCATTTGAAATCTTACAAACACAATTTTAATAATTAAGCTTACCAATCAATTACATTAATTGGCTACTACAACATTCTATGCATACCTTTTCTTTTTCTTCTTGTTTCCATTATCAAACTCAATTTCTAAAAAGATAAAATCTGAAAATAATTACCATTTAAATCACTCCTAGAAATAACAACTACATAATTTAATTGTAAGTTCAAATATCCACAACAGGCAGCTAAAATTTCAAACTCCATACAGTTTGTTTGCAGAGAAAATATTTTTTCTTTCCCTCATTAACCTCAGCTGCACATTCAGATTTTGTCTTTTAAGATGACTTTTCCCCAAACATTCTAACATGTCAATAATTAAGGAATAAGGAATCATTCTTTGAGTATTATGAGGCGATAATTTTGGTCGGGGCGTGATCAAATCTAATAAAGCCCGAAGGACTTAAAGATAGATGTGATCACGCCTCGACCAAAATTATCACCTCATGATATTCAAAGAATGATTCCTTATTACTTATATTTACATAAGTTTAAACCATCGTACGATTAAATATTTGGATATAAATAAGCAAACCCCGCTGGCGCCTCGATTTGACGTCTTTTGAAGTTATGGGTTATATAGTACAAAATCGATACGTATATAGTGTTTTCACAGGCAAGACACTGGAAAATGTAAATATTGAGAGGTAAAAAAAGATATATTTCTTCTATAGAGAAATCAATTTAAATTATGCTTCATATTACTGATATAATATTATTTCACAAATCTTGAGACACCCATGTACACAAAGCATCTTCCAATGTGTACAAATGAATTCTAAAATCTCTATAACATCCATGATCATCACACTCTGGCATAAAATCAATCCTCTTTTGACAACAAAAGGTAATAAGTTCATCATATACACAATATCGCTATATCGTTTGGTGAACACATAGCCAACAGACTTGGAAATGGGAAAGGCTGTTAAAGACATCATTATAACGTTAATCCTTGGCACAAAATAAATTAAAACAAAAATTCAAACACATGAACTGCATGATGAAGAAGCACATGGTTGATTCCTGTTGAAACATGTATTAATTTCAAGACAGTTAATTGACTGCATATATGTAGTACCTTAATTACATTACACTGTATATGCTATGATTACCTATAAAACTAAGTATCCCATCTTCTTAATAGGAGAAAAACTCAAAAGACCCCGAGCTGCCTCATGCCGTCAATAAAGTTATCCTCCATTACAAGAAATCTCATTGGATAAAAAAATCACATGAGTCGATACCGGATGAAAAAGCCCCCTCTAACACAAAATCATATCAAGATGAAAAAAAAATGTGTGTATATATATATATATATATATATATATATATATATATATATATATATATATATATATATATATATACACACACACACACACACACAAACACGTAATCCAAACATAATAGGTGATGAGTTATTTCTACCTCTGACCTTTTCGGTCCCTGTCGTTTGGACTTTTGTGATTTTCTAAAATCAATTCATGACAGGCACGGATCCAGAATTATTTTCCGAGGTGGGGTGGGTCGCGCCTTTTATTTAAAAATCGAACTCGTTATATAATGTAAAGTATTTTATTTTTTATTTTTGCAAATTTCAGAGGGGGTCCGGACCTCCACCCTTCTCTAGATCCGCGCATGGATAATGAGGCGAGGACAAAATTTTACCATTGTAACAGTATGCAATTAAACAACAAAATATCATTTAATCTATTGAATTTCAATGGGATTTTTTTTACCTGTCCTACGATTTTTGTCTAACTTTAAATATTTTAAACATTTAAATATTTAATCCAATAAAATTAAGATTATTTAACCTACAGATATAATTAGTACATGTATATAGATTTATATGAAAAAAAAATACCGTACAAATGATAAATGGAAACCTTAGAAACATCGATCTTTAACACTAAGGAATATAACAATCGTTAATAATACTTGTACTTAAATTTTTTTTACAAATACTGCTTTTAAAACGACTTTTCCATTACTTGTATAACATCCTCTAATGAGAACAAATAAATTCGAAAATCACAGGCTGCCTCATAATAAAATGGCAAGTAATCAAGTTTTTGTTGATAGCTAAAAGCTTTGACTTCTGATCGTCATATATATAAAAGACCTTAGTTAAGGACACACGAGACGTTCCTGAATTTTATATAATTTTCCTTGATATATTATTCCTTATTTATTCACATTTAAACCTGTTAATGCATTCCCAAAAATTCAGGGTACATTACCAGTCTATTTTTGGAACTAGAATATTTAGCATTTTCCTTAAAATAATATGCAAAATACATTTAATTGCTTATAAATAAAGTCAAAATATATATTTTCAATTGAACACTTTGTGTGTAAATAAAAATAATATCATATAACATGAAAATATAATTATGGAATTACCTAGTGGAAATCTTCACATTGTGGAGATAGGGGCAAAAAAGAAAAAAAATGGAAGATAGGTCGCGTCTGACCTTAAAACAAAGCCAAAAGAACATTTAAAACTCATCATGATCCCTGGCAGTAGATATTAAATTTGCTTTTTTCAAACACAGAAACACAAGCCTCGTGGCTGCTAGCAAGCATCCTACTGTGATATATACATATACATGTAATATCACAGAAATTAAGGGGTAGAAAACTTGGTTAGCATTTCTCTTCAACACGTTAAATACAATGTATGAATTTTTACCTGTAGTAAATTACAACTCCATTATAAAAACAATGCAGTCCATCTCCTTGACACAGTATATTATAGGAGAAAGACACAAATGACGTAACTACATGCATTTGGAAACATAAGCTTGATAAGTAACATAATTTATCTAGATACACATAATCAGGTTGGTTAAAAAAAACACATTCAATTTTGTCAAATTATAAATGCATATTATACATTAAAATAGTGTTTTTGATCTTTTTGTGAAACATTGGAGGGCACATATCATAGCCTTATGTGTACCATACATCAGCAATAAAATTACTAATATGGAGATATTTTAACCCACCTTTCAGATTCCTACAGCTTCAATCAAAATTTACAAATACTGCAGTAAAATTTCTCCTCTTAATAAAATCAGTAATTTTCATAGCATCCTCTAATGAAAACAAATATATTCTGAAAACTTCATCATAGGCATCAAAGACTGGCATATGATCAATCCTATTGTGCAGGCTAAATACATTCACTTCATCGTATATGCAATATTTTTTGGTCAAAATATAGCCAACAGACTTAGTAAACTTTGTAGAAGCCATCATCTATACATATACATGTATGACAATTTTTAGTGGATAATTTTGATCAAATAAATCTTCAATGCAAAGCACATGGTTAATGGCTGCCTTGCCTGCAAACTTCCTGTTTTAAAATTAAATAAAGTTCAGGGGTATATAAATAGTTTAACACATACCATTAACAATCAGATTGTTCCCTATTGCAAATCACGACTCCAAGATAAAAACAAAGCAGTCCACCTTCTAGATACTGTAAATAATAGGAGAAAAACACCGATTAAAGCTCCAAATGAGAGACAAAGAACAGAAAATATGAGTATCAGAAACACTACAGTATCCTCCATTATGAATATCTCATTGGATAAAAATAAATCACATGACTCAAAACCTCACAATTTATAACTCATACCATCATCAGACTATGTCAACTTTGGTTCACTTCAAAAACTGGTCTCCAAAAATATATACACCCAACAAACGATAATGAATATAGTATCTTTAACATATTCAATCATTTTAATGATATCCATCTATCCAAAATCAGATATATTCTTTAAAAAACCGCAATCAATATTATCTATAACTAACTACCTAAAACCTAGAAAACGTAATTTGACCTTATTTTGACGGCGAAATAGATATGCCTGTTGCTTGCCAAGCATTTTCATTTCAATAATATTAAGTATTTACGGCCTACATGTTATACATTGAACATCTTTCTGTTTGAAAACAAAGTTTAGTTTAAGTATTCTACAGATGCTTACCTGCTAAATGGGATTAATGCCACCATGTAATCAAATCAAAATGGCCGAGACTCTCGAGTAAAGCGAGATAGTTTCCGAATAATGTTGAACAACCAATCAAAATTTCAGCCAATCAGAGGCTTCGATTGAGAAAGTGTGTGCTTGAGTAAAAAATGACAAATTATGACTCGAAATTTGCAGAACACACACCTGCCAACCATCTGACGTCCTACAGAGGTATATGCTAAATTTAAACCACGCAATCTTCACAAGCTGAGCACGTAAAAAATGAGGTATACATTCCGAGGTTACGGAAAAAGTACCTCGCTAATCAACACATACCTCAGTTTGTTGTTGTGTAAACAGAGATAATACCTCAGAAGTGTATATAGACAAACACACACACACACACACACACACACACACACACACACACACACTCTCTCTCTCTCTCTCTCTCTCTCTCTCTCTCATTGTCCACTCATTAAAAACAGGGTATATATATTATTCATTTTTATTTACAAAGTGATTTGGTCTCCATGATAAAACGCTGATGTATACTATTTTTTAACAGATTTGCTTTGATGTCACCGAATATTAAAAAGAAAATCAAAATGTAAAGGGACAGAATACTTCTTGGTTGATTACACGAAAAGACGATTTATCAAAGTATTTTTTTTCAGCCATTTAAAAAAGAATCTCTAACATAAACGTTTTTAATATTTTCTCTTCGTATCTCCGTCCCCTTTATTCTGCCTGCCCCCTCCCCCGCTCTCTCTCCCCCCCTCTCTCTCTCTCTCTCTCTCTCTCTCTCTCTCTCTCTCTCTCTCTCTCTCTCTTGAGGTTGCTTATCAAACTTGCTGACAGTCGAGGACCCCCTTCCCCCTTTTTCTTACCTTTTTCGAGTTCATTGTTCATGCATTTAAAATTAAAAAATTGTGATCAGAAAGGTTATGAAAGCTTTAGAATTTTTTTTTTTTTGCTTCCTGTACTTTAGTGAATAACTAATGGAAGCCATAAGGTACTTGTATTTAACTGACTCACTACACCTTGGAATAGTTTCTCAAATCAACAGAAAATTACTTGATTATAAAAGATACAATGTAGCAAAATACTTCAAAGAATATGTATAAATGTAAGTCATATACATGTAGGCGAAAATATATACAATTTTGTATTTGAAGCTTATAATTTCAAAAGTTCAATGAAATAGGCCGCATGCAGATTTAAACTTAATTGTGATCTGCGGTTCACAAGCCCGAAACTCATGCACAGAAACCGGTATGTTTTTACAACACAGATAAACTACTCGCATAAATATGCATGGCGTCGCGTTTAAAATTGCGACGTCTTGCTAAAAAACGGAACAGTTTTCAGCATAAATTCCATGATGTATATGTTTAAGTCACACATATAAGTTATATACCATTAGATTTGATAAATTCAAGGCTTTTAAAAATGTTTTGTGCTGTGCATATTTGAAACACGGCATATTTCGGCCAATAACGTACCTTGTTCTTTGCTTAAAAACATCCGCATTCTGTAACACATTTTAATAACTTTATACATTCATTTAAAACCTTTATTTTATCAACAAAATATTCTATGTTTATAACAGATGAGGAAAAGGGATTTACGGTTCCACATGTAACACTAACCAGTTTCAGCAAATATATTAATCAATCGTACGATTTTGAATCGAGGAGTACATCAACAGTTTTAGATATCAACGAAACAAAAGATGAAGACAGTCTCAAAAATAGCATTAAAACAATTTGGCATTTGATGCTAATGATATTGGGTGTACATGTATTCCTAGCTCTTGTATATCTAGGAAAGTGTGTTCGTCGTCAATTTACTTCCAGAACACATCAAGTGAGCCATACCAACACAGCGACACCGAATGTGATGCTGAATGAGATCCATCAAATTGAAGGTTTTTACGAACAAATACAGGACGCGGGACATGAGGACTCTGGACGCTATCTAACACCTGCTTGCAACGAAAACAGTACAGTTGGCACTTGTCCAAATCAAGAAACAATTGAAGAGAAGATAGAGCTTGTGTCTATCGCTATGATGCCTGGGCCTTCAAACGACAATGTTCAGAAAAGAGAAAAGGCAAACGACAAGAATGATATTTATAAAAACACAGTGAAGGAGTGTGATGATATGTACATTTCTCCTTGTATGTAAAATCGAACAGGTTATCAGACTCAACATTTTGTGGTTATTATCACTCATTGTCATTGTCAATTTTATTTAAATCAAACGAATAAATTCTCATTTATCACTGGTATGATCATTAATCAGACTTTATCTACTTGTATTTGTTGCTTAGCATTGCATCAACACAATAATGTTAATTTTATTATTAATTTCATTTTTTTATATAATAATTGCTTTTATATAAAAAGAATTAACAGTCCACACTAGATACAAATTTAAAGATCAAAACACACACACGAGAGAGAGGAAAATGTTTCCGTTTCGTATTTCAGGTGAAAGTTTAACAATGATAACATGACTAATTTAATCAAGTCATTTGGTTTGATACAGTGCTTTTAAAATCATTAATCAATTTAAAAAAATTAACTATTCTGTATCGGCATCAGGGTTTAACTGAAAATTTAAAGGTCGTATAATGTCATTCTTACAAAACTCTTTGAGGCTATAAAGCGCCATGGGACCAGGTGATTAAAGAATACCATTCCCCCTGCTTTATTTAGTACATATTACATTACATATTATATTAATATTAATCTTAGAATGTTTTGATAGACTTAATTTTAACTTTGTTGCGTAAAACAGCTAATTTATAATTTTTTTTGTATTTCAAATTTTTCGCACTTTGCATTTTTGTGGGATAATTTTGTATGTCTGCCGGTGTAAAAAAGAATAATGACCCCCGTAGTATAATGACCGGGGGTCATTTTTCGACGTTGAATAATGACCCCCTTGCTGTAGAATAATTGGATTTTTCTGAAGAAAAAGGTAGAGTCTATAACATAACCCAGTCACGCTTTCCGGAAATATTATTTCCGATTTGTTTTTCTTTATACAACACACATTCGATCTTCGATCCCGATGCACTCATATTATAGACAATTTAAATCTAGACGCTTTGTCGATATCTGTTAGAATTATGCTTTTCCATTCGATATGAACGCCATCTAAAGGCGGAGGTATTTAATGGTTATTAATAATTACTGATTATTAAATTAATAGTAAATAATTACACATTTGTAATTATAAAACTATGTAATAATTAAAAAATTATTATAAAGTAGACAGCTGATAGATAGTCTTATTATACTTCATATAAATTAATATTCCGCGAGCAAAAGTAAGACCTGTTAATAAAAGAGCAAGAGGACTGTATATAAAAAAGTAATTAAAATATATTCAAATTTATTATATCTTTATTTAATCATAACAATTCATTGTTTACAAGTCATAACGACTGCACTCACCTGGTCACTAAACAACATAAATAATTCTTTAATTAACAACATAGCCCAGTCACTGAGAAAAAGAAACACTTAGGGTCTCCGATAAACATAAACAGGTCATTGAACAACATAGCCTGGTAACTAAGAAACAAAACCCAATCACGGAACAACATATGTTGTATAATTAGGTTCTTTATAAACAATATAACTCATTCCTATAACCCAGTCAATAAGAAATTCAACACAGTCACTCATTAACGTAACCAAAACAACATAAACCCAGTCTTTGAGAAACAAAACCCGGTCACTGTATAACATAACCAAGTTACTGAGAAACATTACCCCGTCACTGAAAAACATAACCCGGTCCTTGTATAACATATCCCAGTCACTAAGATTCTAAGAAACATAACTCAGTCCCTGTATAACATAACCTAGTCTTGGAGAAACATAACTCAGTCCTTGTATAACATATAACCCAGTCATGGAGAAACATAACCCAGTCCTTGTATAACATAACCCAGTCATGAAGAAACATAAGTCAGTCCCTGTATAACATAACCCAGTCCTTGTATAACATAACCCAGTCTTGGAGAAACATAACCCAGTCCTTGTATAACATAACCCAGTCCTTGTATAAGATAACCCAGTCATGGAGAAACATAACCCAGTCCTTGTATAACATAACCTAGTTATGGAGAAACATAACCTAGCCCTTGTATAACATAACCCAGTCATGGAGAAACATAACCCAGTCCTTGTATAACATAACCCAGTCCTTGTATAACATAACCCAGTCATGGAGAAACATAACCCAGTCCTTGTATAACATAACCCAGTCCTTGTATAACATAACTCAGTCATGGAGAAACATAACCCAGTCCCTGTATAACATAACCAAGTCATGGAGAAACATAACCCAGTCCTTGTATAACATAACCCAGTCATGGAAAAACATACCCCAGTCCCTGTATAACATAACCCAGTCATGGAGAAACATAACTCAGTCCCTGTATAACATAACCCAGTCATGGAGAAACATAACCCAGTCCTTGTATAACATACCCCAGTCCTTGTATAACATACCCCAATCCTTGTATAACATAACCCAGTCCCTGTATAACATAACCAAGTCACAGAGAAACATAACTCAGTCCTTGTATAACATAACCCAGTCCTTGTATAAGATAACCCAGTCATGGAGAAACATAACCCAGTCCTTGTATAACATAACCCAGTCCTTGTATTAGATAACCCAGTCATGGAGAAACATAACCCAGTCTCTGTATAACATAACCCAGTCATGGAGAAACATAACCCGGTCCCTGAATAACATAACCCAGTCAGGGAGAAACATAACCCAGTCCTTGTATAACATAACCCAGTCATGGAGAAACATAACTCAGTCTCTGTATAACATAACCCAGTCTCTGAGAAACATAACCTGGTCCCTGTATAACATATCACAGTCATGGAGAAACATAACCCAGTCCCTGAATAACATAACACAGTCCCTGTTTAACATAAAATTACATAGTCCTTGTTTTACATTACCTAGTCACAAATAAACATAACCCGGTCCTTGTATAACATAACCCGGTCTCTGAGAAACATAACCCAGTCACTGTATAACATAACCCGGTCCCTGTTTAAAATATCTTAGTAACAGAGAAACATAACCCAGTCCTTGTATAACATAACCCAGTCATTGAGAAACATAACCCGGTCACTATATAACATTACCCAGTCCATGTATAACATAACCCAGTCACAGAGAAACATAACCCGGTCACTGTATAACATAACGCAGTCACTGAACAACATAACCTTAGTCACTTTGAAACATATCCCAGTCACTGGACAACATAACCTGGTCACTGTGAAACATAACCCGGTCACTGTATAACATAACCTAGTCACTGGACAACATAACCCGGTCACTGTATAACATAGCCCGGCTAGTCACTGGACAACATAACCCGGTCACTGTATAACATAGCTCGGCCATTGAAGAACATATCCTGGTTACTCTATAACATAACTCGGTCACTGAACAACATAAAGCAGTCACTGAACAACATAACCTTAGTCACTTTGAAACATATCCCAGTCACTGGACAACATAACCTGGTCACTAACAAACATAACCCGGTCACTGTATAACATAACCTAGTCACTGGACAACATAACCCGGTCACTGTATAACAAAGCCCGGCTAGTCACTGGACAACATAACACGGTCACTGTATAACATAACCTAGTCACTAAACAACATAACCCGGTCACTGTATAACATAGCCCGGCTAGTCACTGGACAACATAACCCGGTCACTGTATAACATAGCTTGGCCATTGAAGAACATATCCTGGTTACTCTATAACATAACTCGGTCACTGAACAACATAAAGCAGTCACTGAACAACATAACCTGGTCATTGAATTACATAACCTGGTCACTGAACAACATAATAATCCACTCACTGAAGGACATAACCCGGTCGCTGTATAATATATCCCGGCCACTGAACAACATAAACCAGTCACAGTGAATGACATAACCGGGTCACTGTATAATATAACCCTGTTACTAAGAAACATTACTCAGTCACTGTATAACATATAACCCAGTCACTCTATAACATACCCTGGTCAGTGACAATAAAACAGAAAAATATAACTCCGTTGGCGAGACGAATAACCTTGTCCTTTATAAACATAACTTATTCTCTGAAAAACATAACCCAGTCAATGAGAAATTAAACCCAATCACTTATTAATAACATAACCTAGTCCCTGAACAACATAACCGAGACACTGAAAAAAAACCCCTCTTCTTCATGATCAATAAACATAACCAGGTCATTAAACACATAGACACTGAACATAACCCAGTTACTGAGAAACAATATATAACCTGGTCATTTGGAAACATAATCAAGTCACTGAGAAACAAAACACTGTCACTAGCTGAAAACAATAACCCAGTTGCTGAACAACATAGTCGCTAGTGAACAACAGTGCCCAGTCACTGATAAACATAGCCCGGTCACTAAGAAACATTACCCTGCACTGAGAAACATAACCCGGTCACTAATATAATAAACATAACCCTGCACTGAGAAACATGTCCCGGTCTCTACCAAATTATCATACCGTAATCCAGTCAAGGAACAATGAACATAACCTTACATATATTAACATAACCCTGTCACTAAGAAACAGAACCCGAAACATTTCTCAGTGACCAGATCATTTTCTTCAGTGACCAGGTTATGTTGAACAGTGTCTAGGTTATGTTTTACAGTGACGTCATACAGGTTCTCAGTGACCGGTTATATTATACAGGGATTGGGTTATGTTTCTCAGTGACCGGTTATATTATACAGGGATTGGGTTATGTATCTCAGTGACCGGGTTATGTTATACAGGGATTGGGTTATGTTTCTCAGTGACCGGATTATGTTATACAGGTACCGGGTTATGTTTCTCAGTGACTGGGTTATGTTGTTCAGTGACCAGGTTATGTTTCTCAGTGACTCGGTTACCTTATACAGGGACCGGTTCATGTTTCTCAGTGACTCGGTTATGTTATACAAGGACCGGGTTATGTTTCTCAGTGACTCGGTTATGTTATACAGGGACCGGTTTATGTTTCTCAGTGACTAGGTTATTTTATACAGAGACCGGGTTATGTTTCTCAGTGACCGGGTTATGTTATACAGGGACCAGGTTATGTTTTTCAGTGACTGGGTTTATGTTATACAGGGACCGGGTTATGTTTCTCAGTTACTGGGTTATGTTATACAGAGACCGGTTCATGTTTCTCAGTGACTCGGTTATGTTCTACAGGGACCGGGTTATGTTTCTCAGTGACTCGGTTATTTTATACAGAGACCGGTTCATGTTTCTCAGTGACTCGGTTATGTTATACAGGGACCGGGTTATGTTTCTCAGTGACTCAGTTATGTTATACAGGGACCGGTTTATGTTTCTCAGTGACTCGGTTATTTATACAGAGACCGGTTCATGTTTCTCAGTGACTCGGTTATGTTATACAGGGACCGGGTTATGTTTCTCAGTGACTCGGTTATGTTATACAGGGACCGGTTTATGTTTCTCAGTGACTAGGTTATTTTATACAGAGACCGGGTTATGTTTCTCAGTGACCGGGTTATGTTATACAGGGACCAGGTTATGTTTTTCAGTGACTGGGTTATGTTATACAGGGACCGGGTTATGTTTCTCAATGACTGGGTTATGTTATACAGGGACCGGGTTATGTTTCTCAGTGACTGGGTTATGTTATACAGAGACCGGTTCATGTTTCTCAGTGACTCGGTTATGTAATACAGGGACCAGGTTATGTTTCTCAGTGACTCGGTTATGTTATACAGGGACCGGGTTATGTTTCTCAGTGACTCGGTTATGTTATACAGTTTAGTGTATATGATATCTATATGTATATGTATATGTATATGACTCGGTTATGTTATACAGTTTAGTGTATATGATATCTATATGTATATGTATATGTAGTTCAGTTCAGTGGGTTATGTTTCTCAGAGACTGGGTTGTTATACGGTGACCGGCTTATGTTTCTCAGTGACTGGGTTATGTTATACAGGGACCGGGTTAAGTTTCTCAGTGACTGGGTTATGTTGTTTAGTGACTGGGTTATTGTTCTCAGGATGGTTATGTTATACAGTGACCGGGTTATGTTTCTCAATGACTGGGGTATGTTATACAGGGACCGGGTTATGTTTCTCAGTGACTGGGTTATGTTGTTCAGTGACCGGGTTTCTTAATGACTGGGGTATGTTTCTTAGTGACTGGGTTGTGTTTCTCAGGGACTGGGTTATGGTATACAGTGACCGGGTTATGTTTCTCAGTGACCGGGTTATGTTTCTAAGTGACTAGGTTATGTTTCTCGGTGACCGGGTGAAGTTTCTCAGTGACCGGGTTATGTTTTTAATGGAATGGCTTGACATATATTTCAGTCATTATGACTAGTAAACAATGAATTGATACATATAAAGATAATTATATTAAATTTTGAGATATTTTGATGATTACTTTTATTTACAATGTTCTCTTGCTCTTTTATTCATATAACATGTCTCACACTTGTTCATGGAATATTTAATTACTTTCAATATTATGAGACTATACGAATTATAGTTCTATCAAGTCTATATATATACATGTACATACGTTACATAGATTAATTATTACATGGTCTAAATCACAAATGTAAATAGGCCTAGTCACTGTATCATAATTTTAAAAATCATGAAGTAACGACCATTTAATACCTCCGCTTTTAAATATCGTTTATAACGGATTCAAAACCATAATTCTATAAGATATCGCAAAAGCGTTTATATAAACAAATTTTGACGCACAGTCATCATGGCATAAGCATGGCAAGAGTTTATAGCATCGGTGTCGAAGATCAAATACGTGTTGTATTAAGAAAAACAAATCGGAAATAAAATTTCCGGAAACCGTGACTGGGTTATGTTATAGACTCTACCCCTTCAGAAAAAAGACCCAGGGATGATTTCTTTATGTTAAACATGAAGAGAAATGACCCCCGTAGAAAAATGACCCCTGCTGCAAACAAGAATAGAAATGGGTACCCCATATCCAAGATACATCTGATTTTGAAATTACTTGAATTTTCACTCTGTTCAGCTGATATTGAAGTTATAAACACCGAACTTATAAAGAAATCGCTGTATATAGTTTTTCATATCCGTAGCAAACACTGAAAAACACAATACTTACATTGCCACAAATTGATTGTTAACAGTTACGTCTCTTCTCTCGTCGACATAAATGCGGGAAAATGACGCAACACTTGTCTAGAAAACTCCTGAACTGTACTTGATACTTTACCATGAATAATTCTTAACAGCATTTCATTTAGCTTTATTATTTAAACAAAGATATTTGCTTTACAAAATTTATGCACAGCTCGCTAAACTATATTTTATCGCGATTTTACAATTGAATCGGCAACAAACTGCCAGGTCTACGATCATTTTACGTTAGTTTTGTTTGCTTCTACGTAATGCATATACATCGATATTCTAACCATTTATTGTAATGTTGTATTTGTGATCATAAATATGCCTTTATTTTTTCAGAGCAATTGTGTGAAGAGTACCTAACTATAGTAAATCTTAAATAGATAATAAATACTGATCTAATATAATAAAAAGATATTACTTCTAAAAGCGTTGACGAATTAAAAAAATAATTTACATGTAGTTTACATTTAATATTTTATTCTTTACTTTAAAGTTTCAATAGCAATTTTAGGTAAAAGTAAATACAGTGCATCTGTGATCACCCTGTGGGAACGGACTGAATATAATGTGTTACCTATTAATTTATCATAGGTACTAGAACACATGTTGTATGTTTTGATTTTATATATTTAAACCTGTAGCCATTGGCTACTATTTATAGCGTATAACCTGTAGAACAGGTATTCAAGTTAAGCACGATTTTCACTCATTCGAAGGCTTTTCTTTGCCGCATTTGCACAGTTCCCACCCACCCACCCACTTATTTAGTGACATTTAAAAATCAAGGACTGCGCATTATGTAAAATGTTTTATTTCAGAAAGAAGTTTGAAGAATTTATGTATTTGTACGTGTAAATAAATGTAGCAAAATAAGCGCTTCCTTCACTAATCATGTGTTTTGTTATGATTGTAAATAATTTATGTTCGGTTGAGTGGAACGAATAAGAACATAATATACAGAGTTCTTAACGAGGTTACAATGTAGGTGGTCAACAAATAAACCATCAGATCTGCTTTCAACTTAATTTTAGTTTTAAATTTAGTAGTTTCCTATTTCTTTATACAGAGCTCTTCTTCTTAGGAGATTAAAATAGTCTAAAAATGGCCACGACCATCGAGCCCTCTTAATATTTAGATTCAAGGTTCCTCGACACACAAATATTTTATTTGATGGAAAAATAAAGAATCTTTTTTTTTTTTAAATATGCATGATTTCACAAAACAGAGAACAATATCGGCTTTGAATTATTTTATGTGAAATTTTATGTATGTTTTTAAGTAAAACGGAAAAAATGTTTTGACTGCGAACAAGGTATTTTAGATTTTATAGAATGGTCATTTGAGTAATATTTCCACCAGGCTGATATTCACTAACAGCAGCCATTAGCCCGTAGAAGCTAGCAGCCAGAAAGGAAAATCATCAAAGTACTGAGAGAACCCGTCTGTGTTTAATATAGATCAAATCAATATTGATGTGTGTCTATACGGGTCATAGGCTATGAAAATAATGTTATCTAAATTGTAGTCTTATTAAAAAATGGAAAAAAAAATCAACGCGTCGTATAAATTAATATGAAACTGTATGATTGTAAATATAAGACATGATAAAGTAATTTAAAAGGCGTATGTGGTACTGCTTTTGGGGTTTTCAACAATATTCGCTGTATATTCTTACCACATTACACATTTTTAGATACACGTTGTGAATTGAATGCGTAAGGTTCGGGGGAAAATCCTGACTTTTTAAAAATAAAGATAAAATGCAAACTTTACATTTTATTAGCCCCCTCCCCCTCCCTTAAAAAAATACAAAAAAAACCCCAAACAAACCAACAAACAAACAATCTACCGAACACAAAACAAGACACACATACCAAATAAAAAAAGAAAAGAAAACCCGAGCCCATCCAGTGTTGCAAAATAGTTTGTTTACATCAAAGTTAAACATGTTTGTGTTTAAAAAATTATTCTCGGGTCTTTTCACTTTCTCGGAAACAACATGTATCGAATATTAAAAAGACTTCGTATCATTACAAAAACAAGATAATCAGAGATCTAACATTGTGATTTTATTCTCATTAAAAAAATGGCCTGTCGAAGTCAAAAACGGCGAAAATATTAATCCTAAGGTGAAATTGAGATTATTTTGTCCCAGCCATGATTTGATGTGAACCTTTGAGGAAATACAATTACGACAATAAAAAGAATCCAATTAAATCACCTTTTAGCATTTTACAATGATATAGGAATGAAAGGCGACTGTGTTATTATATCCCTAATCTTTGAAGTGAATACGAACGGATAACATAGCAGTGTACGAGACCTATCGGGCTATTATTTCCCGGGCTGTAGTGGTACCACTAGATGGTCCCCAGGGTTTTGAGCTCATCTTAGGGGTTTATATCCCACTTGATTTTGATCACAAGAACTTAGAAACACTGGGGTTAGGTAGAGGAACTTTCTAAATATTTACAACGAGCGTCAGAGGGCTTCTATCTTATCTAAATGTGTCCATTTAGCTCACTAGCAACTTTGTCATTTTTTTAACTATTCACAACGATATTGTGGTAAATGGTGGGCCGTTATCTCCCTTTTTTAAAAATGTACACCAAACGAATTACAAGGCAGTGTAGGAAACCTATAGGGTTATTATTTCCAGGTCTCAAATTCAGGCTGTACGGGTACCACCAGGTGGTTCCGAGGGGTTTATATCCCCCTTGATTTTGATCACAAGACGCATTTATATTTCTTATCCAGGCAATATTTACTGCCTCCGAAGTTGTCAATGCTCGTACAAATTATTGATGCATTAATCATCTTGATATTAAAGAAAGTATGTCGATGATAAAATAAATATATTTTATGTTCGAGTACTCCCAGTACTTTGATGATTTTCCTTATTGGCCGTTAGCTTCTACTGGCTTAATGGCTGCTGTTAGTGGCTGCTAGCTTCAGCATAGTTATAATGCCTAGCAATGGAGTAAACTTTTCACAATTTTGGTTTCCTCATTAATTCTGGGTGATGCACTTGCATATCTAGTAGTTTGTAGTAGGGGAAAATCGTCAATGCAAGTATAATTCATGAACTATATCGAGTCTTCTCTTTCTTCGCCAATAAACAGAATTTTGTTTTATAGTGTCTTGTATCTCGAAATAATTTTAATGTGTTGTCACTCGTAATAATGAGATACATGTAAATGTAACTTGTTAAGATGAAAACCATATCCCGATACAATACGTCACTATCTTGTTATAACAGAAGGATTTTTATTTTCTAAGATATACCCCTTCTTTCACTTTAAGTTTCTTTTAATATGAAGTATAATTTCTGTTACTTTTTGAAAACTGCAGTAAAAATTACAATATTGATAAGACTATTTCACAAATAATAAAAAATTATACTGAAAAACTTAAATTTATAAGGGGGTCATTATTCTACAGGGGTCACTTTTCTTTATGTAGAGTGTGCTCATTTATATGAAAATGACACTTATTCTTCAGGCAAAAGGGTCATTTTTCTACGTAGAATAATGACCGGGCGAGGGGGGGGGGGTCATTATTCTACGTCGAAAAATGACCCCTGGTCATTATTCTACGGGGTCATCATTCTTCTTTACACCGGCAATGACAATATTTCATTTTTGCAACTTCAAGGCTGCTAATCAGAAACCCTTGACTAAGTTTTCTGAAAAGCATACAACACTCTTCTTGGGTTATTTGACTGTACAAAACAGATCATACAGGCAGTAATATTTATAAGGATAGCGATGCTTAAAATATAATTTCTCTTCAAAAACCAAAGTTTAATGGGTCATAATTTATTTTGTATTTATTTATTTATTGGAAAATAAAGCTCTTCCTAGATCCCAGATCTAATTCTCTTCATAGTTTTAAAAAAGTATTGAAAATTTGTCAATTTGTAGGCAACTACGATGCAAAGCCCAAACCTTTTTCGCACAGGAGCAGTCACAGCTGCATTTGAATTGGGGTGTTCAGAATATCTAACTAAACAGTGGATATTATATATATATATATATATATATATATATATATATATATATATATATATATATATATATATAGTTTTGCTGAACATATCAGGTCCCAATTGGCAGACAGTAATTACTGATATACTACAATAAATCCGGGATACCTTTATTAATCACGTGATATATCATATGCTAAAGGCACACATGTATGTATTTCTATACTTACTTGTATTGTATCGGGTTCGATATTCCAGTATTTCGGATCGGTTCGGGTTAGATTCGGGGGTGGGTGGATGGTTGTTATTTAGTGTTCAAATCGAAGTTTCCGGGTTGAGACAGTTTTGGCGGAATTTTGCATGTTGTGTTTATCTAGAAAATGCCAGTCAGTGCTTAAGTAATATTGGAAAAATAAAAAAATAAAGGTAAAATTTGACAAAAATAATTGTTGATTATTTGAAATGTGAATGTACTCTCTATGATAATTCATGGTTAATTAATTAAATTCTAGGTTGAAACAATAAACGTTATTACCCTGACGAGGACTATTGATCCTTTGTGAAACATGTATTAGTTATTTAAAGTCCATCCATATTGGTTAACATGACTTTATTAAGATGCGTGTGATCGGAACCCTTAACTGTGTTAAATTTTGTTTTTCAAATTTAAATGTATGCAATGCCTTACTAAACTATTCCCAATTGTCAACCAAAACTCAAATGTCAGTTGTGAAGTTAAAGGCAAAAAAAAAAGAGTTCACATTTGTTTGTTACGTAAACAAAGATCGGACCATATTTTTTTTTACATAAGATGTATGTACCGGTAAAAGCGTTTTTTATCTTTAGATTTTTCTCTCTGCAAATTAATTATGAGCATAATCTAACAGTTTCTAGTGTTTTTTATTTTGTTTCGAATTATGTGTTTTCTATTCAGCAACCTAGATGTAATCAAAAGCATTACAAGAGCCTTGTTTGTTTAATAAAGAATTATACACTCTTCATCTGGCTTATTACTTGACAACTTACGCTAAAACATTAGCTGATCTTTGGAATACCTTACTTACATGTAAACATTGAAAATATTAAAATATTTAAAGTAAAATTTGAAATATTAAAATCTTTAAAGTAATATTTAAAAACAATTCATGACAACACTCATTGTAAACAACTCCCATCCCAAACAATCGCTTTATTCCTCTTTAGTCAAAAATTATAAATAGATGCTGTCATTAGATAGTAATACCCGAACCAAGTGTTTGTACCAGTTTTAGTAAAAATGAAGGCCACATGCACATAATACACATGAGCAGCACTATATGCATGTGAAATTTAAGTTAATAATCTTTTCATTTTATGTAATAGAAAGTATGATATATATAATAATTACAAACTGAATTAAATTATGTCTCCTCCCTTCGGCTGTTGCCGGCTTAATTTAGATTTTCTACTACATCGTGCGCACGGATTTAGAGATGGGTTTATATTAATGCATCTAGTAAAATGACCACAAAATACACCTCGGACCCCAATCCCCCCACCCCCTGCAAACACAACTACTTGTATTACTTGCCCCCCCCCCCCCCCACCACACACACACAGTCCTCATAGATAAATAAACATCATACTATTTTGATAACAACGAAAGCCTGTACATGTAGTTCAGTGCGTTATAATCAAAATTCTTTCATAGTGACGTTTTATAATTTTAAATTTTTACAATACATGTATTTGGCAAAAAAAAAAAAATTTTTTTTAAATTTTTGGAATCTTAATAAGTAAAAAATTTGAAAGCCCCAGCAGCATTTGAACTCTCTACAGACACGTAGTTAACGCTCTAACCCATTGCACTTCAATGTCAAGTAACATTATTTTAGGGAAAATATTAAATTTATACTTTATTGTGTATTTCAATAGGGAGTATATCACAATATGCAGGTGTCCTGTACCACCTTAAAGCTGAAATGTGTGCTATACATAGTTATTTACCTAATAAAATAGTGCAAGGGGTTTTAAAGAATAAAGTCATGAAAATACATGCATGTTACAAGTAAATGATCTTTGTCCGAAGTTATGTACACAACACAGGTCTATATAGGTCGCATTTGTGGGTACTAGCTTTACCCAGCTCTTCGGGTAGATGGGTTTCACGTGGTGTACATACTGGTATGTGTTTTCCAAATGCACAATAGAATTAATTAAACGTTTCCTTTGTGATGATCAGCTAATGAGATTCATATTGTGCTCTAATTGGATTATCATAATGATGTTGACCAATATAGGTAAGCATAATACATGTACCTGGTAGAACTAGCACAATATTATGAGACATTGGCATACATAAGTATTACTTTCACTTTCTAAATAAGTGATCTCCCTTTGCCAGAATACTGTATCATCATCTTTTAATATTTATCAATAAATTAGCTCATCATTGTTACCTATCCTATCACATTTGTACAGTTTCCGTCATTTTAATTGCAATTATATATTTTAAGAAAACTGTCTGCCTTTGGTTTATTTGTCATATTTCCAACGAAAATTATGCTCCAATTTTACTTGAGGAACAAACATGTTTGGGTATAACTTATCAAAAAAGTTATGTCATAGCGTTAGTTTTGCCTTAAAAGCAACTGTGATATTTTCAAGTAAATAAAACATTAAATATCTGAAATATGCCACTATTTTCTAAATTATAGGAAATTCCTTGTCCAACTGCACTTTCCAAGAGGATTTCAATGTTCCATGTTGGGCCCCTGTTAAGGGGGTCGGATCTATCCTAAATGAAAGCTAACATACAATTTTCTTGTTTTCAATTTATTCATAGGGAAATGTACTTTTAAAAAATCAATAGCATCCGAAAAGTGAAATGTAGGTTGTTTTTTTTTTCATGAATGAGCATAATACAACCTAAGTAAAGTTAACTTGATCGCCTGTAAGTCAGTTTTGATATCAGCTGGCAATTAGCACTTTGATTTTTTTAATGATCAAATTTGTAAATTTTATCTATGAGAAATTGAGAAGAAATTGTTCAGTGTTTGTAGTTTTTAATCCATCATAATATTTGGCGATTTGAGATTATGATTTCAAAATGAACCTAAGTATTTACGCGTACATGCAATTATAAGTCAATGTGTTGACAGAGTTTCCATAACTAATCCTGCTCTTAAAATTTTCGTATATATCGTTCCTTGATGAATTATGGTAATTTCAATGATATATCTCTGAATGATTTTGTTTTTTAATCGTTCACTTCAACTGGTTTGTTCAGATTAGATATTAAAAAAACCTGCAGAAGCCTAACATTTCTCTAATCATTTAGTACCTGAGTTTGTCGTATTCTAGTACATGTATTAATATTTTATCATAATACCTTTTTTGGGGGTTGTAGAATAATAAGTTGAATATTGTCACAGAACATGATATCTTATATTAAAATGCTATGTAAATAGAAACATTTGATCTCCTTTTTATTATCTAAAAGGGTTAATGCATCTTATATCCTAAGCACACCTTGCTTGATAATGTTTAAAGACAACAATGCAAACACGCAACCTGTTTGTCGCCCGTTGAATATGCCGACCCCAGCATTGAGAACTGTGGAAGTTTCGATCAAAACATGCATAATTTTGATCGGAAATGCTGATTGGTTATAATAATGAGGAAGTTATATTTGAGATTGAATGCTCGATTATATGTTTATTAATTTTAATATATTAATTTTACAGACAGAGACCAAGATTGAAAATGCTAAAGTTGATGTGTTTGTCGGGAATTCTATGTGTCTTTTATTTCGTTGTATGTGGAGCTCCAACGTCCAGATCTAGACGTTGCCAAAGATAAAATGTCAAAATTAAACGTTAAACAATGACTTTGTTAGCACTGTGACTTCTTGTATCTAATACAAAAACATTTGCATGACTCTGCATCTAGATTTCGTAGAATTTCTTACACGGTAAGTAGATATTGGCGTTGAGTCTAAATGTACTTGTGTATAAAATTTAAGTAGAGATGCGGTGTGTCGTAGAAATAAACCAAATGTAAATCCAGTGATGTTTCAATTGGTTAAGACACCGTATTCATTTAAAATGGCATGGATACATTCTTAGCTGATTTTTTTTTCTATTTTTAATTTTTAAAATCTTTAAAATGCTTCTTACTTACACCCATTGCAGCCTTTCCAAGCAGGAAATACTTTAAAATCATAAATCGGTTATGAATACCTTAAATATCAAATAATATATAAACAAAATGAATTTGATTTACCTTATTTGTATTAGATTCCAAAGCTTCACAAAAGTCCTTACAAACAGAGATATATAGCAGGTTCCAGTCAATGTTCTACCAAACCTCTCTCTTTACTCCTTACTAAAATTCTTACAGAAGCTAAGGAGAAGCTTCACGTGTACTGTACAACAATATTCTCCAGAAGTGGTGTGAATCAGATGTGGATACTAAAAAACTCTAAAGAATTATTAGAAACTTTTAGGTCACAAAATCTTTTCAAAATCAATAGCATCAAAACGTACGATTTTTCAACGCTTTATACAACCATTCCCCACGACAATGTAAAATCTAGACTTTTTGATAATATCGACAGTTGTTTCTTCAATAAAAATGGAAGTCGTAAAAAAGCTTACCTTGTCATTGGAAACCTAAAAAACCATGCTGATTGCACACACAAGTACCCTGAAGTTGACATCAAAAAGATGCTTGAGTTTCTGATAGACAACATCTATGTAGTTTTTGGAAATCAAGTCTTCCAACAATCTGTTGGAATTCCCATGGGTACCAATTGTGCCCCATTGTTAGCAGACCTATTTTTGTATTTTGTATTCTTATGAAGCAGAATTTATTCAAAAACTTGTACGTGAAAAAAATAAATCACTCGCTGTTGCCTTCAACTCAACATTTAGGTATATCGACGACGTATTATCAATTAACAATTGTTATTTTCATACTTACGTCGACTCGATATATCCCAGTGAACTTGACATAAAAGATACCACAGAGTCAGCGTCATCTGTTTCATATTTGGATATTTTACTGGAAATGGACATTGATGGTAACCTAACAACAAAACTTTATGATAAACGCGATGACTTCAATTTTTCTATAGACAACTTCCCTTACTTATGTAGCAATATACCTACATCACCTGCGTATGGTGTTTTTGTCTCTCAGTTAATTCGATACGCAAGGGCATGCTCTTCGTATGAACAGTTTCTGAGACGAGGCAAGCTCCTGACAAACAAGTTGATAAAACAGGACTATCAACAGTCTCGTTTAAAGACATTATTTCTTAAATTCTATGGTCGATACAACGACCTTGTCAGCAAATACAATCTTCCACTAAGTCGCATGCTGACTGACGTTTTTCATACTTATTGTTAAACCATCATTAATTACCTAATTGTCTACGGACTTTTGCGGTTTTTATTTTCCCGATTACGACAAAGAGCACACGGCGGGTGTGACCAGTCAGCAGAGGATGCTAACTCCCCCATGGCACCTGATCCTACCTCTATCTGGGAGGTCCGTGTTGCTCTGCTTTGAATTTGTATTTCGTTGTATGGATTTTTGAGATGGTTGACGGTTTGTTATTGTTATTGGAGTAATTTTAATGGTCAGTCAACATTTGAGTGTCAGTTGTCAGATTATATGAAAGATTCAGAGCTTTACAATTCTTTGTTATGTAATCAAGGCTTGTGGCATGGTTTAGTTTACGTTTGTTAAACAAGCTAGTAAAAGTCCTGTTTCAAGAAGATTTTTTTTCTTTGCTAGTTTGTAATGAACACAATCAAACAGTATCTAGTGTTTGTCGCATGCAAGTATATTGAGACCTTGTATTTTCTATTCAGCATTCAAAGGGTAAAACATTTTCGTTAACACATCCAAGCTCCGTATCTCGTTTACTAAACTTTACGAATGTCTCTTCAATTTTTGTTGATTATTCGAAATACCCTAAATGATGGATTTTAAAAATCGATCCGTATTTGTACCATTGGCAAAGAAAAAGTTTATGTGAAGCAGGTTTAAATCAGTGAAAATGATAAAGCATTGGTAAATTTTGAAAATAAAATGTTTGAGAAACGAAAAGTTTCACAAAAATATTTTCACTAGAAATTATAGCGAAGCAAAATTAAATAAAATTGTTTAACTTTAAAAACGTACGATCTCCTTCCCCCTTCCCCTTGCTATTAGATTTACATTTAGAAGGACTGTGAACATTTATAAAAAATGAATTCCAAAAATGTAAATTTTAAACTTTATAACCACAGTAATACATGCTTGTATCTTGGGAAGTTTTAAAAATACACTAACGCTAAAAATATAAGCCTGACTTATTGAAGTTTTGCGTCAAGATTACCTTTACATAAACAGTAGTAGGTTGCAGGGTATTTTTATCCACGAAAAACTTTTTGATTACTTCAAATACATGTATGTCACACATCAAACTTAAATTATCTAAGAATGCAATGCATTGTCAAACATAAAAGGAAAAAAACCCTAGATTATTACAAGTATTGTAGTTGTTCTGTCTAAAAGGTTAGTCACACAAAACAAATGTAGTTTATTATCAATTCTATGTAAGAATCAAAGATTTAAGATGTCTGGCCACGCATAGTCACCAGATTTTCTTATATTTCATACATGGACACAACAAGGTGTAAAACGCAAAAAGACACTAAAAGTTGGTTGCTAGGGGTAACTGTTGCCATGGTAACCGAGGTTAAAGATGGAAAAATAGCAAAACTTGCCAACTAAAAACCCATATTAGAAGTTTTTTGCCCACTAATTTAATGTATCAATAATTTGCGGTTATTTTAAAAGCCGAAATGGGAAACTATTAAATTTTTACATCCTTAACAATGTCAATGCAATATATATTTTATTATTATCGGCCGCAGGGGCGGCAATCTAATTAAAATTAGATGTTAGATCCGCTCGCTTACTCGCTACACAAACATCTAACAACATCCCATGCAGAGTCACGTCAGTGTGACCTTTCAAATATGAATAAACATTTCTGAATTATCCAATCAGATTCGTGTTTCTAAAATCAACTCGGTTGAAGTTTCAAATTGGCGTCCGAAGAAGTGCTTCAGTTATTCAACGTTAAAAAGCTTAAAAAAGAACAAGAAGAGATATTGGGGTGCATTTTGGACGACATTTCTGAAGAATTTCCTTCAAACGCCCGCGTTACACCCTTCGAGATCCGATCTTTCGGTTACTTTCCGTATACAATCTATCCTTTCTGTGTTTAGTTTAAGTTTAACGTTATTTTGATAGAACTTGTGAATAATATCAGTCCCATCAGCTGTCTTTTCGTATTGGACAAACGAAAATCCACATATAATGCAGGCATCTCCTAAAACACAAATTTTCCTCGCTGTCATGGGCTGTGCCATTTTTGTTTTTCTTTCGCTTTGAACACCTCGGTCATCTACGTATGTCGATAAAAAAAGCAGAGGAGTTCTTTGCCCTCAGCCAAAGATTTGGAGTCGTGATTTCATTGGCTAACTGAAAGGTCACACTGACGTGACCCTGCATGGGATGTTGTTAGATGTTTGTGTAGCGAGTAAGCGAGCGGATCTAACATCTAATTTAAATTAGATTGCAGGGGCGGCCGATCTATTTGTACGCAGCTATGTTAAGGCTGTCCGAGGTTAAATTTATATCGGAAAACTATACTGTTTTTATTATCGAATAAACACTTTAACCGGGCGATTATCTTTAAATCTTTGTTACATTAATAGACAGCGATATCCAACAATATATTTGATGCATTTTTGTGACGTCATATGTTGTTCTTAAGCAAGTGACGTGCGTATCCTAACACAGCGTATGATCTATATAAATCGCATCGGCGCAAGTGATAAATGACATTAAATCAAATATATTTTTATTAAAAATCCTTCGATAAGTAATGTATTTTGCAGTTCTTGCTGGGGGTTCATATAAATATTTCGTTTATTTGAAATATTGTCAAAACTTTGCGTCCCATCATCGAAATTAGGCACATTTTTACTTTTTGAGCTCGAATTACACAATATTGGGTTAATTGGTAGGTTTCCCCCAGCATGATTCACATTAGTACTTATTTTCTCTACCAGTTTCACGCAAAAAATACAAAGATTGAATTGATCTTTCACTTGCGGCAGACTGTTTTTTACATGCATAAAAATATCTCCATTCATTAGTTTACGCGTAGCAGGGCGAGTCTTTAAAACCATTAGTTTATAAATAGTCATTTACCTAATACGAGGCTTTAAAACTGGCGATTTTTTATACTAAGTAATGATAATATTGAATTTAGTATTACTTATGGAACGCCTCAACTGCCTTATGTGAATAAACTTCATTATGTGATGGTACTTTAACATTACGTGATGGTACTTTAACATTACGTGATGATACTTCGACATTACGTGATGGTACTTTAACATTACGTGATGGTACTTGAACATTACGTGATGGTACTTTAACATTACGTGATGATACTTCGACGTTACGTGATGGTACTTTAACATTATGTGATGGTTCTTTAACATTCTTCATTATATGATGCTACTTTACTATGCGGTGGTTCTAAAAATAGGGAAGCGTCGCATCGGGATTGAAATACATGTACGCCAAATCTCTAAACACGTGGATGCCTGTAAAAAAAATTTTAACATTGGGCTGATTCTCTGTTTTAGAAATTGATCAGATAGGACTAAGGTCCACTGAGACTAGTTTAGATCAACAAATACTTTTGTTTGATTAAGTGTTGCCTTAAACTTTTAAAAGGGTCATTTTAAAATTTAAAGAATGGCTGCTTGGTGAGACCATTTGGGCTCCCCATCAGCGCATAAAAATCAGGGGGTACGAAAAGTCCCCCAGGGGATTTTTGGTCAAAAAATGTGAACCCAATCATTTGGCGCTTGGTCAGAGTGGACTGCTAAAACTTTTAATAGCACCTAAACAAAGACTTCTGTAATTTATGTTAGAGATTGGACTTATGGGGATTGACGGGCTCTCCCTGTATAGGAGTGGGCAATGTAACAGGCACGTAGCATCAGCCTCCCCCCTTAGGATCCTTAAGATTTTCATGATTTTGGGAAGTTGTCTTTTTTCTTTTTTTTTTTTTTTGCTTGTCAAGATTTTTAGGATGAGTCTGCCCTCCACCTTTCTTTCAAAAACGATGCTACGTGCCTGTGTAAGCACTGATTTATTCAACAGTACAGTTACTGTTAAAATCAGATTCAACAGCAATGGGGGCAGATGCTACGTGCCTGTTACATTGCCCACTCCTACACAGGGAGAGCCCGTCAATCCCCATAAGTCCAATCTAACATAAATGACAGAATTCTTTGTTTAGGTGCTATTTAAATTTTTAGCAGTCCGCTCTGACCAAATGATTGGGTTCTGAATGCACATTTTTTAACCAAAAATCCCCTGGGGGACTTTTCGTACCCCCTGATTTTCATGCGCTGATGGGAAGCCCAAATGGTCTCACCAAGCAGCCATTCTTTAAAATTTAAAATGACCCTTTTAAAAATGTAAGGCAACACTCAATCAAACAAAAGTATTTGTTGATCTAAACTAGTCTCAGTGGACCTTAGTCCTATCTGATCAATCTCTAAAACAGAGAATCAGTCCAGTGTTAAAAAAACTTTATAGGCATCCAGGTGTCTAGAGTTTTAGCGTACATGTATTTCGATCCCGAGGCGACGCTTCCCTATTTTTAGAACCATCGCATAGTAAAGTAGCATCATATAATGAAGAATGTTAAAGTACCATCACGTAATGTTAAAGTACCATCACATAATGTTAAAGTACCATCACGTAATGTCGAAGTATCATCACATAATGTTAAAGTACCATCACGTAATGTTGAAGTACCATCACGTAATGTTAAAGTACCATCACGTAATGTTAAAGTATAATCATATAATGAAGTTTATTCACATAAGGCAGTTGAGGCGTTCCATAATTACTAGTATTTAAAACAGCGTCTATGTAAAGGAACCACGCAGTTTAATAATATTCAGTAAAATTCACTTATTTCGTTACGATACATTCCCTGAGAACTATCGAAAGGAATGCAGATCGTGACGTCAAAGTTAATTATGACGTCATATCGTATGAAGTTCAGACAAGTGACTTTCTACACATCAATTCGGGCAGCCTTAACATGCCGCGTAGTTGTGTTAGAATGTGCACATGGGGAACTGAGACGTTATTATTCCTACTTCTAAAGAAATATTTTATTTGATTACAATCGTAAAATTCCGATTTATATTATTTTTTAAAAATGTTTTTAATTGAGTTTTACTTGATTTCTAAAAAATACTTTCTTACTTACTTTTATTGTATATAAATTTGTAAATTTATTTAAGTTTTTATATTTAAACAATGAATGTTCCAAAGGAGAGGAGTGTATAAGATATAAAAGCAACTCGTAATGAATGCGAGATTCCGGATAGTACGTCATTAAAAACGATAAAAAAGAATGAAAAGACGGAGTAAAAAAATGCAGATGTTTTACATTCAATTTACGTTTTGTTCTTCATTATTCTGCATACTTAAAAACAACCATATTATATTGTATTTTGTATTTTTGAGTTTGCAACAGCATGCAGCATCTTTTGCTAAAAAACAAAAAAATCGGCATCGTCACGTTCTTTAACTGAGTAAATTATGAAAAACAAAAGTGCATTTAAAAATCACATAGTTTGATTAAAGCAAACGATTTCAAATGCTTACATTTAAATGACATTTTAATTTTTTTTTTTTCAAAAATATGTCCACACATTCCGTACATTGGGAGGATGTCAAAGAGTTATTGCCCTTTCCTCAAACTTCTATCTTGCAGCTTTGAATTAAAAAAAATGCATCGGTTGAGAATTAGGACAATATTTTTTTTCTTTCAATCTTATGAAAATAGACAAGCAATCTTTTTCATTTTACAAGTTTTGTTTATTGTTTACAAATGTTGTTTAAAAAATAAACTTCAGCAAAAAATACATGTAGGTGTGTATTTCTTTTACTCGTATGCACATCATTTAAAGTGTTTAAAGGAGGCTCATTACACCCATTTCAGTTTCATTATAGCACTACTTTTTATGTACATTTCAAATGGAGGCTACAATGCTATAAATATTTTTGTTTAATGCATTTTGCTAAAAATAACAAAGCTTCATGATATTCAATATTATTTTTTTTTAGAAATAGTAGTTTTCTCTTTCAAACTGCAATTTGCCTCCTTTAACAGTTTGCGGTCGATTTGATGCTTTGCATCAATACTTATCTTGTAAAAATTTAGATCCGTTGCTATGGTAACAAGGCCAAGAAATAGGAAAAACTGAGAAATTAAAGATTATTTTGATCTGCTTCTAATCCTGATTTAAGAATTTTTAGCGATTGTTTTAGTTGAAACTTGTAAAAATATATCTCAATTTTTATTATATACAACAGAAAACTTTGTTATGCAAGAGAGAAATGTTGTTGCTATGGAAAATAAGTTGCATAGAAAATAACACAGAAATTCTTACTTTTTGAAAAATACATAGCAGCGGGAGTTATTTTAAGAAAATATCAGATTTTTTTTCAATTGTCAATAAAGTTTAGGACATACTTGATTTTTTCTCACCAATTGATTTCTTATATTTATTCATTATATTTGAATATCATCTATTCAAATCTGCCTGAAAATATTATAATTTACCTTATTTTACCTGTTACCATAGGAACGGTTCTTTTTTATATTTAAATTCTAAATTGCATAATCATTATAGCGTTTACCAAAAAATCTAAGATTTGCACTTTTTATTCAAATTAAATGACGAAAACTTATTTTTAAATTTCTGTTTAGTAACCATGGAAACGCTTTTAAAATATGCGTTTCTCCATGATTTTTTTTTCTTTTGAAAACTGACAATTATTTTTGATACTATATTCTACCTTAGAAACCCCAAGTTGCGCTCATTACTCACAATATGTTCTCAAAAAAACATTAAAATGCCATTTTTACATCTTTAACCTCTGTTACCATGGCAACGGGACCACATAGCAACAAATAAATTGTGTTAGGCTTTTTTATTCATCAAAGTCTATCAAATTGTCAAGTAAAAGGAAAATCCGTGACTATGCGTGGCCACCGAATTTTGATTCTTACATAGAATTGATCTTATTTCGTAGGGCGGAAAACACACAAAGACACATAAATTCTCTCCCACTTAAGTTAATTTCATATGATGAATATTTACTAGATCAACTTTAAAAAAATCTTAAATCTCTCTCTCTCTCTCTCTCTCTCTCTCTCTCTCTCTCTCTCTCTCTCTCTCTCTCTCTCTTATTAGTATATGTAAATATCTTCAAAATTATTACACAAATTCAGTTTCTATAGTTTTTACAGTTATTATATTGTTAATTTTAACAGTTCAGAGGTGTGTACACAAAACATAAACACTCCACCAATTTGAAAGGCACAAAGGAGTTACATAGCCGTCCAGATACATGTAGGCTGGTTTTTGTACAGAACGAAATGATCTGTGGGGACTGGCTATGCTTGGAACGCTGGACGATGTTGAAGTGGTCGATAATGGTAGAGTCAAATCGGTCACGGATTCACCGTCCAATGCTTTAAATGTAGGAATTTCTTCGACGGTTACTGGGGTATACGTATATTCGCTTCTATCAGAATTGTCTGGTTCCATAGATAGTTTAAAATGTCGCTGTTTGATATGATCGACATGTCTTCGTTTAATTCCTCAGTTTGGTAGTGCGACATTGCATGATACCCGTCGTATATTTTGTGTTACTTTCCCACATTTCCACTGTCGACTTGGGAAACGTTTCAAAATAACAGTATCTCCTACCATATATGTTCGTCCTTTTGTGATGAGTTTATGATGATGCTTGAATTTCTTCTGTCGATTTATTACTTGTTCTCGAATTTCGAGTTTGACGTAGGTCTAGCTTTGTTCGCAATTTGCTATTCATGTGGAGTTCTGCTGGGATTACATTAGTCGTGGTATGTGGAGTCGTTTGGT
Source organism: Magallana ariakensis (assembly GCA_020458035.1). NCBI lineage: Eukaryota > Metazoa > Mollusca > Bivalvia > Ostreida > Ostreidae > Magallana > Magallana ariakensis. The sequence goes on from CM035820.1 coordinate 566,663, forward strand.
AGTCTCACAAAAACCTTTTTAATTTGGTCACTAGTGATCCAAGGCCTTTATCCGTCTTATTCATTTTTTTCTTTAAAATTCTAACTGCCCGCTCAGCCAGCCCATTGGATGCTGGGTGGTATGTTGAGGTCTTCACATGTAAAATACAAATCTCCGATGCTAGACGTAAACTTCATGACTTGTAAAACAGGTCCCATTGTATGTGACAAGTACTCCAGGAATTTCATGCGTTGCAAATGCCTGTCTGAATTTTTTGATGGCCACTTCAGATGTAAAAGTAGATGTCTTGTAGACCTCAATCCAATTGATATAAGCGTCAATTAGGATCAAAACCATGGATCCCATAAATGAAAAGTCCTGCATAATCTGCATGTATTCTAGACGATCTGGCCATTTCCAGGGGTGCAATGGTGTCACTGTCGGCATGGCGCTTCGTGTCTAGCAATCTTCACATCCCCGTACTTTGGTCTCAATCCCAGTGGGCACGCAACGTTGTTTCAACGTTGAGGAATGGTTGAAATCAAGTTGCAACGTTGATCAACCATTATTCAACGTTGATTCAAAGTTGAGGTGTCAACGTTGAAACCCAAACCATATCTCAACGTTGATTCCACGTTGAAGACCCAACATATTTTTAACGTTGAAGACATCAACCACTTTTCTACTTTGAAAAAACGTATTAATAAATGAAACTCAACACATATCTCAAATTTAAAACTCCCTTTTTTTCTTTTTATTTAGCTTTTACTAATATTTTATCAATTGTTGAAGCATAACATAATGTGTTCTACAAATATTAATTTTAATTTGCATGAATTTATATCTATATTATTTGATTTCCAATAAAATTTTTATATTGTTGTATTATCCAATTTCAATATCAATGATTTAAAAAAAATGAAATGTTAAATAATATTTGGGAGTTGATTTTAATCAACTCTCCTATGCAGTTACTCGGGCAAACCGAAAGTGAAACAGTGTTTGGACCTAAGCACAAATCAACACCGCTGACAACATTTAGTTCTAATCGATAAATTCGATGTAATGTGTTCTAACGCATTGTTTTTCAAAGAAACTTATTTATAGATACATTGTAAAATTCAGATTTTAAATGGTACTAACAATTTAGACATTTTTTGTAGTCGTACATTGTATGTATTCATACGCCAGAGTTCAATATAGTCTAGTTCAACCAGACGCTCGGCTGTCTTCGTAAATCTCCGACAAGAATATAGTCTCTCTTGCTTGTCGGAGATTAACGGAGACAGCCGAGCATCTGGTTGAACGAGACTAGAGTTCAATATTGCTTGGATCCATACAATTTCTCTGAACTATTTCGACTACTGATATGTTGTTTAATGAAATTAATTCTTTGAATATTACACAACATGATTCATATTGGCTTTTCACGAAATTCCTGTTGGAGAATTCATAAAGTGGGTAATTCAAATACATATGGAAAACAACTTGCAGTGCAAAATAACATATCGTTGATTTTAAAATAAATAATAATCGATGAAATCAACTCCCGTCAGTACTTCAGTACTTTGATTTCATGTTACATTCTAAAACAAAAGATTGTTTTGATTCAAGAAATTTCAAATTGAGCTCTGCCTACAGCAAGTGGCTAATTGCATTAACTAGGTCAGTGATAAGGGGATGCGGACCTATCACTACTGCAAGCACTGCTGATCTTGGGAGTTATGCAATTTATCAGGCAGCTTTATGTCAGCTTGACCGCTAAATACACTAGTGGGAACAAATTCAAATCTAAGATACACCTCGTGCAGTCACTACACGGATTTGAAGTACAGTAAAATGCCGGGATTTTAGCGTTTGGACTATTGTGACTATTTAATATTTTACATTGGAAAATTTTGGGAGTTGTTTGATGAATTAGAACAGTCTGCAGAGTACAAATGATGAACTAATTATTGTTGATTCTACGTTTTGTGTTGACATTCTTTGTTCAAATCATGGAAAACAAGCATGGCTACCATTTGGTTTCTTTGTGTTCATTTTCCTACAGCCTTATGTAAAACATTATCAAATGCCAAATTCAACTTTTAAACGAGGTCTTTATACACAAGCTGTTTAGCGAAGGATGTGCTGGTATATTACTAGGATTTAAATGAAGGGCGACTTTTTATACCCCCTGCAAACGAAGTTTGGGGGGTGTATAGGAATCATCCTGTCTGTCCGTCCGTCTGTCCGTCTGTCTGTGCAAAATTCGTGTCCGGTCCATATCTTTCTTATGGAGAAATATTGGAAGTTCCTATTTCATACAAAGATTGCTTATGACCTGAGGGTGTGTCATGACCTTGACCCAAGGTCATTTGGGCAAGGTCAAGGTCACTGGCAGGAAAAGTACAAAATTCGTGTATGGTCTATATCTTTCTTATGGAGTAACATTAGAAGTTCTTACTTCACACAAAGATTGCTTATGACCTGAGGGTGTGTCATGACCTTGATCCAAGGTCATTTGGACAAGGTCAAGGTCACTGGCAGGAAAAGTATAAAATTCGTGTCCGGTCCATATCTTTCTTATGGAGAAACATTTGAAGTTTTTACTTCATACAAAGATTGCTTATGACGTGAGGGTGTGTCATGACCTTGACCCAAGGTCATTTGGGCAAGGTCAAGGTCACTGGCAGGAAAAGTATAAAATTCGTGTCCGGTCCATATCTTTCTAATGGAGAAACCTTGGAAGTTCTTACTTCACACAAAGATTGCTTATTACGTGAGGGTGTGTCATGAACTTGACCCAAGGTCATTTAGCAAGGTCACTGGCAGGAAAAGTATAAAATTCGTGTCCGGTCCATATCTTTCTTATGGAGAAACATTGGAAATTCTTACTTCACACAAAGATTGCTTATGACCTGAGGGTGTGTCATGACCTTGAACCAAGGTCATTTGGGCAAGGTCAAGGTCTGTGGCAGGAAAAGTGCAACATTTGTGTCCGGTCCATATCTTTCCTATGGAGAAACATTAGAAGTTCTTACTCACACAAAGATTGCTTATGAACTGAGGGTGTGTCATGACCTTGACCCAAGGTCATTCGTGCAAGGTCAAGGTCATTGTTTTAAAAAATGCTTTATTCCTGTCTTGTATTAATGGAAATTATTAGAAGGTAAAATTTGACAGAAAGCTTGCATGTGTCTGGTCATATAAAATTAATTGTTAGATTATCATTCCCACCTGCCCATCTGGAAATTTCCCGCCCTGATGTATTTTATCTTTTTTTTTGTGGAAAAAAAAAATTCGGAAAAAATCGGGCTCGGGATACCAAAAATTCAAAACATTTAATGGCTGTTTGACATGTGGATTATGGTTTGATTTCAGTCATGTTTGTTATCATAAGGATGCAAATGTCTTCATGCATTCACAGTTAAGTTGAACATATATATGTACTCATATTAGCATTAACAATTTAAAAAAAATTGAGCAGTTGTTATTGATAGGACATGAACGGTTAATGAGATAGCATCCATCATTTTCTATAAACGAAAAATACTTGAGTTATGATTTTTTTTCTTTAGCGGGGGATATCAATCGTGAGCTTGCTCACAGTACCTCTAGTTACATTTGGATCTTATCTTCTTTTTTTCAATAAAGTGTCAAACACATAAAACACATAAAACAGCACAACATAATCAAACATATTTATATGAGCAACATTTTACGAACAAAGTCACTTAATTTTAACTTTTTTTCAACGTCATATTAACATATTTTAAACCAACTTTCAACATTATTTCTACATTGAATCAATGTTGAATTTTGACGTTGAAACAACGTTACATTTTCAACGTTGCCTCAACTTTCATATGCAACCTTATTTCAACGTTGATTCAACGTTGATGCCTGACGTTGAAACAATGTTGTTTCAACGTTGAAATGCCCGCTGGGAATGGCTTCATCAATTCCTGGCCCCAACAAGTAGCTCCCTGCCAGGTTTTTCATCCTGATTATCCAAGAATGCCCCTTATGCAAGAAATCCAATAATTTCTCTCTTCCTGGTTCCACAATCACCACACGACTTCCCCAAAGAATACATCCTTCATGTGCAACAAGTTCGTTTCGTCTGCAAAAATAAGCACGAAATTTTTCATTTTTATTCTTCTCTTTCTATCCATTCTGTATAAAATATGTCAATTGACGCAGTGGTGGGTCCAACTGTGTCCATTCTTCAATTTCTTCAGCATGTACAGGTGTACGTACTGTTCAAGTGTTTAATGGGTAAAATGGTCTTCTCGATAAAGGTACATCAACACTCTCCTTGTGTGGAAGGCGACTCAAACAATCTGCATTACCATTTTTCTCATCCTCCTTGTACAATATTTCATACTCGTATCCTGCCAGAATGAAAGCCCATTTCTTAATTCGATCTGCAGCCATGGTTGGAATGGCTCGGTCAGGTTTAAACAGCCCAAATAACGGTTTGTGTTCTGTATACACAACATATTATTGACCATACAGGTACTGGTGAAGGTGTTTCACTCCTCCTTTTCAATTGAGGGTAGTTCTTTCTGCTGGAGCAAGGGTTTGTGACACATAAACTATTGGCTTTTCTCCCATCCTTCTGTAATGTGTGACAATTGTGTTTGGTTGAATCGAAATGAATCAGTGTTGATGAAGATCTCAAAAGGTTTTTTTTACTCCTATCTTGCTTTTGACTGTTTAGGAGCCCAAAGACCTTGCGACATCTTTACGTAAGAGTTCATGTAATGGTGCTAATACGGTTGTCCGATTTGGTAAGTAGCAACCATAGCAGTAAAGCATTCCATGAAAAGCCTGAAATTCGTTGACGTATTAGGTTCAAGTAAGTTCTTGATCAATTGCACCTTGTCTTCAGTTGGATCTCTACCATACTTATGCTTTATGCGATGACCAAGGTATGTAACGTCATCTGCCAAGAATACACACTTCTCTCTTTTCAGTCGAATTCCAGCTGCTTCCAACCACTGTAACACTTGTTCAAAATTTCGTAAATGTTCACAACTGGTTTTCCTGTCACGAGTATATCATCTAAATGAACAATTACACTGGATATGCCCTGGATCAGGTTTTCAATACTTCTCTGAAATATGCCAGGAGCAGATGAGAGTTTAAAAGGTAGACGATTGTACTGGAAAATCCCCTTATGGGTGTTGATAGTGGTGTATTTTTGGATTCCTTATCTAAGTGCTGATAGGTTTGACTTAGGTCGAGTTTGGAAAGATGTTTGCCACTCCTAATATTGCAAATAGATGATCCGTCTTTGGTTTGGTATAGGATAGTTGTCAAGCTTCGAAACTCTGTTTACTGTATGTGACTTTATAATCACCACAAATACGTACGATCTTGACACTCTTTTCTTTTGTTAAAATATGCGTTTTCCACCCTGAAAGGTCTATTGGTGTAATAGTTCCTTCACGAACCAATCTGTCGAACTCATGTAAAATTTACTTTTTCAAGGCAAAAGATGGTGAACGACTTTTAAAGTTTCTCGGCTATTTTTTAAAAGTCAACATATATTTTGGTTTTTACTCCTTGGGCTGTTCCATTCCTTTCTTAAACACAACTTCAAACTTTTTCAGAATCTGTCTACATCAGACTGCACATCTGTTTTAATCTGAAATACTTCATCCCAGCACATTGTAATGACATCAAGCCAATTACGGCCAAATAAACACGGTGTCTTCCCTTTGACCACTTCCGCTTTCAAGTCATAATGTTTATCTTTGTAGGTCAAAATATATTGTAATGTTCGTTGAATGGAATTAATTTCCTCAGTGCAAGACGCAATTTTGTACATGAAGGTTTTAAGTTCAACCGAGAGTCATACAAAATGTATTTACATAAGGTCTTGTACACTTTCTTCACTAATCACGGTCTTACTGGCTCCTGTATCCAACTCCATAAACTGATCTACTCCATTCAATGCTAAAGGCACACGATATGGTGGCTGACTGCCCGACTCCATCATATGATACAAGGTATTCTCAGTGTGTCCTCTTCTTCATCAGGTGTATTACATACATTGTGCACATTTTCCCATCTGAAATGATCCCTTGGTTTGTTACCCAAAATGGCCTATCGAGTTTCCTCTTCCTTTTCATCGATTAGCGACTTGGTTGGCCTTCCTTTTCCTGAACCCTGTTGCAAAGTTCAAACAAGTGACAATAATAAATACTGTGCTGGATAATTATGCCAGTGCCAAGGTAGCATTTTCCCACTCGTCTAACCTGCATGTATCGAAAAATTAAAATTTGCCATATGATACACCATTGCTTAAAGAGTTTATAACCATTATAACCACCTTTGAGGTTAAGGTATCTCACCAGTCAGGTGAGATATTTACCTTAACAAATTCATACAGTAATATAACTTTTCTTATAGGAAAAACAATTTTCCTATAGGATATTTCGAATTTCCTACCGTAATAAAAAGACTTCCTATAGCATTTAAATTCCGACAGAATTTGAACAAAACTCCCATACGATTTTACGATCCGATAGGGTATCTTAATAACCTATAAGAATACTACCTGTCTAAATCAAATTTCTACAGGAAATACATTTCTTCAATGGGAAATATAATTCCTTTCGGGATAATTATTTCTCCTATAGGAATTATTATTTTCCTATGGGATATTAACTTTTAAAGGTAAAAAATCTCACTTGTCAGGTGAGACACACAAAAAGCAAAGTAGTTATATACTCTCCAGACAATTGTCTATCATTTGGTTGGTATGGATTTTTACGAAACTGCATCTTAAGCAATTGCAAAAAATGCCAACTCGGCACTGGCATAATTATCCGGGACAGTGTTAATAACACTTTATACTACTTTTGTTTTTGTTTATTTTTGTGGTTTTTCACCATCACTTACTGTGCTTACCGTTTTAGCATGTTCAGTTCCACTCTGTAGACCAAGTATTCCCTTCGTTGCAGCACACGCTTAGCAAATTAGACCTTTTTTTCCCGCCTTTTCGGTTTCACCGATGTCATATGCTATGAAATAATGTCCCAGACGCTCACAATAATGTTCCCATTGCTTTTTTTCCTCAAAAGATTCTTATTCCCAAATACTGCTGTTATCGCGACACTTCAATCCTCGTCGTCACGGTTCTGTCTAAAACGTTAGTCCAAAAATCAGTCACACAAAACACATGTGGTTTATTTCGTAGGGCGGAAAACATACAATGATACATAACAGACAAGTTCAACATGATAAAACAAAAGAAAGTCCTGAGTACTACAGTAATAAACAATTTTTTCGAGGTAATGTTAATATCATTTAAAAATATACATTCGTATGTAAATTTCTAGATAAAATGTGCGTTGTTTAAATAATGTTCTCAGACTGACTTTCTTGAGGCTTATCTTAGATACAGATGATAAAATAATTTTCTCTTTAATATTTTACATGCATTTTTTGAAAATGACTCATCCACTTCTATTGATTTTGAAGTATTGTAACGTATTTCATTTCCTGTTACAGTATTTCATTTCACAAAATTACATATTCAAACACATAATAACATCTTTTTTTAAAACAACCATTTCACACCAAACTTTTAATTTCATGTTTAACGAAAAGTGCGTCTTTTGCAAGTACCTCATTTACATTAAATGTGGTCAGAATATAATAAACCAACTAGAACATTAAAATGCCTTAAGACTAGTCATATTCAAACGGATTCGATACTATTATATTGAATTTTTTAACAGTACTCAACAAAACATACACGGCTGTTGTGATGGCTACGTGTGGGATACTGTTGTCAACGATTGCGTCAGTATGTCATCTGTTATCATATTAACAAATTTGATTTTTAAACCAAATAATAATTACATGTACATACCTATTTTTGATATTGAACAAAATAATGTAACAGCATATATAAAACTTTATATTAATACCTACCAGGTATATTTGATATTGAACGAAATAATGTACCAGCAATTTAAATCGTATTGTTACAGAGTGCAGTCCAGGTTATACCGGTTTTGGATGTTCCATTAAATGTTTTCCTCCGTTATTTGGAGAAAATTGCCAGAATATTTGTTCTTGCTCATCTAATAAGTACTGTGATTTCGTTTTGGGGTGCCTAAAAAAAAGTAAGTTCATCCTTATGTGCGAAATTGTGCATGCGTGCGTATAAGATGCAATATGTTTAAAGTTATTGTTTAATGTGTGTATTTTGTCGGTCGAAAATGGTATTATAAGTTGTTAAGATTGTGGGGGAACGAGTTAAACGTAGGTTCAAACTGATCTTGGTTCGTGCCATCTTTATATTAGTGGGAGTCTTACAAAAAACACGAACTTAAAGAAACACGTCTCTTGGTTTTATTTAAGGCAATTGTCCATACGTCACAAAACAACGAATGACGTAATTCATGCGTTATTACGTCTTGCCCGTGCCCGATCTTTAATCTATACACTTAGCAACGAACATAAATATATTTTCCCTTAAAATTGTTTTTAGAATTAAAATTATACGTTGACGAAAAGTTATTTCATTTTTTGAGTCTTTAAAACCAGTAAAAATAGTTGAATATGGGATTTGTCTTGAAAGCATATCAGGTAGTTAGCGTTTTCCGCGTATGTGACTGCAATATCGAAATACCGATCTCGATCCATAATACATGTACTTACCGATATTCAAAAAACCCATCTTATGCGATTTATATAATACAGATTAATCAACGGTTTGTTCAAATCATGTTTTCTATTTAACAAAAAGCTAAATATACTTTTTAGAGTTATGAAATGATAAAACTATGCAGAATTTTATATTTTAATGAATTTTACCAAAAATACGCCCATTGTGATCCTAAAAAGGCCGGTCCTTTGGTTAATTTTATTTTCTGTATATTAAGGGCCTTATGGGGTTAACAGTATCACTATTTCAGGGAATTCTGTAGGTAAATTAAACTATTAGAGATTAAATTGTCTTTGAAAATTTGCTTTATTTTATCTCATTAGTTAACAAATTAATATATTTTTAAATAAATATGCATGTGTAACATTAAATTATTTGTTTGAAAAATAAATTCGGTCATTGTACATAGGATATCAGTCAAAAATGAACTTCTGAAAGTCAAATTTCAGGCTTAGGCTAATATTCTTAATGTATGAAAAAAGCACCATTTCCCGCAATTGACCGGTTCTATTTTTAGCAACGGTCCTAGCTTTTAAAGTACCGATGGACCAGCCAACTGAGTAAAATTTGATAAGGGTATATCCTCAGATACATATTTGAGAAATTTGAAAAAAATTCTGTAGGTATTTTATTCATGTAGTTGGGTATGGATCATTACCTTAACTGGATATTCTTAAGCATATGTGCGAAAGCCCCGGAAGGAAATCGGCTAAATTCTTACTTAGGTAGACTTATTTGTCAGTATTGATTTGTAAAATCGTTTCCATTTGTTGCTATGAGTTTTCTAGTAGTCTTTTTAAAGTGCCGTGTGATGATAAAGATGCATGATTAATTTAACTTTCATAAATTTACAGGAATCTGAATTTCATCAATATGAGGAATATAAAGATATGAGTATCTTTATTATTAAACATATAAACAATTCATTTAAATTAGTACATTTTACAGCATCAAACAATCTTGCAATTATTACTTGTTTACCAAACGCAGGAAAACATTTTTTTTAATACTGGTGTCTAAATAATTCTTCTTAATGATTTATATAACATTGCCCAATGTTGAACAAAAATATAACAAATACGATGTTCTATAAATTAATGATTGAGGATCCAGTTGTTTTTTTGAAAGGTTGATTTATTGGTGATAAAAAAAAGAAATTGTGATGATTTAATGCAATAAATCGAGCATTACAGACTTATGTCCAATGAATGTTAATGGATTAGAAAACCACGTTTTTAATACTATTTCTTGGAAGTATATATAGCAACTTCTGGACTTTTGAGATTTGGGCAATTTTGACAAAATGATAACAGTTACAATGGTATGACCACTGTGCCAAAAAGCTTGGACTTCCTGTGTTCTAATAGAAAAAAATTACAGAAATGGTAAGTTGAAATGACAAAATGTAAGGATTTTATAGGTGCATTAAATCAACATCGATAAGAATACTTCTTTACTATAATGCAATACCGTAAAGCATCTTGATTTTGATCGAAGATTGAATCTCCATGAGTAAGAGGTACATATTATACTGTCAACAAATAAGATGCGTGTATTTGAACTATAATATCGTTCAAAACCTCAAAAGAATCAATGGTTTGTGTCATGCACGTTTAAAACATAGGTAATCACAGATTACAAAGCTCACCGAGACGAGGCAACACCTTTATGAAGCATCACCTTTTTGAGACCACCTTTATCATATTATATGAAAATAATAGTTTATGATCTTGGATATGCATGGATACTGTTTTAACACAATATCGTATTACTATATCATATGTTAAAAAAATGTATGATAATCATATGTTCATTTCATATAGTATCATAAGATACAATGTTTAACAATACAATAATATAAAATTCGATATTGCATTTTATGATACTTATAGTGTAATACTGTAATAAATAATTATGCAATATAAAATTGTAACATATGATATGACATTGTATTGTTTTATACATTATTATATTTGATCAAATATACAATATCATTATATATAATATATGATACAATATAATATTATATAAAACAATTTCATATCACATAATACATCACAATTTTGTAACATATGATATTAGATGAGTGTCAGTTAGGATATAACCAGGATAATACAGGCATGGATATTTTGTTTCAGCAGCGAGAGTTATAAGGTAAGCGGATAGACATTTATGTGGCTTGACCGGCCTTTCCTCTGTCAGTGTGTACAAAAAAGACAAAAGTGTAACACTACCCCGAATATTATGAAAGATGAATTTGGCAAATATCAAAAGCACATAATCTTGAAAAACGCTGCTAGAATCCTTTGGTTTGTTGTTGTAAATGAAAAATACGTAGTATTTTCAATGAAATTGAAAAAGTTCAGGAGGTTTCCGGTAAATAATGACAATGTTTATTTTATGCGGTTAGTAATAGGATTCTAGCAGCAATATTAATAAACATGAACTTATTGCCGATCGAATTATTGTATCATACATACAAATAAACTTCGGGGTAGCGTTACACTTTTTGATTTTTTGTTAAGGTACAAAAATAATCTATTTTTAACTGTCACGTGATACCATGGCACGGCAGCTTCAAAGATCGACTTGATTCCGAAGTAAAAATATAATATCTTGTTGAATACATTCACTTGATATTAATATTCAGCACTATTTTCATAAAAATAAACAATTTTTAAAATAACCATAATATCGGCGATCATTAAACTCTTAGTTGTCTTAACCTACCCGCTTTAGGTGTATTTAAACGGAAGACCTCTTGTTGCTCGCAACGAGCGTCTAGTTGTTCTATGTCATTTGATAAACAAACTATACGGTTTGTTAAATTCAATACTAGAAAGAAGTTGATACTATATATACTGTAATATAACATTTTACATCTAATAATAAAGGGCTTTTTTTACTTCAAGATAGATAGATTTGTGATTGATAGAAGGTTAATTAAAAATTATATTGCTTGAGATCTGTTAATTTTCAGGAAACAAATTAATGGCCAAATATTTGCGATAAGTTTAAAAGAGTTCCTTTAAGCTGCGATGAAAGCTGCAAACAATTATTCAAATATAAATGAAATCATAAGTTTACAAATACATGTATATTTTTCGCTAACTACTGTTCCCCTCTACTAACAATTCAACCACTTCCCCTTATCTTTAAAACTATTTACACTTTCGTTAGAAATTAAAACAAATAACAGAAAAAGTTTTTGATGATGCTTGTACATGGTTATGTTTTTTTTAAATATGTTTTGCAAATTTGATTATCTAATTTTATTATTTGAAATATATAACTTATATCACTAATATTTGAAATGTTAATCAATGAGTGCATGAAAAAACCCTCTAACTTTGACTTCCTAAGAAATGATGATGAGAACCAGGAAAATAGATTCATGAGTTTTCAAGCATTTTAACTTCAGGACATCTGTTTTATTAAATTACATCACGCCAGGCAATATACATTTAGTTTTTTAAACAAGAGGCCAATAGGCCTTGACGGTCACCTGAGTAGCATAACCCATACACAAACTTGTCAAGGAGTCTCATATATGCATTTAATTAAGTTTTATTCTGGAATAGAAAATTTTTTAATTTTTAATGATGACCACCTCCCTCCCTGAAATCTTTCAAAAAGGACTATTAAACCTATAATTTTAGCGAAAAACTTAAAAGATCATAAAAGATTGCATGACCTGATATTGAAAAGGTGCAAGACTCTGATAGAAAATAATTTAATAATAATAACAAGGTGGCTATTATTCATGTTTTATCTAAAACAACCTCCCATCCCCCATCCCCCTGGGGCAGACAGAAACTCTCCCTGTGGGCATTTAAACAAACGAAAAAAAAAAACCAGCTTTATCGATAAAAGCCATCATGAGTTACTCACTTCTCCTGTTCCAGTTTTTGAATATTCAACATTCGTTGAGAATTACCATCTGGCATATATATACCAAAATCATTTTACCTTTATATCAGTGATTTTAGTTAGCCAATTATTACTTTACTATTAACAAGTCTATTTGTTTATTTTGAAAGTTCAAAAACTGTTTTTGTTTCAAATGATAAAAAGCCTTGCATAACTCTTTTGATCATACAACTTCTTTATAATTACATTATATTCAATGATTAATTACTAAATATGAACAAGCAAAGGAAGATAACTCCATTCGGAAGAAGCAAGAGTCTCCCAAACGAACGAGGCTATCATATAGAGTAGGGATGACCCACAAAGTTTCATAATGTTCCCAGGGGTCCTTTACTATATATCAAGTGAACTAACATGACTCAAGGAACAAGAATATATATGGTTTAGGGGTGGGGATATTAACCGTTTTCAAGATATTCAGGCACTACCTGTTTTAGGGGGATCAGGACCACCCCCAGTACCCATGACCTACATACCATATGATGCCCCTTGACACAAGGAACATGAATATACATGGTTTAGGGGTGGGGATCTCAACCGTTTTCAAGTTATTTGTGCACTTCCTGTTTGAGTGGGGTCAGGACCATCCCAGGGGCCCATGACCTACATACCATTTGATGCCCCTTGACACAAGGAACAAGAATATATATGGTTTAGGGGTGGGGTTCTTAATCATTTTCAAGATATTTGGGTCCTTCCTGTTTGAGGAGGGACAGGACCATTCTTGGGGCTCATGACCTACATACTATTTGATGCCACTTAACACAAGGACATCATATCCATGCCTTTAATTTTTCACAAATATATACAGGAGTAAAGAAGAAGATTTTCTAAGATTTAATACATTACTATATGGCCATATTGGCCCCACCCTAGTGCCTAAACACCTGTCCCAGGGGTCATAAATTTCACAATTTAGGTAGAAGACTTCATGTACATCATATCCATGCATTTAGTTTTTAACAAATATCTATGGGAGTAGAGAAGAAGATTTTCTAAGATTTAATACATTTTTACTATATGACAATATTGGCCCCACCCTAGAGCTTGAACCCCTGACCCAGGGACCATAAATTTCACAATTTTGGTAGAGGGCTTCATAGACATCATATCCATGCATTTAGTTTTTAACAAATATCTATGGGAGTAGAGAAGAATATTTTCTAAGATTTAATACATTTTTACTATATGACAATATTGGCCCAACCCTAGAGTCTGAACCTCTGACCCAGAGACCATAAATTTCACAATTTTGGTAGAGGGCTTCATAGACATCATATCCATGCATTTAGTTTTTAACAAATATCTATGGGAGTAGAGAAGAAGATTTTCTAAGATTTAATACATTTTTACTATATGACAATATTGGCCCCACCCTAGAGCCTAAACCCCTGACCCAGGGGCCATGAATTTCACAATTTTGGTAGAGGGCTTCATGGACATCATATCCATGCATTTAGTTTTTAACAAATATCTATGGGAGTAGAGAAGAAGATTTTCTAAGATTTAATACATTTTTACTATATGGCCATAATGGCCCAACCCTAGGGCCTGAACCCCTGACCCAGGGGCCATAAATTTCACAATTTTGGTAAAAGGCTTCATGGACATCATAACCATGCATTTAGTTTTTAACAAATATCTATGAGAGTAGAGAAGAAGATTTTCTAAGATTTAATACATTTTTACTATATGACCATATAGGCCCCACCCTAGAGCCTGAACCCCTGACCCAGGGGCCATGAATTTCACAATTTTGGTAGAGGGCTTCATGGACATCATAACCATGCAATCAGTTTTTTCCTCACATGTGTGGGAATAGAGAAGAAGATTTTTGAAAATATGGCTGTTTTTTGCATATTTGGCCCCACCTGTGGCACCCTGAGGGTGGTAGAGCCACCATTTTCATAATTTACATTCCTCTTAACATAGAGATGCTTCACACCAAAAATGGGAACAATTGGCCTTGTAGTTTTTAAGAAGAAGTTAAAAATGTAAATTGTTAACGCACGACGCACGACGCACGTCGCACGACGCACGACGCACGACGACGGACGAAAACAGATAGCAATAGGTCACCTGAGTTTACTCAGGTGACCTAAAAAAATCACAGTTGTAGTATTATTATATCATTTACGTTATATAACACATCTACATCCAGATATTATCATTTTCCCACATTCTAATCACACCTTAGTTATTAGATGTCGCTTTTGAAGTTGAATGGATTTGTCACATGCAATACTTTGCATTCCCCAGGTTCAAAGATATAAAAACAACTTGAAATATAAGGTTTATCATGTTAATCAGGTATATGAGCCACCGAGCGATGTTTTAAGGGTTTTTTTATTACTGCTTAATGTACTTAATTATCATAAGCGACATAAGTTTAAGTTGACTTTTTTAAACTAATTGATTTTATTGCATAATTTAGAAACGAATGAATCACATTCTAGGTGATATCATAAAATTAAGGATAATTTTTGTGAAAGAAATTCGTCTAACTTGCATCAAAAAGCGGAAATTTTTCCAGCACCTTGTTTTGTGATTAGAAATTAGTGTTTACAATTACTTTCAATATGCTTAATTATTTGATTGATTAATCATAGAATGATTACATTTTTGTTCTCGTTTGAACTACTTAATTTCTGATACATTCGACAACGTACAATGTACAGGGTGTTCCAGAATATCATATACCAACTGAAATTCGTATAAATAAAATAATATTTGGTCAAAACTTGTAAATTGTGACTCAAATAAAGGGTTAAATACTTAATGTTTTCACAAAAATGTTTGGGAGCAAAACGTGCTTTATTAAAATTATGATGTCACAAATTGGCATCATTTATTTTGGTTGAATTGAATTTTAATCAAGATAAATTGGACAAGAAAGCAGGCATCTTCCGTTTTTAAACTGCATTATCAAACAAAGACTCCAGATATAGTTGTACAAGTTATAAAAACAGAATACCCTTGGGAAAAGCGATTCAACAAGCACCAGTTTCTTTAAATTGTAAGAAGATGTGAAGATATGGGATCCGTACAGTGGCTGTTGTGAAGAATCTTACTCCTCGACCTAATGTTATCATTGATAAAAAAGGACGTCATTTGGAGCACTCTCTTTAAATTTGTTGTGTTTTTGTAAGCAATGCCCAATTTGTCTATTTTAATTTGTTTTGTATTTATAAGCAACGTCCAATTTGTCAAAAACTTTTCTTAGTGAAATATGTTGAGTAAAAATTTACATCACTTACATTTATAAAAATGCATTGATTTTTTATTAAAAAAACTTAATCAAGAGTTATTCAAAAAGTAAAAGCTATCAGATATTATGGGACACCCTGTATCTCCGAATCAATGCTCCGAATCAATTAATATCGGTAAAACGATTTACAATGTCTCTGCGTTTTACTTATGGTATTTTAGTTGTAAATTTATATTTCAACAATCAATCTAAGAGTATTGCATAAGCAATGCATGCCCCATATCGTTTAATCGCTAAATAGGTTTAGGAGAAAAAGCGGTAAACGAATTTTTAATGCACGAACTCGATTGGTAGTAAAAAAGAATCGTTTAAACACAAGTTCTTCATTATTTGTGGATCTATTTGGGTCGGTTTGGTTGAATCGACGCACAGGTGTAGACTAACCCGATCATGGAGATGATATATTTTCAAATATTTTTAACATTAAATCCTGTTGATTAAAAGTTACGAAAGTGAAACTTGATGAGTGTTAATTGCTGTTTTGGATGCAATAGAAGCTTAGGATCTGAATGATATAAGTCCAGTCAACTCTTATCTCGCCTTAATTTATTGGAACTAATATGATCGCAATTTAGAGTCACTTTTAAGGTAACTCCAGTGTCTTTCGGATCCGGTTCTTTTTTTACACGGCGTGCTAAATTTCCGGTTATAATTTTGGCACACAACAAGTGTTTTAAAATAATTATGGTTTGGTCAAAAAGTGGAAAATTTGTTAAAATATAGCATCTCCGTCGTTTAGAGGGATTGGAGAAAGTAAGGAAAGCAGCGAAATGTAATACAGTAAATGAGTGTGTAATATAATTGTACGTATTGTATGCATTCTCCTCCAACAATTACACTGCGTTTATGTAGCTTGACGACCTCATGTGTCCTCCGGGACAAGGAGAGGATAAGTAAGTACTTGTGTAATTAAAACTACATAACACTGATTGATTTTTAATCTACAGATAAATATGTTAAAAAACTGGGATAGAAAGTATTTGACAGAAAGAGGGAGGGTGTACTACTGCACTCAACTATATGAGTTTTTTGGCAGTCTCGACCTTAATTTTATATGTATAATACAGTTTCATTGAGTGTATCAATTTAAGTGACTGTTAGATTGTGTCTTTTTGGTACATTTCATATTTTTTCCAAAGTTTGCAAAAAACAACTTGTAAAATTTACATTTTCAATATAGGGGTACACATGTTCAAGAGACTATCAAGCAAAAACTAAATGGTCAATTTTGATAAACTATGTTTTTTTGGTAACACAATATGTAACTCTTAATAAATATTCTTTTAAAAATGTATGTAAACTGAGTAATTTTTTAGAATTTTTCAAAAATATGCAATTTTGTGATTTTTTGGGGAAGGTCGTGGCAAGAAAAAATGTAATATTTTTTATATTTTCTGTAGAAAATCAATAAAATTTTTATGATTTACTGATAATCAATTGATTTTCTTAAATTATAACCTAATATGATGTATTTTGGTGCATAATTTAATAAATTATGAGATCATGCATCATGGTGTTAAATTTTGGCTGTTAAATTTTTGGACCTTGTGAGCTGAAGCTCACTGTAGGAAAACAAACGTGCAAAGGTATAAATATTTTGGTCTCTATAGTAAGTTTATAAGTTGTTTTAACTATTAAAATTAAAAAATGTTTGGTTTGACACGGATTTCTAAAACACTGGAGTTACCTTAAAATTCTTTACGTAAATATCCGTTGATGAAAAGTAAAGAAATGCATACTTTATCTGTAGGGTATCGTTATGAAGCTACACGTGAGGTTTTAAATCAATTCGCCTAACCATAAAGAAAGAAAGTCTGGACAACAAAGAGGGGACAGAATGACTAACAGATTGCGATAAAGACATCAGCCCCCCTTCCTTCCCCGGTTTAACCGATAGGGGTCTGATGACAATAATGATACATGTAATTATATCCTCCATAATACATGTATGTTGTAATGTATTATTTTCTCGTTATAAAAACGACTTTCAATGTTGTATAAAATACATTAAGAAATTATTATCTTGTTATTACGACTTATTATCTAGCACTTACTAAACCGTAGCTTGTTATTCCGAGATAATATATTGAGCTTACGACATTGTATTTCGCAAGGAAATGCATTTACTTAGTAAAAAATATAAAATGCTGCATTCTTCGAAAATCAAAAGAGTACATGTCAAATAAGTCAAAAAGGTATCATAAGGTTTTAGCAGAGTAACAAAAAATAAGCCTATGATAAACAAAATCAAAAATATTGTATTATAAACTATGCAGCAATGCCAAAATTCATATTTATGATATAAATAATTGAGAACTTTTTGCTTAAGTTATAAAATCTTTTTCCAGATTAAGATCATTCCCTTCAGAATGAAGATGATTGTTCGACCTGTACACAGCTTGACTCAAAGTTTCGGAAAGAAAACTACGACTACATCTGTAACAAATCTAAAATTACAATTGAATTTTTATACAATGTGGAACCCATTGCTCAATGGCACGAGTGTTAAGCAAATAACCGAAAGGCCTGGCTCTGAACACTTGATATTGTATGTTGTGTCCTTAGGAAAGAACTTCATCTAAATTTTCTCAGTCCATACATGCCAGCTGCTTTTGGGTACCGGCTTATGCTGAGGAAAACTGTTGGATTAGTGTCATACCAAAGCCAATACCTGTCTTTCTATTTGCAGAGAAGAAACTGGTGATATGTGCATTCATGCCTCCGCGCGGGAATGAACTTTAAAAAAAACATATTTTTTATTATACATATTACATGTATTTACACTTGTATTACAGTCACATATTGTAATAGATATATTAAAATATTTATACCATTGTTTTAATCCTCAATGACACATATGTAATTATACAGAAAGATACCAAACATGAATAGCTGTTGCAATTACCACCTAGCGTCTAAAATAATTTGTGTTGTTTTCCAAAAAGAAAAGGAAAAGGTGAGATTGTAGTGAAAAATAAGTCGACACAAATTATTAATTATCAAACACGAATAGGCAATTTCAAGTTAATATATAATTAGAGCCAGTAAAACTTAGCTTCTTCTGTGGCTTTGAAAGAAAGATCATAAATTTTGTCTGTGAAATATTCTGATTCCTTCCAGCTTATCAAATATTGTACTGGTTCCCTTTTCTTGTTATAAATATTTCATACCTAAGTATTTTAATAAAATAACAAAATGCTGTTTGGAATTTTAAATTAACCTTCTTTGCTCAAATCTGCATATCTATTTGTGTTGAATTGAAATCGTTTGTCCAGTGCATTCAGCAAAATTTTGTTTTCACATTTAAATCTGTTAAGGCATCTAAATTAAGAAAAAAAACCCATTAAGATCAAACAAATCACCATGATAATAAACCCTGCTCCATGATAACTTTTTAAAAATATTGATGTATTATCTATCCTAATGTTTGGGTTATACGATATCTGTTCATGTTCATGTGTCCTCAAATCGACCAGACGACACAATTCTCGTAACGATGAATGCTACATCTCTTTACACCAACATCCCGAATGACGAGTGTATTGTAGCCTGTAAAGAAGTATGGGATGCTAGAGAGGTTCAGATTCCTTCAACCGAATCTCTGATCAAGCTCCTAGAACATGTCCTAAAATTCAATAATTTTATGTTAAATGGATAACATTATCTTTAAATCAGTGGCACTGCTATGGGCACCAAAATGGCACCACCTTATGCTAATATATTCATAGGTAATCTAGAGCGCAATCTACTAACACAGTAACCTTAGATAAAAACTTTTTAGTTGGTTGCACTTTATTTTATAGACGACATCGAAATGAAGTGGGTTGACAACAGAAACAATCCTGATGATTTTATTGCCTTTGTCAATTCTTTCCATCATTCTATCAAATTTACGACTGAAATTTCATCATTTAACACCACGTTTCCTGACACTACTTCAACTTTAGTCGATGGCAAACTCGATTTTAATCTTCACACTAAACCTACAGATTCCCACCTCTACTTAATGACGTCTAGCTGCCACCCACCTCATACGTTCAGAGGCAAACCAAAAGGCCTACCTACAGAGTCAGACGTATGTGTTCATCTTAAATACTATACACTGAGCAAAGTAAAGTCCTAAAATCCCACTTATGTGCCAGTGGCTACAGCTCGCACTCTGTACAAAATGCAATTGATGATTTAGCTAAAGAAGATCGTTTATCTCTTTTGAAATAAAAACCTAGCTAGAAAGTCCTAGACAAAAAGGTCCCATTTGTCACAACTTACCATCCTGTCCTAAGGAGTCTAAATGCAGTTTTCAAGAAGAACCCGCCAATCCTTTACAGCAATAATTAAATGGTTGAGGTTTTAAAAAAAACACCCCAATGGCAGCTTTCAGGCGCACAAGAAACCTTAAGGACATGTTAGTAAGAACCAAATTGAAGAATCCTCTACCTAATGGTGGATTTAAGACTTGTTCTGACACCAGATATCTGATGTGCAAACACAGCTCTGATGCAGACAGCTTTTCTAGCCCCATTTCTTGCCGTACTGATAACTGCATATATCTCATCCATTGCAAATTTTGTCAGAAACAAAACGTAGGGGAAACAGGAGACCTCCGCAGGCGCATTTATAACCATCGTTCCACCATCAAAACCAAGATAATTAAAGAGCACGTCGGGGAACATTTTAACTAAGATGGCCATAAGTGAGAGGACATGATGGTTATTAATCACAACCCAAATTGGACAGTTACGGAGAGGAAAAACAAGGAAAAGTTTTGGATGCATAGATAGAAGTCATTCCGCCCTGATGGCATAAACAAATAAAATGACTTCACCAAAATGAACATCAACTAAATCATCCTGATTTTTTAGTACTATCACCATCATCTTTTGGCCCGATGTACAAACTATTATTTACTTTAATCGATTCAACTTGTTAACCCGTTCCTTAATTGTCTTTACTTCTGCTGATACTGAATAAAAACTGACTGCATACAAAGAAAGAAAACAAAACTATCTATCAAAATTTAACATTTCATGTCTCCCAATGTAGGGATTCGAATCTAAGGTGGGGCCAAAACACTCATATAGTGTATAGGGTAGGGATTCTAGGGATGCAGGGTGTGACCAAAATGGTCATTTAGTGTTAATGTATATATAAAATGTTTAAAACAAGTCAACTGACACAGAATAAAAACTGACTGCATATTTAGAAAAAAGACATTGAGCGGTCATCTTTAATAATATTTCATGTCACCTACAGGTAATGCAAGGGTTATGGCTGGGAGGGGTGTATATATTTGTCTTTTTATTTTATTCTGCTCATGAATTTCAATGAAAGAAATGGGTTAATTCGCATATTTAGAAAAGAGAGAGAATGAGTATGTCTATCAAAGTTAAGATATTGTGAAAGTTAATTGAGTTACATGTATCTTCCCTTACTTCTTTATCATGGAGTTATCTTCCCTTGCTTCATTATGATTCAGTTATTTATCATTAAGTATAATGTAACCAAGAAGTTGTATAATCAAAATATTTATGCAAGAATTTTATCGTTCGAAACAAAAATAGTTTTTGAACTTTTTAAATAAACAAATAGACTCGTTAATAGTTAAGTAATAATTGGCTAACCAAAATCACTGATAAACAGTACATGTAAAATGATTTTGGTATAAATACCAGATGGTGATACCTTGTTTATAAAATTTAAATATAAAGAAGCTGGAGTAGGAAAAGTGAGTAACGTAAGATGGCTTTTAAAGTCTTTTATTTGTTTTGTTTAAATGCCCACAGGGAGAGTTTCTGTCTGCCCCTGGGGATGAGGGATGGGAGGTTGTCTCAGATAAAACATGTTTACTAGCCACTTTATATTCGTTTATCCACGAAAACATAAACACATCAAACCTATCTTGAAAGTTAACAAATATGGGGTAAATTATTTTCTATCAGAGCCTTGTACCTTTTCATTATCAGGTCATGCATAAAATTAAAATTATAGGTTTCATAGTCCTTTTTGAAAGATTTCAGGCAAGTAGGTGGTCATCGTTACAATATCATAATTGTTGTACACCAGAATGAAACTTAATTAAATGCATAAATGAGACTCCTCGACAAGTTTGTGTGTGGGCTATGGTACTCAGGTGACCGTTAAGGCCTATTGGCCTCTTGTTTACAAAGTCTGTCTCCCCTAAAAACCTTCATTACGGATTATCCTACAAGTACAACTTAATTAACAGCAAGACCAAATCAGCTAATTAATTTGTTCGCGTTATCTTTTAGCACTCCCACACAGATCGTTCGCTGCGTCTGACGTAGGTTTTATTTATCGGTGTTTTTTTTTTTTTTATCTTTAATACAAAGATGTAGTTGCTACGTTTAAAGCCAGCGTATTTATTTTATTCAGATTTTAATTTAGTGCTAGTTTATAAATACTTTTCTCCCTCCATATGTAATGTTTATGCTTTTGTCCTGAGGAAGGGACGGGTCGTCCCGAAAATATTTAAATTTTTTGCCGATATAAAAAGGTTGGGGGGGGTTACTTTTCTCTTTATAATGACATCACACAACTGCATCATGTTTTTTTGGTTGAAATGAATTTTCTTCAGAATGAATCTGGCAAGAGAACAGGCATCTTTAGTTTAAAGACTGTTTATTAAATACAGTATCAATTTATGGTTATAAAAACTATGTAAAAGAATACCTTGGGTAAAAACAACCTAACAAACAACAGATTCTTCGAATAGTGAGACGGTCTGAATAAATGGAACCCGTACAGTGGCTGTTGCTAGGAATTTTACTCATTACTTGACGTTGTTATTGATTAAAAGGGTGTCATTTTGAGCACTCTCTCGAAATTTGTTGTGTTTTTATACCCCCCGCAAACGAAGTTTGGGGGGTATATAGGAATCACGTTGTCTGTCCGTCTGTTCCTCTGTGCAAAATTCCTGTCTGGTCCATATCTTTCTTTGGAGAGACATTGGAAGTTGTACCTTCACACAAAGATTGCATAAGACCTGAAGATGTGTCATGACCTTGACCTAATATCATTTAGGTAAGGTCAAGATCGCTGGCAGAAAAAGTGTATAATTCGTATGCGGTGCATATCTTTTTTATGGAGAGACATTGGAAATTCCTACTTCACACAAAGATTGCATTTGACCGGAGGATGTGTTATGACCTTGACACAAGATCATTTGGACAAGATCAAGATAACTGGCAGAAAAAGTGCAAAATTCGTGTCCGGTCCATATCTTTCTTGTGGAGAGACATTAGAAGTTCCATCTTCACAAAAAGATTGCTTATGTTTATTGTTTAAAAAATGCTTAATTTTAATATGTGTCATGTCTTGTATGAATGAAAATGATCAGAAGGTAAAATTTGAGAAAAAGCTTGCTTTTGTAAGGAAACTTAAATTAATTGTAGCATTCTTATCCCCGCCCGCCCCTCTGAAAATGACCTGCCCCGATGTATTATATCTTTTTTCGATAAAAGAAAATGTGTAGAGAAAAATTTTCGGTAAGACAAATTGGGCTCGGTATACCAAAAATTCAAAACATTTAATGGCTGCCTGACATGTGAATTATCGTTTGATTCCACTCATGTTTGTTATCATAGGGATACAAATGTCTTCATGCATTAACAGTTAAGTTAAAATAAAATGAAATTTAAAGAATAGAAATTGGTTTGTGTACTCATATTAGAAGAAACAATTAGAAAAAAATAAAGCAGTTGTTATTGATAGAAAATGGACGGTGAAATGGATAGCATCCATCATTTTCTATAATAGCAAACTACTTGAGTTATGATTTTCTCTTTGCGGTGGGTATCAATTGTGAGCTTGCTCACAGTACCTTTAGTTATAATCAACGCTCAATTAGTCAATAACTTATGAATGTTTGTGAAATTTGCTGAGTGAAAATTAACATATATCTTTATGAAAATTCATTGATGTTATTGTTAAATAAATCTAATCCAAAGTTAATTACAGTGAAAATGGTATCACATATTATGGGACACCCTGTATATATATATATAAGCTTAAGTTTGCTGTCAATTGTTTTAGTTTTCAT
The DNA here is from genome assembly GCA_020458035.1 of Magallana ariakensis. Taxonomy (NCBI): domain Eukaryota; kingdom Metazoa; phylum Mollusca; class Bivalvia; order Ostreida; family Ostreidae; genus Magallana; species Magallana ariakensis. The sequence continues at coordinate 590,570 of CM035820.1, forward strand.
ATTTACTTTAAAACTTAAAACTACATTTATTACAGGTATGATAACTTTACTGTGCAGTTTTCTGATATTATAAGCACTGATGTTTCTAATCTTATGGATAATTTGGAGGAAATAAGTACCAAAATTGTTCCAGAAATCACCGACACAAATACTGACAACATTCTTGAACATCGGATACAAACAAATTGGCAATTCATGGTAATCATCACATGTGTACTTATAGCCCTGGTTATTTTATATCTAGGAAGGTGTGTTCATCGTCAGTGGACGTCAAGAGTTCATCAAGTAAGCAACACAAACACAGAAGTTCCAAATACAGCAGTTAATGAGAGCCACCAAATCAAGTTTTTTTACGATGAAATACAGAACGTAGAATATGAGGACCCCTTGCGTTATAGAACCGTCGAATGCGATGATAACAATGAAAATAGTATGACCACTTCTCGGGAAAAAATAGATTCTGTGTCTATCATACCTATTAGATCATCATTAGAGCCATCAACCGACGAGGCACTTCCTGGAAAGTAGGTCAGTGAAAATACAATGTACGAAAACCAGCCAGAGATTGAAATAAGAGAATCAGGTGATCTGTACCTAAACCCGATATTGTGAGATAAAAACTGTTACAGGTTTTGAGATTTAGTTTCAACTTATGGTCTTTGTAGACAGAGAAAAAACAAGCTCACGATGCGATGTATATTTTAATTCATTTAATAGACATGTATAGATATACCTCGATATCATAAGAATGCATTTTATTAGTCTTTTTTACTGTAAATTTTAATAGAATTGTATGGAAAATAGCAATTATCACTGAATCATTATCGATGTTAAAACGGAGGTTTTGATTTAATAAATGACATTCTGTCTACTAATTATCATACGATATGTTTTTCATTTCCAAGGTTTATTTCATCTTGTACCGTAACATATAGCAATGTTTTCGTACTTCACACACCCCTGCATATTGTCATATGAATTTAGATCACATGGTTTTATTAAACCCATTAATTTTCGCGGTAAAACGATCGCAGGAGATTAAGATATGTCTAAGTTAGCTCAGGTTTAATTCTTAGATATGGCTTAGACTGGTCATAAGATATATCTTATGATAAATCCTAAAACATGTCTTAAGATGAATCTTAAGATAATTTTATGAACATGGCCACTGGTTTATGATATATTCAATTAATCCGGACCGCCCGTATCTGATTCGAATGTATTGATATATAATCCTGGTGATTAGAGAATTACACGAGATAGTTATCGACAAAATTAAATAAAAGTACTAAATGTATAAAAAGAATGTCAACGGATAATATTGATAATTGTTCTAGAGTTGGGTAGAGAGAAATACGAGAAGAAACATATTTTAGAACTTATGTAAGTATTTACATGTAATTCTAAGACAACGGTAATTAAATTTCAATAGCTAATCCTGTTTTATTAAGATTTGTATATATCGTTCTTTGATGACTTGCGGTAATTACATAAAATATCTCTGAATGACTTCTTTTTGTAATTATTCACTTGAGTGGTTTGTTCAGACTTCATATTAAGAAACCTGCAGAAGCATAACATTTCTCAAAATATTCAGTTCCTCAGTTCCGGAGTTTGACATATTCTTCTAGTATACCTACTTGTGGGAATGTAAAACAAAAATGAAGAATATTGTTATATAAAATAAAATATTTTATGCTAAGTTAATATGGAACGAGAAATCGTTATTTCCTTTTGATTATCTAAGAGGTTTATTGCTTCTTACACCCTTATCACACATTGTTTGATAATGTGTAAGGGCACCTAAAGGATGAAAAAAACCCTCTGAAAACCTAACTCGTTGGATGCTCATTAAATATGACGACCGACCGATGGGTACATTAGACGCTTTGATTAATACATGTTTAATTTTAATTTGACTGGAAACGGTGATTGGTGATGATAACCAGAAAATTATGTTTGAGATAGAATGCTCGATTTCATCTGTATTGGATTAACTAACATTACAACCAGTCATCATGATTAAAATGCAAAACCCGTTGTTTTTGTTTGGAATTCTGTATGTCCTTTTTATCGTTGTATGGATCGATCCGACATCAATGTCTAGACGTTGTCAAAAGTAAACCATTCAAAACAGTTTATGCCGATTTAAAATATTTAACATAAATAATATCAAAATGAAAAAAAGTTGACACACAAACTTTTGTAGCACTGTGAAGTGTGAAGGCTTTAATCTTAACGTCACTAGAAGTTCGTCTGGCTCTGCATCTGTATATTTACACAACAAGATGTTGAAATAAGATGACGAAAATGTCCATTGGTTCCATCGTACTATAAAATAAAATTTCAAATTTAGGGTTTTTTTTTATTAAAACCTATTTTTAGTAATAAAATACATTTTGCAAAACCACAATTCTTAACAATAGTCAGTTTGAATATATTAATTAATTAAAAAGAATGCCTTAGATTTTGGCGGTATCGAACCCTCAAACTAAAAATGTATAGTTCTCGAAGGCTATCAATGGTCTGGTGCTCTTATCAATAAGTCATTCAGTCACAACAAAATGCGTTATTTAAGTGCTTCTTTATGCAACTTGTATTATTTTCCTAATACGTTCAATTGTTATAAAAATGATAGTTTTAGTGTATAGGTGGTCATTACTCCAAGTTTCTAATTTTTTGAAATTTTTCGTTTTTCATTAGATATTAATTATACTATGACAAACAAAATGAAAACAGGCCCACTTTATAAAGTAAAAACCATTAAAGGTCTAAAAAAATTACAATAATCGAAGATTTTTGCAAAATGTATTAGTATAGTTGCGTTCTGTCTCTGTAAAGAATAAAATTCAAAGCCAGATATCATTAAAATAATGAAGATATATAAAACTAGTCACAATTGAGGTATCAATTAACATATTTATATATATAATAAGCCAGTTGTCAGAAAAACCTTCGAATTCTGAATTTAAGTTTGAAATATATTTAATAATTAGAATCAATGACAAAATACTGAGTATTTAAATTAAACTAAATAAATAAGTGGAAGATCTCAAAATGTCATTAGTAGACATCGAACTTTGTATATATCGAGGTACAAACTAATTATCATAGTATTCTTAATTCAACGTGCATTAGTTTTATCTAAATCGACATAAAAAGCTAAACTCTAGGTACAGTATGTACAATGATGCTGCTATTTACATGTACTGCGATTACACATACATGTATTGAGAAGTTTTTTAACATAAACATATGTTTGTTCAATTGGATTAAACTTAAACACTTGCCCGCTGCCCTTCCGCACCTTGTATCATTATATTTAACAAGAGGCCCAGGGGCCACATCGCTCACCTGAGGAACAATAGCCTTAACTCTGATCAAATTAGCATTACAGTATCAAAATCAAAATATCTTGACAACTAAGTACAGTAGATATTGCTAAAAAAATTAAAATATCTGCCGATTTTTATCCACATATTTTTATGGTAAATACCAAGCCCCTTTTGTTGTTGTACCTGTAAGAAGATTTTTCTCTATTCCTATATACCCCCCCCCCCCCACTTTGTGGCCCCACTTTTCTCTGGGGAATCATGGTTTGATCAAACTTTGATCTGCACAACCCGTGCTTTCACAAAAATTACAGCTTTTTGGACTGAAAACTTTCTGAGAATATTTTTAAAGATTTTCTCTACATATTCCTATGTAAAAATTCATCCCCCCATTGTGGCCTCACTCTACCCCTGGGGACAATGATTTAATCAAACTTGAATCTACACTATCTGAGGATGCTTCCATTCCAATTTGAGCTTTTCTGGCCTAAGAAGATTTTTAAAGATGTTCTCTATATATTCCTATGTAAAAATTCATCCCCCATTTGTGGCCCCACCCTACCCCCGGGGACCATGATTTGAACAAACTTGAATCTACACTATCTGAGGATGCTTCCATTCCAATTTGAGCTTTTCTGGCCTAAGAAGATTTTTAAAGATGTTCTCTATATATTCCTATGTAAAAATTCATCCCCCATTTGTGGCCCCACCCTACCCCCGGGGACCATGATTTGAACAAACTTGAATCTACACTACCTGAGGATGCTTCCACTCCAATTTGAGCTTTTCTGGCCTATTAGTTTTTGAGAAGAAGATTTTTAAAGATTTTCTCTATATATTACTATGTAAAAATTCATCCCCCTATTGTGGCCCCACCCTACCCCCGGGGACCATGATTTAAACAAACTTGAATCTACACTATCTGAGGATGCTTCCACTCCAATTTGAGCTTTTCCGGCCTAATAGTTTTTGAGAAGAAGATTTTAAAAGAGTTTCTCAATACATTCCTTTTTAAAAATTCATCCCCCTTTTGTGGCCCCACCTTACCCCCGGGGACCATGATTTGAACAAACTTGAATCTACACTATCTGAGATTGCTTCCATACTAGTTACAGCTTTTCTGGCCTAATAGTTTTTGAGAAGAAGATTTTTGAAAAATACATACAAATTTCAATAATTCTAAATTATCTCCCCCTTTAAAGAGGGTGTAGCCCTTTATTTGAACAAACTTGAATTCCCTTCACCCAGTGATGCTTTGTGCCAAGTTTGGTTGAAATCTGCCCAGTGGTTCTGGAGAAGAAGATGAAAATGTGAAAAGTTAACAACGCAAACGACAACGCCAACGCCAACGACGACAGACAACGGACAAATTTTGATCAGAAAACCTCACTTGAGCTTTCAGCTCAGGTGAGCTAAAAAGAGAAGCATATGTAAATTTTTAGATAAAATGTTTGATGTAAAAGAATTGCTTTGTCCTTCTTAAGCATATCCAGTATAAAAAGAAATGAACATAACTGATTTTTTTATGTTCATATACGGTATCTGAATATTACATTTCTACATCTGTCTTGATTAAATCATTTTATCATTGATTTTTTTTATAATTTCATTTCACAAAATAACATTCAAACACCCAATTACACGGAGCAAATTTTCAAATTGACCATTCCACGATAGACTTTGAAATTTCATACAATTTTAATTTTTTTAAGAATCGTCAATGCGTTTATAAAAAACAAATAACTACTTAGTCTAAATTCTAAATGAAATATATATCTTGTACATGTAGCCCATTTATATTGACCTCGTGTAAATGTTTTGCCAGCAGAATAAGGTCAATGACCTGCTTTTTTGTAGGTGAAAAATAACACTTTAATCAAAAGTCTGTAAGATACAATAAGTGGTTTTTTTTGTTATCATCAGTGGATTTTTCTTTATTCTAAGTAAACGTCATCCTTAACAAATATTATTCTTTTAATGCTTTTCAATTTTCAATATGGAGTTCTGTGATTTGTGTATGGATGCGTAACAATTAAGTTAATCAATGTGTGTGTGTGTGCCTAATGTATTATAATTATGTATGCCCATTATCAAAAGTCGTTTTGTAACTTGTTCAGATTGTGGTGGGAACGAGGTAAGCCGTAGTTTTGAATTTAGTTTGGTTTATATTATCTTTTCATTAGTGTCTGATCCACGGGTGTATTATTTTGGAAAAAACCAAAAAGAACAAAACTAGAGGTACTGTGAGCAAGCTCACAAATGATACCCCCGCTAAAAAAAAACATAACTCAAATATTTTTTTTCAATAATAGAAAATGATGGATGTTATCTATTTAACTATCCATGTTCTATTGATAAAAACTGCTATATTTCTCTTTAATTGTTTATGCTAACATGAGTACACAAACCAATTTCTATTCTGTTTAAATTCCATTTTATTTCAACTTGACTGTTAATGCATGAAAACATTTGCATCCTTATGAAAACAAACATGACTGAAATCAAACGATAATCCACATGTCAAGCAGCCATTATATGTTTTGAATTTTTGGTATACTGAGTCCGACTTTACTTCAAAACATTTTCCCACACAATTTAAAAAAAAAAAGATAAAATGAATCTGAGCTGGCAAAAATGTACAAAGTTTACAACACTGGTTAATATTTCGTCAACTGTATTTTTAATGGAATATAATATTAAAAAACAAACTAAAAAATATTTCATACAACAATGACATTAATTAAATGTAAATTTATCTATCATTTTTTTATTCGTTTTGACTACCTACATTGTATCTAAAATTTAATATCAAAAACAGAAAAAGTGAAAATAACAATTTTAAAGTGAAACATTCTAATCAATCGTCTAAAATCGTCTTTAATAATATATGTTTGTAACATCAATTTTAGAATACATCATGCTTATATACTTGTACTATACGGTTGTTGAACATTTCATTTTTGATAAAGGTTCCATTCAGAGTATGTACAAGAAAACAAGACATCGAGACATCCCCCTAATACAGGTAAACTGGTTAAATACTATATTAATATACATCTTAAAGAGGCCTGGTCTGACAAAATTTAGTTCAAGAACAGATCTGCCATGACTTTAAAATGCGACATAGATCTTTGTTTAAAACAAGCACCCTGAGGTTATAGCTTATTAAGCAATACATGTCCTCTACCGGCAACCCCAAGTTTTAAATAAATGTCGTTGTATGCGCCAATTAAATTAAATCGACGCACGGATGCACTAACACGATTGTATATAATATTAACATTAAAAAATTTATTATAATAGTAACATTAAAAAAATTATGACGTATAAATACCTGTTGATTAAAAGTAACGAAAGGTCAAATTTCATTTGTAGTTTATTATGAAGCTAAACAGGAAGTTTGAAATCAATTGTTCATCCATAACGAAAAAAATCTGCAAAACGTAGTTGAGACAGATTGAATAACTGATTGACAGCGGTTAAGACAATATAGTATCCTTTAGTTTTATCGGTAGGGGACTAATGGCAATGAACCTCTAAACTACAGTTTCTTTGGTTAAATGAAAGCCAGATTTCGTCAATAAGAGAGAAGAGAGAAAATATAGGCGAAACAAAAATACCACAGAGGTCTGCTATATTTTAGTTTTTAAAAAAGACTATTCAAGGTAAGGCGCCTACAAAACAGCTTTAATAAGGCATGTGTGATAGGACTCAAGGATACTGATTTTCTTCTGTTTATAAAAAAGCGGTAGACATAACAATTACTTGTTTACAATGCACCTCTACTAGTTCGGTCATATTTTCCAAAGGTAGATAAGAAACTAGAGCCGAGCTCGTTGCAAGCAACGAGGAGGTCTTCCGTTTCAACTTCGTCAATATAGGATTGTCAATCAGTTTTAATAAAACCATCCCCTTCTTCTTACACTTGTCAGGATCTGTCAGGTATTGATAGGAGATCATCTTCACATGACCTAAACTTCTGACAAATCAGGGCTTTAGAATATCAATTGGAACTCTTCAAAAGTTGACAGACAAATTAATCATGCCTGTTTTCTATGTAACTTCCAAACTGCAGAGTATTGAATAGTTACACCTCTCATTAAACAGATAAAGGCATGTATGTGATAAGTTGTGGGTATATTTAGATTGTATGCAAATGTACAGGCCATGTGAAGATGACCGCTTATCGATACCTATCAGACCCTAACAAGTGTAAGGAGAAGGGGAATGTTTTTCATCAGACTGGGTTGTCAATATGATAATAGTAAGATCAGAAAATCGAAAACGAGGCTCACTTTCATAGTATTCATTTCATACCAGACGAATTCTCCGTTTAACTTGCTTCAAGGCCATATCAATTTATGATAACTTAAAAACACACATCATAAATGTACATGTATTTAATTATTCCGGCCAGAAAATCAAAACGATACATAAGTTTATGTATAACTGTTGATAGGATACAAACTAAGCCTATATCATAGTGTAATCAACACAAAATCACTGCGCTGATGCATTATAAACATTTTCATTCCCTGTACTCATACTTACACCTCTACCGCTAACACATGGACTAGTTTATGTTAAGTGCAGTGTTAAAATTAAAAGATTGAACCGAACACAAACTGTTAATAAACGAGGACGCCTTCTCCCACCTGAGGGCGCGCTATACGAAAGATGCTTAGTGGGAGGGATAACTCTCCGTATGATGTTTGGCCATGCAGGCACTCAGCATCATTTTTGAAAGGATGAGCAAATTTATCGGAAATCTTGACAAGCAAATTAAAGAATAAATTATCAAATCTTCAAAATCGTAGTCCGTGGGGGAGGTAGGAGTTGTGAAGCAGCTCTAACTTCTTTTTTTTTTAATGTGATTTCGTTTTAAATATGCCAATAATTGGTTTGCCTTCACCTAAAAAGTGTATGTAAGGTAGGGGTGTGTCAATGCCCCAAAATTTAATTTTCTAAATGTAATTTCAGGGAAATTTTGGTTGAAAGAAAAAGTCGGCGTGGTTAAGGGGGGGGGGGTCAAAGCTCCCACTGGATCAACAATCCTTTTCGCCACTTTAGTGCGGCACGAAGAAAGACCTAATATGTTTAACCATTATTTCTATCATATCACATATACATGTACATATACATATTTTAGTTATGATATTTTGACCTTTAAAAGATACATGCATTGACGTATTTGTTGTACATGTATGACGTACTTGTATATTTGCACTCTCCTCATTGACATATGTCTATTTGTATCACTCTGGACATAGATAGCCCCAGGTAATTTATGGCTGCAGATCATCAATTGTTATGAAATTAAAAAACAATTGGAAGGGTGCTTTCACTGTAGTCAATTGTTAAAATATAAGTTTAAAGTTTTAAGTCAAAGATCTTAACCTTATAATAATTATTTGTTCTCAATTTATGAAATACGTTATGCAATGCAGACGGTCGCCATAGAACTCATTAGAGTACTGCAAGTGTCGACAGTTTTCTTATTTCTTTGAAACACACTCTGAAATAGCTATAGTCGAGAACATAAGAAATAATGTCTTTGTGACTTTCACTCCATCTTCTTATTTATGAGTATGAGTCCATATATTTTTGTTTGGTTATATAAAAAGTTGGTTTTTTTTCTTCAACTTAGATCTGTAAAATTTCAGTATCTTTACTTGGAAAACATGTGTGCACAAAAGCGACACGAGATTGTCGGTCGCACGGGTTGATAGAATTAACACAGACCGACCGAATAAACAAACAGATTGCAAAGTTAAACACATTAGGAGGAACTGTTACACATAAGGAGTCACCAAAAATTGATTTTCGCAACATTTGAATTTTCGATTTCTGTTTTGGAAAACAAATTCAGCTCAAGCACTGGGGGGGGGGGGGGGGGGGGTATAGGCAGCACAGCAATGAGTTTGTTTTTACAATGAAACAAACGATCATACAGAAGAACTACCAAAGTGATCAAGTGACTGCTGGAATCAAAACAAAACTTGTTTAAAAATTCATGTGAATATTTAAAAAAATAACCACTGATTCCCTCAATTACGCACAATTCTTTTATCGTGCCAGCACCTACCGCATACATGTAATATTGTAACACGGAACTTTGATTTTAATTTGATTTGATTTGAACGTTGAACACTTGGAGAATGTTTGACATTTATTTAATTCAGTTTTACTTTGTACACCCTGCTAAATTTTTGTACAACTCTTAAGAAAACTTCTTTTACTTTTACACGATTTTGTGTTGGTCGAATATTAATTCCCACACCAGTAAATATATAGATAATATTGTCTCAAAAGTTTTGAAGTCTGTAGAAAGTTTCAGCATTAATAAACGGAAATAATCATGGGTAAATAAACTAAATATATTAATCTTATGTTGAAACACAAGTTGATTTAACACGTACCGGTCAAAATCTCGGCGTTGTATTGTATTTAATCTTTTAAATAAACACTTAGCCTTAATTGCATATTAAGATTCGGACTGATGGCTTACTTTTATTCCATTGATGGTCAAGTTTCTGTATGATTTTATGCACTATTGTTAAAACCAATGCTAAATCAATTGTAAGATAAATTTTATTGTTTCATCTTAAACCAATGTAGTTGAATTTAAAATAAAACAAACAATTTAAAAGTGGTGTTCGTACAGATTACCAATAAACATGCACGTGTGATAAGATAGAAGCACAAGAAACTAACGCGGATCACTTGTCCACTCGCGCGGTATGTCCTCGGCCATGTGCGAGGGACGATCTTTATTTATTTTGTGTTTATCTTAAACATTAAACCTTATTTGTACAATTTAACAATATTAGTATTTAAGACTTACAAACCCACCTTGATATATGTCTGACGATGCCTCTGATTTGGAATAATGTCGCTTTTATTATTTTTCAGAACGCTTTCTTTATTTACACTCTATCGTATAATTGAAGATGAAACTTTTATAGCATTAACTTAAAACAGTTCTTGTGTTTGCTGCTAAATAAACACATATATGTAAGACGCGAATCGTGTGTATTAGATAACCGCTGACCGCTAGGTAGTCCAGCCGCGATCGATCTTCTCGGTCGCGGACGAGGAATGGATTACGCTCAGAACCCAGAAAGATTTGAAATGCTTGCAGTATAATGATTAAAATGTATCAAATAGAAGTTATTTTTTTTACTTAAAAACCCACATTTGTTCTATGTCTTATTATGCTTCAGATTGGGTATGACATTGCTTTTATTAATTAACAGAACGATTAATAAATTAACTACCTAGCAGTCAGCGGTATCTACTACACAAGATTCGCGTCTGACACATATGGGTTTGTTTAGCCGCAAACATATAGAATTGTTTTTAATTTTGAATACATATACATGTAAAAGTTTATTCAATTAAAGAAGAATAAACTTTTACATGTATATGTATTCAAAATTAAAAACAATTCTATATGTTTGCGTCTAAACAAACCCATATGTGTTAGACGCGAATGTTGTGTACTAGATATCGCTGAACTCTAGGTAGTACTGCCGCGTTGATATCCTCGGCCGCGGGCGGAAGATAGGTTACGTAATGGTACACACACGCAGCTCAGATCCCAGATAGATTTCAAATGCATACAGTATAATAACTAAAATGTAGTACATAGAAGTTTTTTTTTATCCGTAATTTGAGTTTTACTAGAAAAGAAATAGAATGTTTATATTTTCTGTTTCTCGTTTTTAAAGGATTGTTCAGTATAAGAACTTAACAAAAATGACTTATAGTCCTCAAATAAAATCATGTATATATATACTTAAAAAAACCTTTTTCTTATAAATTAAGGCATCCCGTATAAACCGGTATACATTCTGTGGTAACTTTATGTTATTTGTACGCACATACTTTCGTTAACTTTGCCAAATTGCCGCGAATACTGGTCTACACGTAATACTGTTTGCCGTCATATTATGCAATACCCGAACACAAAAACACCTTTATGAGATTATATAATAAGATCACAAACAACGTTTTTGCAGCGACGCCCATATCGAAAACTTTACCGTTTTAGAGTTATAAAGCAAAGACTTTTAAGGGATCTAGACCCCTAATTTTAGGGGATAGCCCCCTTTTTATGGTATCAAATGAAAGCCCTTAATATTTGGCACAACGTTTGTTCTATATGTGTTTAGAAAATATTTATTACTAAAAAGTTATGGAGTAAAGATGTAAGCACAATTTAGCATTTTTTGAAACATACATTTCGATGTGATTTTTTAAGAAGTATACGTGGGTTAATCAAACATATAAGACTGAGAGGACATCGTTCAAGATGTCTACATTAAAGATTTGTAAATTAAAACTACTTGCTATGGATCAACTCGGAGCATTTGCAGGTACACGAGACCCACTAAAAAAACATTAAAAGGGGAATAACTCAAAACCGGAAGTAGCGATTTCACAATGTTTTGTGCTATATTGAGCTATTGGCATTTCCAATAGATCCTGAAAATTTGAATAAAATCGGGTGAAAAACAAGCGAGATATTAAGATTTAAAGAAACGTCTAGAAAAAAAAGAAGAAGACATCTAATAATGAAGAATTTCCAACAGAATCAGTACAAGGTCTTCCGTTGGAAACGGAAGACCTTAATAACAAAATTTGAGCAATCAAGGATACATGTAACCCTCTAGACAAGATACTCTCACAAAAATACAAAATCTACTATTACGTTTTAGGTCTGTTACTTACTACTACATAAATATGTCGGGTTGATCAGTCTCATAGACGGCGAGGCGAAAAGATATCTTTCCGTAGTCAGTCAGTAACAAACCTAATAAATGTTATGCTTTCCCGAGGACTATCAAGTGAGACATTTATTTACAAGACGCGTGATCTACGCAAATCCATATATATAAAGTGTCCAAATTTACATAATCGTGCTCTTCAAAATTCTCATGCTCACTTTCAAATACTCCTTGAAAATCTTCGCTGCACTTTTAATCACTCTCATTGTTTCAATACTATTAAATTTCAAACGTTTTCTCTCTTCCCTACACAGAGGTTTGAGCAAGCAACTACTCTAAATAAAATAACTTATACGCGGTTTATGTTTTAAATAATTTGAATTGTGGAGATAAGTAGACAAAGCGTCGTCCATATTGCCGAATATAAAACCCTCAAGTCAGGCATTAAAAATATATCCGGCAGTCACGTGCCATGTTTGAACCAAAAAAGTGTGACATTTCAATTCAAGGAAAAACAAAGTGTATTATTATACTTTCATGTTAAATACTGAAATCTGATTGGTTTAGACGCAGTTGACAATCCGTTCTAATACCTTTAGCGTTAGCAACACACTTGGCAACGGGCCGATAGAACGAATTGTTACATGCGCGTAAATTATTCGCGTACGGTTCGTCGTATAACTCGCGTATTTTCTATATAAAAGCAGTAAAATTTGCTTTAAAATTAAGACATTCAGTATAATAAAATAAATAGTGCCTGTTTGGGAGGGTACCAGTTGAAATTGACACCCCTCGAAAACCATTGTCAACCTCCGCTTCGCGTCGGTTGACAATGGTTTCTCGGGGTGTCAATTTCAACTGGTACTATTTATATAATGTTATCTATATATTGTTTGAAATATTGCGCTTGTGATTCAATTATAAATGCATGATAATAACCGTAAGGGGTAATTGGTGATAAGGGTCAGGAAAAAGGATTCATGTTTTGTTTTTGTTGAATTTTAAATTGTAACTCAAGACCATCTGTTGTTTCATTTTACATCATGCCAGAGAAAGCACAGTTGTTGCTTTATTATAATTTGTATGATATACATATCTAAAAATATATAAATCTAAAAATTATAATTTTCAGAGATTATATGCACACTCCAGTTATGGATGAAATGTTGCTGTTTGAGTTGAATGAGTTTGTCAAAGGCCTACATGCAGTATTATGAATCCCCTTTTAAATAAGGAAAAATATGGAAATCAGTAAGATAAGCGATCAAGCTATATATTTTTCATGTATTTATTAGCTAATTCAAAAAATACCTATTTGATAATCACTTCCAACAAAGTACGTATTTACAATACCGTCCTACACAGATCCATGGGCCGCATCGCTGAGCAACAATAACAGTTATATATATATATATATATATATATATATATATATATATATATATATATATATATATATATATATATATAACATATATAACATACATAACACATATGTATATACCTTTAATTCACTTGTTATAGGGCCAATAACCAATTTCTGATGAAAATTACTAGTCAAAACCTGTAAAGTATTCTACATACTGGATTTTATGAGATTTTTACCGTTTCATATATTGCTATTTTTTCATTATTTTTAAGCTTTTTAGACCTCCCCCAACTAATTCCCTGGAAAGGGTTGACCTTCCGTACCATGTGCATGTTGCACCATCACATGTCAGAAACTTACCGGTGTATAGTTTACAATGTCCCATCCACCTACTTTTCGTGTTATTTTACCTCCCGTCTGTCATTTGCAATTTCACTGTGTAAAGTCAACACAACAGTCACATCCGCGATTTCGCATTTTACTTCTGATTCTCATGTACTTAAATTATGGGGCCTATATATTGCATGTCAATTTCAACAAGAGGCATCCCTCTAACTAATGATAATCATTAAAAAAATTTTCATGAATTTTAGAAACACTCATAAGCCTTCAAGTACAGCAACTCTCAATTTTACAAAAATATTGACGGTACTTTATTTGAAACTGTCCCTTGCTACCTTATAACTAGAGGAACATCCGGTACTTTATTCGAAACTGTCCCTTGCTACCTTATAACCAGAGGAGCATCGACAATTTATGCCAAAAAGACTGATTTAGCAAAGAGGTACAGTGCATATCACAGAAATTTAATATCCGAAATGGCTCGTTTAACTTATAAACACAAGTTAGATGCTAGTGTCTAAGTGCATATACATGTATGTACACAGTATATAGTATACGTACCTAATATACATAATATTAAAAAACATAGCTAGGGCAAAGCGCTTTTGTTGCTATATTATATATTTGTTGTTTAAATGCAATGCATGTCTGGCGTATAGGCTAAGAGCATACGAAAGAAACAACACTTTTAAAAATGAATCAGTCCTGCTACCACACCCCATCGTAGTTTTATGGCCTTTAAAGGGATTCCAGCAGCTATAGAAGTCCACAGAGACATTATTCCAAAAGTGTGTTCGTAGCAAATTGATCTGTACTTTGTACTTCGATTAAATAGTAAAGTGGTTCATTCTGATTTTGTAAATAAGATATATAGAACATATTTATTAATGCATTTAACATTAAAGACCAAAATATTAAAATATCTAATGTATATTTCTATTTAATATCATAGTCAGCTGCATATAAACCATGCCCATATTTTATTTTTTTGTATTATCGTAGATCAAAATCCAAATCTATAAAATCTTTAGTTTTGTCTGGATTCCAGATCTGATTTTGGATGGAAAAAAAATACCAACATTTTGATTGATCACTCTTTATTTATCTAAGAAAATCATAGTAGAAAGATTGACGAGATTTTCACACAAAAATTAAAGAAAACAAATAACCAATATTTACAAAATCCCGCCTCCGTTCTCGTCTTTTGCACATTATTAATATCTCAATACAAAAAGAATTCAAGATGGCCGACAGCTAAGGTGGGCCTTAAACAGCGGCGTGAACAAAGTGTTGTACTAGGAGTAATTACAGCTGATTCCATGATTTAATTCAGAAAAAAATGTGAGACATATATGCAGGAAAGGGAATTTGTTGAAATCAGAAATCAAATTCTCTCAGTTATTGTTGTATTTACATCAATTTCGAGTTACCCCTGTGTTGCCCGTGAGTACCTGTTCACTAACTCCTTATTGTGTAGTGTTGACAATGGCTATGGCTACCAAAAAACTTGACGGTGTTGTTGTCGGGAATAAACGTGGGGCAGAGGAAATGGACATTCACGCAGATAATCACGTTCAAAACAAAGACAATCAAAGCGGGCCGGGAGATCAATTTGCATACGTAGAAAGATATGAAATGAAGGAATTACTAGTCGGTATTATGAGCATTCAACAGTCTTTAGCAAATTTTATGATCCGTCTCGATCACCAAGGTAATGAGCTAGATTCTTTGAAACGAGATGTACATGGTCAACATGGAATCGAAAATCGTTTGCAATTGGTGCAAGAGCAGGCAAACGACGTTACGTACGACGTAACTGAGTTATCGGACAATCAACGTAAAATGCACCGTGAGATGGAACGAATGCGCGACTACATTATCAGATTAGAACAGAAAATAAATTCACAAAATGAAAAGATCAGTGAACTCTTAATGAAATCAATGGATTGCAATATTATTGTATCCGGTGTTGAAGATAAGAGAGGTGAAAATTTAGCATTGACACTAAACGCTGTGTTCAAAAAAGAGCTAGAATTAACAGAAACACAGATGAACGATATAAGAATATCGAAGTACTATCGAATGGGCCAATTTCAAGATAAACAGAAGTCACCCAGACCAATATTTGTCCAAGTGTCGGACCCCATACACAAAGAAGCGATAATGAAGGCCGTGTACAAGCTGAAGGAGAAGAAATCACCAGTACGGATCAGCCAGCAACTACCCGAAGCGAAACGAGAACACAGGATCCGCCTATACGAAATCCAGTCACAGTACGCAAAGAAAAACATTACAACTGTGGTCAAGCGGGATAGACTGGTCTTTTCTAACGGTACAACATACCGGGACAAAACGGGCGGACGACCACAGGCAGACGAGATACTGGTGGCAGACGAGGACACAAAGGATTACGCCTGCGGTGATATCATCGAAGATAACGGTAACCGTTTCGAAGCTAGAGCCGTACAGGTAAAAACGCACCGAGAGGTAAGGAAAGAACTGGTAAATTTGCTACGCCTACCCAATGTGTCTAGTGCAACACATAATGTGTATGCCTACCGTTTCGTGAACCAGGACGGGGTCATCCAAGAGGGGTCAGAGGACGATGACGAACACGGCGCGGGACGTACGCTCCTACGGACACTGAGGGAAAATAACGTACAGAACGCTATGGTACTCGCGTCCAGATGGTACGCATGTAAAATCGGCAGCAAAAGATTCGCACATTATGGGAATGCCGGACTCAGTGCCGTGAATCGCCTGATGAAATAATAACACATAATTATTTACAAACCTCAAAGACTCATTCTTCTTAGACCCCTTACTTATTACGATTTACTATGATTGTGTCCTACATTTCTAACTTAACTAAGCGTTAAGTTTGTACATAGCCAGTATATTTCATAATTGGGTACAAAATATACATGTTTATTTCGGGCAATATGTTTGTAATTCTTTTTTCCCGTTACGTGTAGAATTACTTTTTTTTTTTTTTCCAAGGAAACAAATTTATTTAAAGAGTTTTTTTTTTTTTTTTCTCAAGTTATCGCTTAACTAACTACAACATCAATGGTATAGTTAATTTTTAAGGTCTTCCGTTTCCAACGGAAGACCTTATAGTGATTGTAATGTTTTTTATTATTATTATTATTATTATTATTTTTTTCCCCTTTTTTTGTCCACAAGATTTCTCAGAGATGGCTGGATAGATTTTCTTCAAATTTTCAGGGTTGATAGAGAATGATAATATCTCGAGGCGTTTTTTTCATTTTCTCAAAATTCACTTCCTGTCGTTCGTTTCCTGTCCCGCGGCAAAAAGCTATGGTCAATGAGATCTCAGAAACGATAAAGACTTTAACATTCAAACTTTGAGGGATGATAGACCTATAGGTGTAGATGTGTTTAAACTATTTTGTTTTGTTCGTCGTAACTTCCGGTCGTCACCGGAAGCACTTCAAAAATTATTATTTTTAGGTATTCAATTCTTTTTGCATAGAATAAATATATAAGTATACATCTATACATATGTTATCTATGCGATGTTATATCAACAACAAAAATCTACTTCCGGTGAGATATCTCAATTATCTCAGAAAATCTTTTTAAAACAAATGTTTGAACCACGAGATCTCAAAAACTGTAAGTGATCAAGACACGAAACTTACAAGGATGATAGACATTTGAGAGAAGACGTGTTTAAACGCTTTCATTTTGTCTACCGTCACTTCCGGTCCACACCGGAAGAGTTCAAACAAATCAAGTTGATTATATGTTTCACTGTTTTTCTTTGATAATTTTATTTAGAATAATAAGCAATACAGAAGTGTTGTCTAACGTAAAAAAAATAGTTACTTTTTTTTTTCAATGAGCACTTCCGTTTGTCCGTTTCCTGTCCCGAGACAAAAAGTAATGACTACATGAGATCTCAAAAATGGTAACGACTTGAACAACTAAACTTTGTGGGATGATAGATCTATGTATGTAGACATGTTAAATCTATTTTGTTTTGTTCGGCGTAACTTCCGGTCGTCACCGGAAGCACTCCAAAAATTAGTTTTTTTTTTACCTTTTCTAATTTGTTTTTTATAGAATGAAGAAGTAGTATACATCTTTACATAAGTCATCTATGCGATGTTTGACAAAAAAATGTTACTTCCGGTGAGATGTCTTAAATATCTCAAGAAGCTTTTTTAAAACCAAATGTTGTACCCGCCAGATCTCAGAAACTGTAAGTGATCAAGACACGAAACTTACATGAATGATAGACATTTAATAGAAGATGTGTTTCACGTTTTTCATTTTGTCAACCGTCACTTCCGGTCCTCACTGGAAGGGTTCAAACAAATCACGTTGTTTATAAGTTTAACATTTTTCCATCAACAGTTTTACTTAGCATGATAAACAATAATGTTTGATAGGCAAATGCTCGGGAATTACAAACTTTTAGTTTCATTGATCACTTCCTGTCGTCCGTTTCCTGTCCCGAGACAATAAACGTTGTATCCACGAGGTCTCAAATACGGTAATGACTAGAACAAACAAACTTAGTGGGATGATATACTTATGTTTGTCGATATGTTAAACAGGTTTTGTTTGAATCAACGTAACTTCCGGTTGTCAGAGAAACTACTTTAAAAAGGGTTTTTTTTTCTTCATTTTCTGTGTTTAGCTTGGTAAGTTCTGAGAGTTTTCTTCAAAGTAAGTGTTATATGGAATACATTTTCTACTTGGAAGAAGCATTGCTTTTTAATAGATTAATACATGTTTATAAGAACGGAAGACCTTTTTGTTGCTATAGCAACAAGATTCTAGTGTTTATTATTATTATTATTATTTTTTTTTCCCCTTTTTTTGTCCACAAGATTTCTCAGAGATGGCTGGATAGATTTTCTTCAAATTTTCAGGGTTGATAGAGAATGATAATATCTCGAGGCGTTTTTTTCATTTTCTCAAAATTCACTTCCTGTCGTTCGTTTCCTGTCCCGCGGCAAAAAGCTATGGTCAATGAGATCTCAGAAACGATAAAGACTTGAACATCCAAACTTCGAGGGATGATAGACCTATATGTGTAGATGTGTTTAAACTATTTTGTTTTGTTCGTCGTAACTTCCGGTCGTCACCGGAAGCACTTCAAAAATTATTATTTTTAGGTATTCAATTCTTTTTGCATAGAATAAATATATAAGTATACATCTATACATAAGTTATCTATGCGATGTTATATCAACATTAAAAATCTACTTCCGGTGAGATATCTCAATTATCTCAGAAAATCTTTTTAAAACAAATGTTTGAACCACGATATCTCAAAAACTGTAAGTGATCAAGACACGAAACTTACAAGGATGATAGACATTTGAGAGAAGATGTGTTTAAACGCTTTCATTTTGTCTACCGTCACTTCCGGTCCACACCGGAAGAGTTCAAACAAATCAAGTTAATTATATGTTTCACTGTTTTTCTTTGATAATTTTATTTAAAATAATAAGCAATACAGAAGTGTTGTCTAACGTAAAAAAAATAGTAACTTTTTCTTTCATTGAGCACTTCCGTTTGTCCGTTTCCTGTCCCGAGACAAAAAGTAATGACTACATGAGATCTCAAAAATGGTAACTACTTGAACAACTAAACTTTGTGGGATGATAGATCTATGTATGTAGACGTGTTAAATCTATTTTGTTTTGTTCGGCGTAACTTCCGGTCGTCACCGGAAGCACTTCAAAAATTAGGTTTTTTTTACCTTTTTCTAAGTTGTTTTTTATAGAATGAATAAGTAGTATTAATCCTTACATAAGTCATCTATGCGATGTTTGACAAAAACATTTTACTTCCGGTGAGACATCTCAAATATCTCAAGAAGCTTTTTTAAAACCAAATGTTGTACCCGCCAGATCACAGAAACTGTAAGTGATCAAGACACGAAACTTACATGAATGATAGACATTTGATAGAAGATGTGTTTCACGTTTTTCATTTTGTCAATTGTCACTTCCGGTCCTCACTGGAAGGGTTCAAACAAATCACGTTGTTTATAAGTTTAACATTTTTCCATCAACAGTTTTACTTAGCATGATAAACAATAATGTTTGATAGGCAAATGCTCGGTAATTACAATCTTTTAGATTCATTGATCACTTCTTGTCGTCCGTTTCCTGTCTCGAGACAATAAACGTTTTATCCACGAGGTCTCAAATACGGTAATGACTAGAACAAACAAACTTAGTGGGATGATATACTTATGTTTGTCGATATGTTAAACAGGTTTTGTTTGAATCAACGTAACTTCCGGTTGTCACAGAAAATACTTTAAAAAGGTTTTTTTTCTTCATTTTCTGTGTTTAGCTTGGTAAGTTCTGAGAGTTTTCTTCAAAGTAAGTGTTATATGGAATACATTTTCTACTTGGAAGAACCATTGCTTTTTAATAGATTAATACATGTTTATAAGAACGGAAGACCTTTTTGTTGCTATAGCAACAAGATTCTAGTTTATTTAGTTATTATTATCATCAGTATTAGTATTATTGATGGCGTTGGTTTTGTTTTTTTTGTTATTAATTTATTTTTTTCTTCTTTATGAACATTACATGACTTTTCCGGATTTTTTACAGAACGGAATTTGGTTCTAAATTTATGTAGATCAACAAGTTTCCGATGTAATTTAACATGCTGAGAAAGTAAGCTTTTTTTGACAAATAGTAAAATCACCTTGCAAGGTTGTATTTAGAACACACTGGATATAATATTCAACGAGTTTGGAGGGATGCAGTATGAGCGTATCTGCAGAGATAAGGTAGGCCTTTAGATTATATAGCATGGTTATTTTTTCAGGGATGGGAGTAGCGAGGGTCTCGAACTTGATAATCTGTTCGTACCAATTTTCTTTTTATTAAACCCCAAACTCCCTTATATATTTATATAGAAAAGTGTTTATGGATAGAGCTCATACTGTAGGTCTCTATCCCCCTTAGTTTATGTATGTTTTTCTTATATATTGGAAACCATTTCCCAAAGCTTATTTGTAATGGAAAATTAATCAAATTACACACTTGATTCAACCGCTTTTTACTTACAATGTTTCTACCAATTGCTACTGTTCAAATGTCAATGGCATTCATTAGAGCAGTCAAGGACTATTTTTTACTTTTTTTTATACCTCAATCTTTTTTCTCTTTGGTGATGAATACCCTGTTTTTCCAGTTTGATAATGGATAAGACAAGTTATGATTTCCTTAAAATACTGACTGTCAATTGTCAAGGCCTTGGCGATTATAAAAAAAGAAGTGATGTGTTAAATTACCTTAAGGATAAGAATTATAATATCTACTTTCTTCAAGATACACATTTTACTAGTGATGAGGAACAAAATATACAAATTTTTTGGGATGGTAAGACATATTTCAGTTCTTTCAGATCAAATTCCCGTGGAGTAGCAATATTATTTAAAAATAATTTTGATTTTAAGGTAAAAAATACCACCTGTGATGCAAATGGTAATTTTTTAATTGTTGAAGTTGAGATTGAAAACAAAGATTTCCTTTTAGTTAATGTATATGGGCCAAACACAGATCAACCTGGTTTTTATAGTAACTTAAGAAATGAAATTGAAAAGTTGTATATTAATCAGCATATAATACTAGCAGGAGACTTTAATGTTGTTTTGAACCAAGAACTAGATACCATGAATTACAAAAAACTTAATAACCCCAAAAACCAATGCGAACTTAATAAGATAATTGATATCTTAGATTTGGAAGATAGTTTTCGTATTTCTCATCCAGAGCTTAAAAGGTATACTTGGCGTAAAAAAAATCCTGTAAAACAGGCAAGGTTAGACTACTTCTTGACTTCCAATTACTTATCACCCTTTATCCATAACATTAAGTTTGAAAATAGTTATAGATCAGATCACTCCCCAGTTGTTCTTTATTGCAGACTTACTGAACTTAAAAAGGGAAGAGGTTTATGGAAATTTAATAACTCCTTGTTAACAGATATTGATTATGTACAATTAATTAAACAGAAAATAAACACCATAAAAAAGCAATACGCAGCTTTAGTTTATGATATTGAAAATATTGAAAGTATAAGTAATGCAGACATCTTTTTCAGAATAAAAGACCACATATTTTTAGACACTTTACTTATGGAAATAAGAGGGAAAACAATATCATATGCAACATTTAAAAACAAACTCCAAAATGAAACTGAAAAAAAGTTAGAGAATGAAATTAAATTATTAGAACAACATGCTGACAATGAATCAGTAAAACTAATTGAAGAAAAACAAACTGAACTAAAAAATATTAGAAACCACAAACTTAGAGGAAATTACATAAGGTCAAGAGTTAAGTGGATAGAAGAGGGAGAAAAACCATCAAAATATTTTTGTAATTTAGAATCACAAAACTTTATCAGTAAACAAATAACTAAACTAGAAAGAGAAAATGGCCAAATTCTATACAACCAAGGAGATATCTTAAATGAAACAAAAATGTTTTATGAGAACTTGTATAAGAAGAAAAGACAATTGGAAAATGAAAATATGTGTTTGAAATTAACTAATTTGGACATAAGAAAACTTACGGAGGAAGAAAAAGAAAGTATAGAAGGACCTATAATGGAACATGAAGCCCTCAATTTTTTGAAAAATATGAAAAATGATAAAAGCCCTGGTGCTGATGGTTTTACGGCTGAATTTTTTAAATTTTTCTGGTCTGATTTGAAATACTTTGTTATTAGAGCAATTAATAAATCGTATGAAATAGGTGAATTGTCTTCTACTAATAAATTAGGAATAATTACTTGTATTCCAAAACAAGATAAACCTAAACAGTTTTTGAAAAATTGGCGTCCCATAACTTTATTAACAGTTGTATATAAAATAGCGACAGGCTGTATAGCAGAGCGAATTAAAAAATTCCTAGATAAATTAATTAGTAATGATCAAACAGGCTTTGTTAAGGGTAGATTTATTGGGGAAAATATCAGACTGATATATGATATTATGAACTACACTGAAAGTAAACAAATACCAGGTCTAATTATGCTTATTGATTTTGAAAAAGCATTTGATTCAGTGTCTTGGAAATTTATTTTTGAAACCTTAGAGTATTTTAATTTTGGTAAATCAATTAAAAAATGGATAGAAGTTTTCTACAACAATATAACTTCATGCATTATACAAAATGGCATAATATCTGAATATTTCCAACCAGAAAGAGGATGTAGACAAGGGGATCCCATTTCTCCATATCTATTTATACTCTGTGCCGAAATTCTTGGTATCTTAATTCGAAATAATAAAGATATAAAGGGCATAAATATAGATGGGGAAGAATATAAAATATCGCAGTACGCAGATGACACCTCATTAATCACAGACGGCTCTCCAAAATCTCTTGATGGAATTCTCCAAATACTAGACTTATATGCAAATGTGTCTGGATTAAAGATAAACTTTAGTAAAACAAAAATAATATGGATAGGATGTAAAAAATTCTCAAAAGAAGTTTATCATCACTCTAGATGGAAATTTACTGATTTTCACACAAGGTTTAATCTTTTGGGTATAAGTTTTTCAGTAAATATGGAGGAGATGATAGATATAAATTATATACCAGTAATGGAAAACATTGATAAACTCTTATCCAGATGGAATTCTAGAAATCTTACACCGATAGGAAAAATAACAGTTATTAAAACACTTATAGTCCCAAAAATTAATCACTTAATCTTAACTCTACCAAACCCAACATTAGAATATATCAGAAGTTTTGAAAGAAAACTTTTTAAATTTATTTGGAATGAAAAACCAGACAAAATTA
Source organism: Magallana ariakensis (assembly GCA_020458035.1). Classification (NCBI taxonomy): domain Eukaryota; kingdom Metazoa; phylum Mollusca; class Bivalvia; order Ostreida; family Ostreidae; genus Magallana; species Magallana ariakensis. The sequence continues at coordinate 614,166 of CM035820.1, forward strand.
AGAGAAACACTCTTATTCAAGGATATGAGAATGCCGGACTAAAAATGATAGATTTTGAAAACTTTATGATAGCACTTAAATCAAGTTGGATTAGAAGGCTTATATTTTCAAATTCAAAATGGACAAACTTGTTTAAAGCTAATTTTGGATATAATATGCAAACATTGATGAAATTTGGTATTGATTTTACTAATATGATTAAGAAAAATTCAAACAATAAATTTTGGAAAGATGTATTACAATGTTGGAGAACAATTATTGATGTGCAAAAAGGAAATTGTGATAGAATGTTTAATGAACACATATGGTATAATCCAAATATTAAAATTGACAATAAATCAGTTTTCTTTAAGGATTTATTTAAATCAGGTTTTATACATATAGGGGATTTGTATGAAAATGACGATCAGATGTTTAGTTATAATAAGTTGAAAAACAGATACAACTTAAAAACAAATTTTGTTCAATATCTCGGTCTAACAAAAGCTTTGCAAAATTATGTGAAAGTATTAAATAAACAGTTAACTAAGAATTGTAATATTGGTTACCCAAATACAGTAGAAATATTTTGTAGATCTAAGAAGGGTTGTAGGGACATGTACAACCTCTTAATATCAAAGAAAATAACTTATCCAAAATCTGAAACAAAATGGATGTCAGAACTCGAATTAACTAAAAAAGAATGGAGAAAAATCTATAGTCTGCCCTTTAAGTGCACAAAGGATTCAAAATTACTGTGGCTTCAATACCAACTATTACATAGGATCTTGCCAATCAATTATTATTTACATAGAGTGGGTATAGTAAACTCTTCATTGTGTTATTTTTGTCAACAGACCCCTGAGACAATAGAACATATTTTTGTTGACTGCTATTTAGTGAAAGAAATTTGGATTGAATTGGAGAAATGGATGACAGATATATTTGGTTTACAAACAAGTTTTGATAAATATTCAATCCTTTTTGGAAAATATGATAATAGAGATATTCATAGGTTAGAAAATTTAATCATTCTTTTCACAAAACAATATATTCTGCAAAGTAAAATGAAAACATCAAGGCTAAATGTAAATATCATTAAGAAATCTATAACCAGAAGACTGTTTATTGAAAAACTTTTGCTTCTGAAAAACTGCAATTATTATCTGTTTGATACTTATTGGAAAGATATATTTCAACGTTTGGAACATTCATCACCATCTTTATTCTCTCCTTAATGTCCCAGTCTCTTATTATCATTTTTTTTTCTTTGTTCTGTTTCTTTGAATTTTTCCTTTCTCTTTTTTTTTTTCTAAAAAGAAAAGCATTTTCATATATATTATATACCACTACTTGTTCAAATTGTATTGTAACTCTTTTAAGGGGTAATATGTATATATTTCAAAATATTGCATGTATCTATCAAACAAATATTATAAATATATATGTATACATTACAACATATATCTATGTTTATGCGTAATACTTATACTTTGGTATGTGAATATGTGAAAGTTCAATAAAAAAAAAAAAAAAAAAAAAAAATATCTCAATACATCTCAAGACATTGTTTTTTATATGTTTCTTTTTTTGTATTACATGTGTTACTACTTATATATGAAATTAATTGACATGCAATGATACACATGAACTATCAGGATAATGTAACGTTTTTAAATACATTTGCATTTCACAGCACAACTAAAGTCAGGAAACATTTCTATCCCCTCGTTTCAGTTTGAGTTCACTCTGTTTATTCAACAAAAAGTAAAATAATTCATAATGTTTTATGTACAAAAGAATAATGTTTCATTTTCTTCTCTTCTCTAATTCATTCGTTTTCCGCTTTAAATATCTACTCTGACATCGATGTTTTACAGACTGATTCTTCTATTCAGTTAATTTAAATATGAATTTTAAAAGTATAAAAAAGCATAGTCTATTTGCAAATTATATTAACAGTACACATTTGAAAAAACCATCAAAACAATTAATGTAAAAGCATACCATTTATAATAGTAGAACATAAAAGTAAAGTTGTCAGCGTACTAATGATATATACAATCAGCATATGATCCAACACAATATTGGCGTCAATATATATTACATGAACATTAAAAGTTCAAAAGTTATAAAAAATATTAATTTAAACTTTAAGTTTTTTTATTTTAAACTCTGAATGTAACATATATGCTGTAATTATATAATGCAATGACTTTATAATGAATGTTTACGCTCTATTATTTAAAATACGTTACATGTTGTCTTCTTTTTTAAAACAAGTCTATATAAATGCATGTATGCAAACATCAAAACAAAATTTTAACATTGCAATGAAAAACAAACAGTATAATAAGTAAACTTAATTCGTTGGAAAAATATTATATACCATCACAAAGTTCCTGGTATAAGGGATACCAAAGCATCAAGTAATATACATTTCATTTTATTTTTTAAATTGCAAGAGCAGTTGCATTTTACATTTTCACTTTAGAAAAGGCGTATTTTTTTGCATCTCTATGTCATTTGGAGACTTTGTCAGCTTTTTAAGACATGCTAAAAAATAAAACGAACGTTCAATCAATACGTTTAAATAATTGAAAACATCGTTTTTACTGTTACACAATATATTCCAATGATAACCGATCATTCACGACCAATTGTAAGCATAAAGCATAAGTAAAATTATTAAAGATGTGAGATAATATATGTTTTACTCCGCTATTATACAGTCATCATATCATAATTAATTTAACCATAATCATATCATAATCGTGATTACATCATAACATTAATACTAATTACTATGTAATATTCAGTGGTATGCTATCACTCACTCTATATAGACGAAAAGTCAAGAATTGAAATATTACTTCGTCAGAAAAATTGGCACTAATCAACATATATATATATATATATATATATATATATATATATATATATATATATATATATAAACACAAACATCGCAATAACTCTCAAATCGACATTTAACTGCCCACTGTGAAGGAATTAAATATCAAATATACATAAAACAAAAAAAAATCCCCATAATGGAGCTCCATCCCCGCTTTGGCCGTAGCTGCAGGTCTGTAGCTCCCGGTCTGAAAAAATTCGGATGGACGACCTGGGAGCTACAGGGCCTCCCATAGTAAAGATCTGCAATTTACGGCGCACAAGAATTTCCGCAAGTTTTGGCCTGATTATTTCTGTGGAAAATAATTAGTACCAATAAATTCTTCAGTCAATTTACTACTGATATCGGTACTTTACTTGCCTCAAACTTTCTCTTAAACACGCTTACCGACCTCGGACATTGAAGTATATTAAATTTACATCGAGATCGAGAGTCACCATTTTTACATGTAAACAAAATGCACCACTTCACTTTACGGTGCTGGTGTTGGTGTTTAAAAGAATACCAGAGGCAAGTAAAGTGTTCATATCTGTAGTAAAATGTCCGAGGAATTTTTTTGGAACTAAATATTTGTATAGAATATGTTCGAAAGTAAGGTTAATCAGTCCAAAACTAGAGCAATTTTTTGTGTGCCGTAAATTGCAGATTTTTACTATGGAAGCACTGTAGCTCCCAGGTCGTCTATTCGAATTTTTTCAGACCGGGAGCTACAGACCTGCAGCTACATTGGCCGGGATGTGAAAACCCGAGCTTCGGGACTCGCTCTCCTAGCAGTGGGCTTTATATATATCTTTATTTAATTTTACTCCTAACGAAAAACGAAATTGGGGAAATTACTTCTTATGCCTTTATTCTTTAATACAATTATGAAGTCTTCACATTTCAGCTTTACGTTTTTGTAAATTAGTAATGATTATTGCTTAATTAATGTATATATTATAAATTTTGCCTAATTTATGATTTATGTCCTGAAAAAGAGACGACTTGTTCCTGAAATTCTAATACTACCTTAATGTTATTGTCGATAGTTCTATTTGTGTTTTGTTAAAATACTGTTTATCGTAACTTTGAATTGTATATTTTTTGTTTATATTTGGCACGTTCAGTTCCGAGATTTATTAGAAAAAAGTAAACATTGAATGTATTAAATTAAAAAATGAAAGATCCCTTACTGAACAGTAAACTTTGTATTACTGTCTGAAGAATCGACATGGCTGAAATCGCTAACAGTAAGCATTTTGCTTAATTGAGACTGTCGTATACACACACTTGTAATGTGCGGCATGCGCACTAGGTTCAGTTAGTCATTGAAAGCATTTTCCTTTTTGGCTTGCGTCAATGGCTAAGTGTTTAGCGCGCTGACCGCTGGCCGCACGGGCGGAGGTTAATTTCTCTTTCCTTTAGATAGAGTGAGAAAGAAAGAGAAATAGACAGATATACCGAGAGAGAGAGAGAGAGAGAGAGAGAGAGAGAGAGAGAGAGAGAGAGAGAGAAATTGAAATACGTTATAAAGGAGGTGGATAATGGAATTCAATGGATAAACTCCGATAAAAAATTGACATCTTATACCTAATTTTTTTTGCACCGAACCGAAGTTAAATTTTGAGTAAATATTTTTTTAACCTATTGTCCGTTTGGCTGTCAGTCTGTAATCATTTGTACATTTTATTACGCAATATACTACCTCTCTTGAACCACTTGGTTTAATATAACAAAACATGGTTTACATCAATGCTTCTATGTTCAGTAAAGATTTTAAATTGTGAAAGGACATTGTCACTATTTTAGCTGAAAGTTTTCCTTCCAATTTGAACGTTTACAATATTTCACAATGGTACATCTAATGTTCAGCCTAAACTGGAATCTCGGACACCGGGTTATACGAGAGATCGGAGCTGACATTGTGTCATTGTATTGGTCTGTATTGGTTAAATAGTAATACATGGTTCAAAATCCGTTTTAAACAGTCATGTCCATTTCCCAGTTCGTTATAAAAACAAATTAACAGTTACTAGTGTTTGTCACATTCAACTTTGCTTAAGACCTGGTATTTTCTATTCATTCCTCAATAAAAGGGCATGAACTTTGCTTACATAATAAATACTTGCGAGCTCTTTACATTTATCTTGCATATCATTCAATGAACTACACCTTTATGAGCTGTTTAAATACCTTATTGTAGCATTATTAACAACTAAAATGTAAAAATAAATCTTGAAAAATATCTGCAAAATATTGTGACCATGCTACAAGAAAACCGCCGGACCAGTTCTGGACCCAGGAGAGGTTCACATTTCAACATTGCCATACATTTTGAAAATGATATAAAATTATTTTCAAAAATTCCAATGCTACAATGTACTGGTTGTGATGTGACTGTTAACAATGTTATACAGGCAAGCGATTTGGTCCTTGGGCCTTTTTAGGGTCTTCCGTTTCCAACGGAAGACCCTCTTGTTATTCTATTGTTTCTTTTTATTATTATTATTAATATTATTATTATTCTTTTTCTTTATTTTTCTGACTTTTTTGAAGCTTCATATCTCAAAAAGTTTTCAACCGATTTCAACGAAACTTTCAGAAGTTATGTGCCTTTATCGTCCCTTTACGCTATTAAAGTTTTCATAACAAAGTCACTTACGTTTTTACGTTACGTCAATTTTAAAATTTTTAAAAAAGTGATATTTTCCAGGGGATTTTTCGAAAACGCTTTAAGATAGAGACTTGAAATTTTCTGTGTTTGTACATTTATCATTTTTATTTCGAAATATGGCTGATATTAACATTCCGTCACTTGAAACCGGAAGTTTTTAAAAATTTTCAAAATTTTGAATTTTTTGCTGGAATTTTAAAAATTAATGATCTTTGTAGAATTTATAATGCTAAATACGAAACTGAAATCCGTTTTTAAATCGGACGAAGCATTGCAGAGATATTAGGGTTCAAAAATTGATTTTTCCGGAAATTTTAATTCCGCGTTCTTGGTTTAAAAAATAGCGTTAAGCTCAAAGTGAAATTAACTCGTACCAAAAATAATTCGATTTTTGTTAAGTCGTACTTTGACACATTTTTGGTTAAGTCGTTCTTAAAATCGTTAAGGTTTTTGTTAATTCGTACTAAAAATCATTCGGATTTTGTTAGGTCGTACCAAGAATTATTCGATTTTTTAACTTTTTGTTTTAGTTACTGTTGTTATTGGTTTAAGAACGTTGCTCCTTACAGGAACATTTAACTTTACTCTCGACATTAACGGAAGACCCACTTGTTGCTTTGCAACGAGCTTTGCTCTAGTTATTATTATTAGGGTTTTCCGTTTCCAAGTTTATACTGCTGCGACAGTTTTTAGAAATTCGCTTCCGGTCGGAAGTTATCGTTGTTAAACGATTTTTAAAAGTCAATTTTGTCTGCGACGTTTCTCAAAAACGAGTAAAGATTTAGAGCTGAAATTTTCAGAGATGATAGATCTATCTTTTTTCTAATGTACCTCGGTCAAGAGAATGTCCGCCGTCACTTCCGGTCGACACCGGAAGGAAATTTCAAAAATCGAATTTTTCAACTTTTTTGTTTTAAAAAAATTTTCTGTAGGGTTGATAGTGACCCTTTTACTGATTCAGAATATGTAATTGGTTTTAAAATCGATCAACGCATTCTCGAGATATTAAGGGTCAAAGTCTTGAAGCGAGAACCCGAGTAGCTCAGTCGTTATGGTCGTGGACAGTGCCCAGGAGACCCGGGCTCAACCCCCGAGTGCCGCAAATTTTTTTTTCGTTTTTTTTTTTGCGTAGACTCACAATTTTATCTTTAAAACGATGAGTTTTATCTCATTTATTCAAAAATGGGACGGAAGACCCACTCGTTGCTCGCAACGAGAACGATCTAGTTATTAGGGTCTTCCGTCTTCAGCGGAAGACCCTTCTATTATTCTATTGTTTCTTTTTCACTTTTCTTATTATTATTATTCTTTTTTTGTCTTACAAATTTTGTGCAGGCGATTTCTCGAAGATGGCTCTTTCGATTTTCTTGAAATTTTCAGGGACAATGCCTTGTCAACTGAAGTTTATACCGCTGCGACAGTTTTTAGAAATTCACTTCCGGTCGGAAGTTATCGTCGTTAAACGATTTTTAAAAGTCAATTTTGTCTGCGACGTTTCTTAAAACCGAGTAAAGATTTAGAGCTGAAATTTTCAGATATGATAGATCTACCACTTTTTTAGTGCACCTCGGTCAAAAGAATGTCCGCCGTCAGTTCCGGTCGTCACTGGAAGCAAATTTTAAAAATCGAATTTTTCAACTTTTTTGTTTTAAAATATTTTTCTGTAGGTTTGATAGTGACCCTTTTTCTGATTCAGAATATGTAATTTGTTTTAAAATCGATCAACGCATTCTCGAGATATTAAGGGCCAAAGTCCTGAAGCGAGAGTCCGAGTAGCTCAGTCGTTAGAGTCGTGGACACGTGCTCAGGCGACCCGGGTTCAAGCCTCAAGTGCCGCAAAATTTATCAACTCAGTTTTCGCTTAGACATACGATTTTACCTTTAAAATGATTAATTCTGTTCTTTTCCGTTTTAATTTTGTAAAAGAAGTTACAATAATAGCGTTTTTCCCCGTATTTGTGTATTGAGATCCAAAGCTATGTATTCATACTGAAATAAAGTTAAAATGTTGAGAAAAATAGATAAGTTCTTTAATACAACGCTTATACATTGTTCTAACATGTGTATTTCATTTAATAATTGTGTAATATGTAATATTTAGATATTAATATTCTACGTTTAATATAGAAGTCACCGACTCCCCCCCCCCCCTCCCGATTCATAAAATCATATAGTTTTTCTGGTCTGCTTTTTCTTGATCTTTGATCTTTGACCTTTACTTTCAGCCTAGTACCATTCTAGATTACTGTACTAATAACCAGACCAATTCGTTCATTTTTAACAGAGTTATGAATTTTTATGCATTTGCGTTTTAACTGGCGTGCTTCACATGTACTGTAGAAAAAAATTCTAACTTCCGAGCCCTTCACTCAATCCTTATGAAAATTCGTGTAAATATACTTCGGACCCAATTCTTTTTGTCTGCCAAATATGCACCGGATTAAGCAATTTAGAAGAAATACCTGAGATCAAACGGCGAGTATTGCATTTACGTGGAGTTAAAATTTACACAGTACACGCACCGACCCCCCCCCCCTTCCGATTCACAAAATCATTTAGTTTTTCAGGCCTGATTTTACTTGATCTTTGATATTGGACCTTTACTTTCAGCCTATTACCATTCTAGATTACTGTACTAATGGCCAGACCAGTTCGTTTTATTTTAACAGAGTTATGAATTTTTGGGCATTTGAGTTTCGATTAGCGTGCTTCACATGTACTGTAGAAAAAAATTCTAACTCCCGAGCCCTTCGCTCAATCCTAATGAAATTTGGTGTAAATGTACCTCGGACCACACTCTAATTGTCTGCTAAATATGCAGCGGATTGATCAATTAAGAAGAAATTCCTGAGATCAAACGGCAGGCATTGCCTGTACCGGGAATTAAAATGTACACAGTACACGGGATGTAAGCAGCCGTGTAATATTTCTGATGCATGTATATTTCTTGTTTTCCGTTTAGTCTGTATCTACGATAGCGTGTGAACTACCTATGAATGTTAGAACTGTGAAAATTACCGTTATCGATTTTTTACCGAATAAATTTACATGTTACTGATTTCGTTATTTCTACATTTATCAAGATTTTATCAATCCTGGGATAATAAAACAGTCAAACATAATAGTAAACGACACGAAAAAAAATTCTCAACGCTGAAATACATGTGTAAAATGCATCAGTCATTGTTTTATCATTCCCCTATTTGTTGTTAACCGAATCCGAGATCCACACCTCAAAATTCTACTTTCGATTTATTTACGACGAAAATCAAGCTCTGGCCTTTTCACCCCCCTCCAGAAACAAACACGCATCAATAATTCAAATGACCTCGCATTGTTACAAAACCTGAATACTCAGACATCTTACACGTTGTTTTTCATCTCATACAAAAAATCAGCTCCTGTCCCGGGCGGAAACGCCCCAAATTCAAAGAGAAATTCGGGAATTATTTTGCGTCAGCCATGTTTTGACGTGAACCTTCGATGAAATTCTCTTATGACACCTGCATAAGTTGGGTGTTCTAATCCTGACGGAGCCACAAGATTTGTTCTTTCTCTCCTTTTCTTTCTATCCATTTTTTTTTTTTTTTTTTTTTTTTTTTTGATTTTCAAACAAAAATATTACTCACAAAGGGGTTGTTGGAATGAAGTACACGTTAAAAAACACTATTCCATTTAGATTAAGACAAAAACAGACCTTATTTATTAGGGTCTTCCGTCTTCAGCGGAAGACCCTTCTATTATTCTATTGTTTCTTTTTCACTTTTCTTATTAGGGTCTTCCGTCTTCAGCGGAAGACCCTTCTATTATTCTATTGTTTCTTTTTCACTTTTCTTATTAGGGTCTTCCGTCTTCAGCGGAAGACCCTTCTATTATTCTATTGTTTCTTTTTCACTTTTCTTATTATTCTTATTCTTTTTTTTTTTTCTTACCGATTTTGTGCAGGCGATTTCTCAGAGATGGCTCAACCGATTTTAGTCAAATTTTCAGGGATGATGCCCCGTCATATGAAGTTTGTACCGCTGTAACAGTTTTTCAAAATTCACTTCCGGTCGGAAGTGATCGTCGTTAAACGATTTTTAAAAAGTCAATTTTGTCTGTCAGGTTTCTCAAAAACGAGTAAAGATATAGGACTGAAATTTTTAGAGATGATAGATCTATCGTTTTTCTGGTGCACCTCGGTCAAGAGAATGTCAGTCGTCACTTCCGGTTGTCACCGGAATAAAATTTAAAAAAATTAATTTTTCGACTTTTTTATTTTTTAATATTTTTTATTTGGATTTTTTACAGTTGATAGTGACCCTTTTACTGATTTAGAATATGTAATTTATTTTAAAATCGGTCAACGCAATCTCGAGATATAAAGCGTCAAAGTCCTGAAGCGAGAGCCCGAGTAGCTAAGTCGTTATGGTCGTGGACAGTGCCCAGGCGACCCGGGTTCAAGCCCCGGGTGCCGAAAAAAATTTTTTCGTATTTTTTGCGTAGACTTAAAGTTTTATCTTTAAAATGATGAGTTTTATCTAATTCATTCTAAAATCGGACGGAAGACCCACTCGTTGCTCGCAACGAGATCGCATCTAGTTATTATTATTATTCTTTTTTTGTCTTACAAATTTTGTGCAGGCGATTTCTCGGAGATGGCTCGCTCGATTTCCTTCAAATTTTCAGGGATAATGGCTAGCTATCTGAAGTTTATACCGCCGGGACAGTTTTTAGAAATTCACTTCCAATCGGAAGTTATCGTCGTTAAACGATTTTTAAAAGTCGATTTTGTCTGCGACGTTTCTCAAAAACGAGGAAAGATTTAGAGCTGAAATTTTCAGAGATGATATATCTATCATTTTTCTAGTGTACCTCGGTGAAGAGAATGTCCACCGTCACTTCCGGTCGTCACCGGAAGGAAATGTCAAAAATCGAATTTTTCAACTTTTTTGTTTTAAAAATTTTTTCTGTAGGGTTGATAGTGACCCTTTTACTAATTCAGAATATGTAATTTGTTTTAAAATCGATCAATGCATTCTCGAGATATTAAGCGTCAAAGTCCTGAAGCGAGAGCCCGAGTAGCTCAGTCGTTATGGTCGTGGACAGTGCCCAGGCGACCCGGGTTCAAGCCCTGAGTGCCGAAAATTTTTTTTTCTTTTTTTTTGCGTAGACTCACAATTTTATCTTTAAAACGATGAGTTTTATCTCATTTATTCAAAAATCGGACGGAAGACCCACTCGTTGCTCGCAACGAGAACGATCTAGTTATTATTCTTTTTTTTCTTACCGATTTTGTGCAGACGATTTCTCGGAGATTACTGCATCGATCTCGTTCAAATTTTCAGGATATACGCGCATTTATCTGAAGTTGATGTTTTCTGGTCGATTTTAAAAAATTCACTTCCGGTCGGAAGTTATCGTCCGTTTACGATTTTTAAAAGTCAATTTTGTCGGCTAGAGATCTAGAAAACGAGTCAAGATAGAGGGCTGAAAGTTTAAGGGATGCTAGACATAGCGTTTTTGTCTTGCACCTGGGTCAAGAAAATGTCAAGAAAATGTCCGCCGTCAATTCCGGTCGTCACCAGACGAATTTTTGAACTTTTTCATTTTTTAATATTTTTCTTTCATATTTTTGTAGCTGATAGTGACCTTTTTACTGATTAAGAATATGTAATTTGTTTTAAAATCGATCAACTCATTCTCGAGATATTAAGCGTCAAAGTCCTGAAGCGAGAGCCCGAGTAGCTCAGTCGTTATGGTCGTGGACAGTGCCCAGGCGACCCGGGTTCAAGCCCCGAGTGCCGAAAATTTTTTTTTCGTTTTTTTTGCGTAGACTCACAATTTTATCTTTAAAACGATGAGTTTTATCTCATTTCTTCAAAAATCGGACGGAAGACCCACTCGTTGCTCGCAACGAGAACGATCTAGTTATTAGGGTCTTCCGTTTCCAACGGAAGACCCTCTTGTTATTCTACGGTTTCTTTTGTTTATTATTTTATATTTTTCCTCTGACATTTTTCGAGAGCTATAACTCAAGAACTATTCAATCGATTTTGACCAAATTCACAGGACTGATAGAGCATTTAATGTACTTGCGATTATAAAATTTTGAGCCGATGACGTCACTTCCGGTTTGAGATTTTGAAGATTTTATGAATTTTTAAGGACCATTTTGTCCACGTAACTCCTCCGAAACTAATGGTAATACAAACGTGAAACTTTCATGAATATGTAGATGGATGTTTGTAGATGATCCTCTGTATTTGACATTGTGGAAAATGCGCAAGGCGCCGAAGCTCGCCCGAGGTCGAAAATTAGAACCAATTTTTTTGGCAAAATTTTAACACGTTTTGTAAGATATCTTTTAACTTTTAAATATTTTGTTAAAACATGTAATGAAAAAGTTGTTTTAATTTTCATGGGCTTTCATTTGATATCAAGAAAAAAGGGCTGGCCCCTTAAATTAGGTGCCAAGAGGGCTCTAAAGTAGTTTTGCAATAACTCTTTACTGAACAATAATTTGTTATCAATTATAGAAGCAAAAATGTTTATTGTACAACTGTTTATCTATACAGTACCACAACTTAACCATATGTTACGTAATAAGGGGTTTCAAGGGGCCAGAAGTCCAAAACTCTGATCAGTAATAGCTAGAAAAGGAGAAATATTTTGAAAAGCATTGTAGAAGAAAAGTTGCTCAAAATAATGTTTTTAATAATATAATACCTAAACCTTTTTTGTTGGTGGCCCCATTAAGGAGTTTAAGGGTCAGCCCCTAAAACACAGTTGTTCAGATATCTCTAGAACGGTTAACAATTCGTGAACAGTTGTTGAACAAAATATGTTTATATTTGCAAGACCTTTCATTTGATGTCAAGAAAAAGGGGCTAGCCCCTCAAATTAGGGGCCAGGAGGGCTAGAAATCTTTTAATAATAACTATTTACTGAAAAATAATTTGTTATATATTATTGAAGCAAAAATGTTCAACTTATTAAGCTTAATTAAAATCTGAAATCCGTTTAAAAATCGGACGATGCATTACAGAGATATAGGGGTTTAAAAATTGATTTTTCCGGAAATTTTGATTCCACATTCTTGGTTAAGAAAATAGTGTTATGTTTAAAGTTAAATTAACTCGTACCTAAAAATTATTGGTAAGTAGTACCTGAACACATTCGGATTTTTGTTTGTTAAGTCGTAAATGTAATCGTTATGGTTTTTGTTAAATCGTACTTAAAATTATTCAGATTTTGTTAAGTCGTACCAAGAATTAATCGATTTTTTTATCTTTTTGAATTAGTTACTCTTTTCATTGGTTTAAGATCTCTGCTTCTAACAGGAACTTCTAGCATCACTTTCGACATTAACGGAAGACCCACTCGTTGCTTTGCAACGAGCTTTGCTCTAGTTATTCTTTTTTTTCTTTTTCTGACTTTTTTGGAGCGTTATTTCTCAAAAACTATTCAACCGATTTACACGACATTTTCAGGACTGATTAAGCATTATCAGCGCTACATATTGTTAAATTTTCAAATGATGACGTCACTTCCGGTTTGAGATATTGACGATTTCGTAAATTTTTAAGGGTCATTTTGTCCACGCATCTCCTCCGAAACTAATCAAGATAGAAGCTTGAAATTTTTGCAGGATTGTAGGTTAAAGTCTGAAGTTGTACCCCCCTGCTTCCAATTATTAAAATTGCGCAAGGCCTCGAAGCTCGCCTCAACCTGCAAATTAGGACCAAATTTTTTCACGAAATTTTCGAACATTTTCTCTAATATCTTTTGATGTATAAATATTTTGTTAAAACATGCAATGCAAAAGTTGTTTCAATTTCCACGGGCTTTCATTTGATATCAAGAAAAAAGGGCTGGCCCCTCAAATTAGGGGCCAAGAGGGCTCTAAAGTCTTTTTGCAATAACTCTTTACTGAACAATAATTTGTTATCAATTATAGAAGCAAAAATGTTTATTGTACAGCTGTTTATCTATACAGTACCACACCTTAATCATATGTTACGTAATTAGGGGTTTCAAGGGGCCAGAAGTCCAAAACTTTGATCATTAATATCTAGAAAAGGAGAAATATTTTGAAAAGCATTGTAGAACAAAAAATGCTTAAAATAATGTTCTCAACAATATGCTACCTAAAAAAAAATTGTTGGTGGCCCCAGTAAGGAGTTTAAGGGTCGGCCCCTAAAACCCATTAGTTCAGATATCTCTAGAACGGTCAACAATTCGTGAACACTTGTTGAACAAAATATGTTTATATTTGCGAGATCTTTCATTTGATATCAAGAAAAAAGGGCTGGCCCCTTAAATTAGGGGCCAAGAGGGCTCTTAAGTCCATTAATAATAATTTTTTACTGAAAAATAATTTGTTATATATTATAGAAGCAAAAAAATTCTTTGTACAGTTATTTATCTATACAGTACCATACCTAAATCATATGTTACGTAATTAGGGGTTTCAAGGGGCCAGAGGTCCAAAACTCTGATCAGTAATAGCTAGAAAAGGAGAAATATTTTGAAAAGCATTGTAGAGGAAAAGTTGCTCAAAATAATGTTTTTAATAATATAATACCTAAACCTTTTTTGTTGGTGGCCCCATTAAGGAGTTTAAGGGTCGGCCCCTAAAACACAGTTGTTCAGATATCTCTAGAACGGTTAACAATTCGTGAACAGTTGTTGAACAAAATATGTTTATATTTGCAAGACCTTTCATTTGATATCAAGAAAAAGGGGCTGGGCCCTCAAATTAGGGGCCAGGAGGGCTACAAAGTCTTTTAATAATAACTATTTACTGAAAAATAATTTGTTATATATATATATATGAAGCAAAAATGCTCAACTTATTAGGCTTAATTTAAATCTGAAATCCGTTTTAAAATCGGAAAATGGATTACAGAGATATAGGGGTTTAAAAATTGATTTTTCCGGAAATTTTGATTCCACATTCTTGGTTAAGAAAATAGTGTTATGTTCAAAGTTAAATTAACTCGTACCTAGAATGATTCGGTATTTGTAAAGTCGTTCTTAAACACATTCGGATTTTTTTTGTCAAGTCGTTCTTGAAATCGTTAAGGTTTTTGTTAATTCCTACTTAAAGTCATTCGGATTTTGTTAAGTCGTATCAAAAATTATTCGATTTTTTATATCTTTTTGTTTTTAAACTCCTGGTATTGGTTTAAGAGCTCTGCTTCTTACAGGAACATCTAGCTTTTCTTTCGACATTAACGGAAGACCCACTCGTTGCTTTGCAACGAGCTTTGCTCTAGTTATGAGTGTCTTCCGTTTCCAACGGAAGACCCTCTTGTTATTCTACGGTTTCTTTTTCTTTATTATTATTAGGGTCTTCCGTTTCCAACGGAAGACCCTCTTGTTATTCTATTGATTATTAGGGTCTTCCGTTTCCAACGGAAGACCCTATTGTTATTCTACGGTTTCTTTTTCTTTATTATTATTAGGGTCTTCCGTTTCCGACGGAAGACCCTCTTGTTTTGCTACTGTTTCTTTCTATTATTATTATTATTCTTAATATTCTTTTTCTGCCTTCTTTAAAGCTTTATTTCTCGAAAACTATTCACTCGATTTGCACCAAATTTTCAGGACTTATAGAGCATCGGAGGGGATAAATGTTTTCAGTTAAATTTTTTGATGACGTCACTTCCGGTTTAAGATATTGACGATTTAATGAAATTTTAAGGGTCATTTTGTCCACGCAACTCCTCTGAAACTATTCATGATAGAAAGTTGAAATTTTCAGGGATTGTAGATGAAAGTCTGTAGATGTACCGCATTGTTTTAAAATATGGATAATACGCAAGGCGTTGAAGCTCGCCTGAGGTCGAAAATTGGCACCAATTTTTTTCACAAAAATTTTGCACATTTTCTAAAATATTTTTAAACCTGTAAATATTTTGTTAAAACATGTAACGCAAAAGTTGTTTAAATTTCCACGGGCTTACATTTGATATCAAGAAAAACGGGCTGGCCCCTCAAATTAGGGGCCAAGAGGGCTCTAAAGTCTTTTTGCAATAACTCTTTACTGAACAATAATTTGTTATCAGTTATAGAAGCAAAAATGTTTATTGTACAGCTGTTTATCTATACAGTACCACACCTTAATCATATGTTACCTAATTAGGGGTGTCAAGGGGCCAGAAGTCCAAAACTTTGATCATTAATATCTAGAAAATGAGAAATATTTTGAAAAGCATTGTAGAACAAAAAATGCTTAAAATAATGTACTCAACAATATGTTACCTAAAAAAAATTTGTTGGTGGCCCCAGTAAGGAGTTTAAGGGTCGGCCCCTAAAACACATTAGTTCAGATATCTCTAGAACGGTCAACAATTCGTGAACACTTGTTGAACAAAATATGTTTATATTTGCGAGATCTTTCATTTGATATCAAGAAAAAAGGGCTAGCCCCTTAAATTAGGGGCCAAGAGGGCTCTTAAGTCTATAAATAATAACTTTTTACTGAAAAATAATTTGTTATATATTATAGAAGCAAAGATATTCTTTGTACAGTTATTTATCTATACAGTACCATACCTATGTCTTATGTTACGTAATTAGGGGTTTCAAGGGGCCAGAAGTCCAAAACTCTGATCAGTAATAGCTAGAAAAGGAGAAATATTTTGAAAAGCATTGTAGAAGAAAAGTTGCTCAAAATAATGTTTTTAATAATATAATACCTAAACCTTTTTTGTTGGTGGCCCCATTAAGGAGTTTAAGGGTCGGCCCCTAAAACACAGTTGTTCAGATATCTCTAGAACGGTTAACAATTCGTGAACAGTTGTTGAACAAAATATGTTTATATTTGCAAGACCTTTCATTTGATATCAAGAAAAAGGGGCTGGCCCCTCAAATTAGGGGCCAGGATTGCTACAAAGTCTTTTAGTAATAACTATTTACTGAAAAATAATTTGTTATATATTATTGTAGCAAAAATGTTCAACTTATTAAGCTTAATTTAAATCTGAAATCCGTTTTAAAATCCGACGATGCGTTACAGAGATATAGGGGTTTAAAAATTGATTTTTCCGGAAATGTTCATTCCACATTCTTGGTTAAGAAAATAGTGTTATGTTCAAAGTTAAATTAACTCGTACCTAGAATGATTCGATATTTGTTAAGACGTTCTTAAACACATTCGGATTTTTTTTGTCAAGTCGTTCTTGAAATCCTTAAGGTTTTTGATAATTCGTACTTAAAGTCATTCGGATTTTGTTAAGTCGTACCAAGAATTATTCGATTTTTTATATCTTTTTGTTTTAATTACTCCTGGTATTGGCTTTAGAGCTCTGCTTCTTACAGGAACATCTAGCTTTTCTTTCGACATTAACGGAAGACCCACTCGTTGCTTTGCAACGAGCTTTGCTCTAGTTATTTTTTTTTCTTTTTCTGACTTTTTTGGAGCGTTATTTCTCAAAAACTATTCGACCGATTTGCACGAAATTTTCAGGACTAATTAAGCATCATCGGCGCTACATATTGTCAAATTTTCAAATGATGACGTCACTTCCGGTTTGAGATATTGACGATTTCGTAAATTTTTAAGGGTCATTTTGTCCACGCATCTCCTCCGAAACTAATCAAGATAGAAGCTTGAAATTTTTGCAGGATTGTAGGTTAAAGTCTGAAGTTGTACCCCCCTGCTTCCAATTATTAAAATTGCGCAAGGCCTCGAAGCTCGCCTCAACCTGCAAATTAGGACCAAATTTTTTCACGAAATTTTCGAACATTTTCTCTAATATCTTTTGATGTATAAATATTTTGTTAAAACATGTAATGCAAAAGTTGTTTCAATTTCCACGGGCTTTCATTTGATATCAAGAAAAAAGGGCTGGCCCCTCAAATTAGGGGCCAAGAGGGCTCTAAAGTCTTTTTGCAATAACTCTTTACTGAACAATAATTTGTTATCAATTATAGAAGCAAAAATGTTTATTGTACAGCTGTTTATCTATACAGTACCACACCTTAATCATATGTTATGTAATTAGGGGTTTCAAAGGGCCAGAAGTCCAAAACTTTGATCATTAATATATAGAAAAGGAGAAATATTTTGAAAAGCATTGGAGAACAAAAAATGCTTGAAATAATGTTCTCAACAATATGCTACCTAAAAAAAAATTGTTGGTGGCCCCAGTAAGGAGTTTAAGGGTCGGCCCCTAAAACACATTAGTTCAGATATCTCTAGAACGGTCAACAATTCCTGAACACTTGTTGAACAAAATATGTTTATATTTGCGAGATCTTTCATTTGATATCAAGAAAAAAGGGCTGGCCCCTTAAATTAGGGGCCAAGAGGGCTCTTAAGTCCATTAATAATAATTTTTTACTGAAAAATAATTTGTTATATATTATAGAAGCAAAAATATTCTTTGTACAGTTATTTATCTATACAGTACCATACCTAAATCATATGTTACGTAATTAGGGGTTTCAAGGGGCCAGAGGTCCAAAACTCTGATCAGTAATAGCTAGAAAAGGAGAAATATTTTGAAAAGCATTGTAGAGGAAAAGTTGCTCAAAATAATGTTTTTAATAATATAATACCTAAACCTTTTTTGTTGGTGGCCCCATTAAGGAGTTTAAGGGTCGGCCCCTAAAACACAGTTGTTCAGATATCTCTAGAACGGTTAACAATTCGTGAACAGTTGTTGAACAAAATATGTTTATATTTGCAAGACCTTTCATTTGATATCAAGAAAAAGGGGCTGGGCCCTCAAATTAGGGGCCAGGAGGGCTACAAAGTCTTTTAATAATAACTATTTACTGAAAAATAATTTGTTATATATATATATGAAGCAAAAATGCTCAACTTATTAGGCTTAATTTAAATCTAAAATCCGTTTTAAAATCGGAAAATGGATTACAGAGATATAGGGGTTTAAAAATTGATTTTTCCGGAAATTTTGATTCCACATTCGTGTTTAAGAAAATAGTGTTATGTTCAAAGTTAAATTAACTCGTACCTAGAATGATTCGGTATTTGTAAAGTCGTTCTTAAACACATTCGGATTTTTTTTGTCAAGTCGTTCTTGAAATCGTTAAGGTTTTTGTTAATTCCTACTTAAAGTCATTCGGATTTTGTTAAGTCGTACCAAAAATTATTCGATTTTTTATATCTCTTTGTTTTTAAACTCCTGGTATTGGTTTAAGAGCTCTGCTTCTTACAGGAACATCTAGCTTTTCTTTCGACATTAACGGAAGACCCACTCGTTGCTTTGCAACGAGCTTTGCTCTAGTTATGAGGGTCTTCCGTTTCCAACGGAAGACCCTCTTGTTATTCTACGGTTTCTTTTTCTTTATTATTATTAGGGTCTTCCGTTTCCAACGGAAGACCCTCTTGTTATTCTATTGATTATTTTTAGGGTCTTCCGTTTCCAACGGAAGACCCTCTTGTTATTCTATTGATTATTTTTATTATTATTATTTTTTTTTCTGACTTTTTTCGGACGCTATTACTCGTGAACTACTGGACCGATTTGCATAAAATTTGCAGGACAGATAGAACATCAAAAGTACTTGAGGTTGTTAAATTTTGGGCTGATGACGTCACTTCCGGTTTGAGATTTTGAGGGTTTAGTGAATTTTTAAGGACCATTTTGTCCACCTAACTCCTCCAAAACTAATAAAGATAAAAACATGAAACTTTCAGGGATAGTAGATGAATGTCTGTAGATGATTCTCTGGGTTTGATATTGAGGAAAATGCGCAAGGCGCCGAAGCTCGCCCGAGCTCGAAAATTGGCACCAAATTTTTTCACGAAATTTTTGCACATTTTCTAAATTATTTCTGAATGTGTAAATATTTTGTTAAGACATTTAATGCATAAGTTGTTTGGATTTACACGCTCTTTCATTTGATATCATAAAAAAGGGGCTGGCCCCTTACATAAGGGGCCAAGAGGGCTCTAAAGAATTTTATTAATAACTCTTTACTGAAAAATAATTTGTTATCAATTATAGAAGCAAAAATGTTTTTTGTGCAGCTGTTTATCTACATAGTACCATACTAAAATCATATGTTACGTAATTAGGGGTTTTAAGGGGCCAGAAGTCCAAAACTTTGAGCATTTATATCTGAAAAAGGAGAAATATTTTGTGAAGCATTGTAGAAGAAAAGTTGCTCAAAATAATGTTGTGAACCTTATGCTGCCTTTAAATTTTTGGTCTTTGGCCCCATTAAGGAGTTTAAGGGTCGGCCCCTAAAACACATTTGTTCAGATATCTCTAGAACGGTAAACAATTTGTGAACAGTTGTTGAACAAAATATGTTTATTTTTGCGAGACCTTTCATTTGATATCAAGAAAAAGGGGCTGACCCTCAAATTAGGGGCCAGGAGGGCTACAAAGTCTTTTAATAATAACTATTTACTGAAAAATAATTTGTTATATATTATTGAAGCAAAAATGTTCAACTTATTAAGCTTAATTCAAATCTGAAATCCGTTTTAAAATCGGACGATGCATTACAGAGATATAGGGGTTACAAAATTGATTTTTCCGGAAATTTTGATTCCACATTCGTGTTTAAGAAAATAGTTTTTTGTTCAAAGTTAAATTAACTCGTACCTAGAATGATTCGATATTTGTTAAGTCGTTCTTAAACACATTCGGATATTTTTGTTAAGTCGTTCTTGAAATCGTTAAGGTTTTTGTTAATTCGTACTTAAAGTCATTCGGATTTTGTTAAGTCGTACCAAGAATTATTCGATTTTTTTTATCTTTTTGTTTAAATTAATCCAGGTATTGGTTTTAGAGCTCTGCTTTTTACAGGAACTTTTAGCTTTTCTTTCGACATTAACGGAAGACCCACTCGTTGCTTTGCAACGAGCTTTGCTCTAGTTATTATTATTATTTTTTTCTGACTTTTTCCGGACGCTATTACTCGTGAACTACTGGACCGATTTGCATAAAATTTGCAGGACTGATAGAACATCAAAAGTACTTGAGTGTATTAAATTTTGGGTTGATGACGTCACTTCCGGTTTGAGATTTTGAGGATTTAGTGAATTTTTAAGGACCATTTTGTCCACCTAACTCCTCCGAAACTAATAAAGATAAAAACATGAAACTTTCAGGGATAGTAGATGAATGTCTGTAGATGATTCTCTGGGTTTGATATTGTGGAAAATGCGCAAGGCGCCGAAGCTCACCCGAGCTCGAAAATTGGCACCAAATTTTTTTTTACAAAATATTTGCACATTTTCTAAATTATTTCTGAATGTGTAAATAATTTGTTAAGACATGTAATGCAAAAGTTGTTCAGATTTACACGCTCTTTCATTTGATATCATTAAAAAGGGGCTGGCCCCTCACATAAATGGCCAAGAGGGCTCTAAAGAATTTAATTAATAACTCTTTACTGAAAAATAATTTGTTATTAAGTATAGAAGCAAAAATGTTTATTGTGCAGCTGTTTATCTACATAGTACCATACTGAAATCGTATGTTACGTAATTAGGGGTTTTAAGGGGCCAGAAGTCCAAAACTTTGAGCATTTATATCTGAAAAAGGAGAAATATTTTGTGAAACATTGTAGAAGAAAAGTTGCTCAAAATAATGTTGTCAACCTTATGCTACCTTTAAATTTTTTGTCTTTGACCCCATTAAGGAGTTTAAGGGTCGGCCCCTAAAACACATATGTTCAGATATCTCTAGAATGGTTAACAATTCGTGAACAGTTGTTGAACAAAATATGTTTATTATTGCGAGACCGTTCATTTGATATCAAGAAAAAGGGGCTGGCCCCTCAAATTAGGGGTCAGGAGGGCTACACAATCTTTTAATAATAACTATTTACCGAAAAATAATTTGTTATATATTATTGAAGCAAAAATGTTCACCTCATTAAGCTTAATTTAAATCTGAAATCCGTTTTAAAATCGGAAAATGGATTACAGAGATATAGGGGTTTAAAAATTGATTTTTCCGGAAATTTTGATTCCACATTCTTGGTTAAGAAAATAGTGTTATGTTCAAAGTTAAATTAACTCGTACCTAGAATGATTCGATATTTGTTAAGACGTTCTTAAACACATTCGGATTTTTTTTGTCAAGTCGTTCTTGAAATCCTTAAGGTTTTTGATAATTCGTACTTAAAGTCATTCGGATTTTGTTAAGTCGTACCAAGAATTATTCGATTTTTTATATCTTTTTGTTTTAATTACTCCTGGTATTGGCTTTAGAGCTCTGCTTCTTACAGGAACATCTAGCTTTTCTTTCGACATTAACGGAAGACCCACTCGTTGCTTTGCAACGAGCTTTGCTCTAGTTATTTTTTTTTTCTTTTTCTGACTTTTTTGGAGCGTTATTTCTCAAAAACTATTCGACCGATTTGCACGAAATTTTCAGGACTAATTAAGCATCATCGGCGCTACATAATGTCAAATTTTTAAATGATGACGTCACTTCCGGTTTCAGATATTGATGATTTTGTAAATTTTTAAGGGTCATTTTGTCCACGCATCTCCTCCGAAACTAATCAAGATAGAAGCTTCAAATTTTTCCAGGATTGTAGATTAAAGTCTGAAGTTGTACCCCCTTGCTTCCAATTATTAAAATTGCGCAAGGCCTCGAAGCTCGCCTGAACCTGAAAATTAGCACCAAATTTTTTCACGAAATTTTCGAACATTTTCTCTAATATCTTTTGATGTAAAAATATTTTGTTAAAACATGTAATGCAAAAGTTGTTTCAATTTCCACGGGCTTTCATTTGATATCAAGAAAAAAGGGCTGGCCCCTCAAATTAGGGGCCAAGAGGGCTCTAAAGTCTTTTTGCAATAACTCTTTACTGAACAATAATTTGTTATCAATTATAGAAGCAAAAATGTTTATTGTACAGCTGTTTATCTATACAGTACCACACCTTAATCATATGTTATGTAATTAGGGGTTTCAAAGGGCCAGAAGTCCAAAACTTTGATCATTAATATATAGAAAAGGAGAAATATTTTGAAAAGCATTGTAGAACAAAAAATGCTTGAAATAATGTTCTCAACATTATGCTACCTAAAAAAAATTTGTTGGTGGCCCCAGTAAGGAGTTTAAGGGTCGGCCCCTAAAACACATTAGTTCAGATATCTCTAGAACGGTAAACAATTCCTGAACACTTGTTGAACAAAATATGTTTATATTTGCGAGATCTTTCATTTGATATCAAGAAAAAAGGGCTGGCCCCTTAAATTAGGGGCCAAGAGGGCTCTTAAATCTATTAATAATAACTTTTTACTGAAAAATAATTTGTTATATATAATTGAATCAAAAATGTTCAACTTATTCAGCTTAATTTAAATCTGAAATCCGTTTTAAAATCGGACGATGCATTACAGAGATATAGGGGTTTAAAAATTGATTTTTCCGGAAATTTTGATTCCACATTCTTGGTTAAGAAAATATTGTTATGTTCAAAGTTAAATTAACTCGTACCTAGAATGATTCGATATTTGTTAAGTCGTTCTTAAACACATTCGGATTTTTTTTTGTCAAGTCGTTCTTGAAATCGTTAAGGTTTTTGTTAATTCGTACTTAAAGTCATTCGGATTTTGTTAAGTCGTACCAAGAATTATTCGATTTTTTATATCTTTTTGTTTTAAAACTCCTGGTATTGGTATTAGAGCTCTGCTTCTTATAGGAACATCAAGCTTTTCTTTCGACATTAACGGAAGACCCACTCGTTGCTTTGCAACGAGCTTTGCTCTAGTTTTTATTATTATTATTTTTTTTCTGACTTTTTCCGGACGCTATTACTCGTGAACTACTGGACCGATTTGCATAGAATTTGCAGGACTGATAGAACATCAAATGTACTTGAGTGTATTAAATTTTGGGTTGATGACGTCACTTCCGGTTTGAGATTTTGAGGATTTAGTGAATTTTTAAGGACCATTTTGTCCACCTAACTCCTCCGAAACTAATAAAGATAAAAACATGAAACTTTCAGGGATAGTAGATGAATGTCTGTAGATGATTCTCTGGGTTTGATATTGTGGAAAATGCGCAAGGCGCCGAAGCTCACCCGAGCTCGAAAATTGGCACCAAATTTTTTCACAAAATATTTGCACATTTTCTAAATTATTTCTGAATGTGTAAATAATTTGTTAAGACATGTAATGCAAAAGTTGTTCAGATTTACACGCTCTTTCATTTGATATCATTAAAAAGGGGCTGGCCCCTCACATAAGGGGCCAAGAGGGCTCTAAAGAATTTAATTAATAACTCTTTACTGAAAAATAATTTGTTATTAAGTATAGAAGCAAAAATGTTTATTGTGCAGCTGTTTATCTACATAGTACCATACTGAAATCGTATGTTACGTAATTAGGGGTTTTAAGGGGCCAGAAGTCCAAAACTTTGAGCATTTATATCTGAAAAAGGAGAAATATTTTGTGAAACATTGTAGAAGAAAAGTTGCTCAAAATAATGTTGTCAACCTTATGCTACCTTTAAATTTTTTGTCTTTGACCCCATTAAGGAGTTTAAGGGTCGGCCCCTAAAACACAGATGTTCAGATATCTCTAGAATGGTTAACAATTCGTGAACAGTTGTTGAACAAAATATGTTTATTATTGCGAGACCGTTCATTTGATATCAAGAAAAAGGGGCTGGGCCCTCAAATTAGGGGCCAGGAGGGCTACACAGTCTTTTAATAATAACTATTTACCGAAAAATAATTTGTTATATATTATTGAAGCAAAAATGTTCACCTCATTAAGCTTAATTTAAATCTGAAATCCGTTTTAAAATCGGAAAATGGATTACAGAGATATAGGGGTTTAAAAATTGATTTTTCCGGAAATTTTGATTCCACATTCTTGGTTAAGAAAATAGTGTTATGTTCAAAGTTAAATTAACTCGTACCTAGAATGATTCGATATTTGTTAAGACGTTCTTAAACACATTCGGATTTTTTTTGTCAAGTCGTTCTTGAAATCCTTAAGGTTTTTGATAATTCGTACTTAAAGTCATTCGGATTTTGTTAAGTCGTACCAAGAATTATTCGATTTTTTATATCTTTTTGTTTTAATTACTCCTGGTATTGGCTTTAGAGCTCTGCTTCTTACAGGAACATCTAGCTTTTCTTTCGACATTAACGGAAGACCCACTCGTTGCTTTGCAACGAGCTTTGCTCTAGTTATTTTTTTTTTCTTTTTCTGACTTTTTTGGAGCGTTATTTCTCAAAAACTATTCGACCGATTTGCACGAAATTTTCAGGACTAATTAAGCATCATCGGCGCTACATATTGTCAAATTTTCAAATGATGACGTCACTTCCGGTTTGAGATATTGACGATTTCGTAAATTTTTAAGGGTCATTTTGTCCACGCATCTCCTCCGAAACTAATCAAGATAGAAGCTTGAAATTTTTGCAGGATTGTAGGTTAAAGTCTGAAGTTGTACCCCCCTGCTTCCAATTATTAAAATTGCGCAAGGCCTCGAAGCTCGCCTCAACCTGCAAATTAGGACCAAATTTTTTCACGAAATTTTCGAACATTTTCTCTAATATCTTTTGATGTATAAATATTTTGTTAAAACATGCAATGCAAAAGTTGTTTCAATTTCCACGGGCTTTCATTTGATATCAAGAAAAAAGGGCTGGCCCCTCAAATTAGGGGCCAAGAGGGCTCTAAAGTCTTTTTGCAATAACTCTTTACTGAACAATAATTTGTTATCAATTATAGAAGCAAAAATGTTTATTGTACAGCTGTTTATCTATACAGTTCCACACCTTAATCATATGTTACGTAATTAGGGGTTTCAAGGGGCCAGAAGTCCAAAACTTTGATCATTAATATCTAGAAAAGGAGAAATATGAAAAGCATTGGGGAACAAAAAATGCTTAAAATAATGTTCTCAACAATATGCTACCTAAAAAAAAAATTGTTGGTGGCCCCAGTAAGGAGTTTGAGGGTCGGCCCCTAAAACCCATTAGTTCAGATATCTCTAGAACGGTCAACAATTCCTGAACACTTGTTGAACAAAATATGTTTATATTTGCGAGATCTTTCATTTGATATCAAGAAAAAAGGGCTGGCCCCTTAAATTAGGGGCCAAGAGGGCTCTTAAGTCCATTAATAATAATTTTTTACTGAAAAATAATTTGTTATATATTATAGAAGCAAAAATATTCTTTGTACAGTTATTTATCTATACAGTACCATACCTAAATCATATGTTACGTAATTAGGGGTTTCAAGGGGCCAGAGGTCCAAAACTCTGATCAGTAATAGCTAGAAAAGGAGAAATATTTTGAAAAGCATTGTAGAGGAAAAGTTGCTCAAAATAATGTTTTTAATAATATAATACCTAAACCTTTTTTGTTGGTGGCCCCATTAAGGAGTTTAAGGGTCGGCCCCTAAAACACAGTTGTTCAGATATCTCTAGAACGGTTAACAATTCGTGAACAGTTGTTGAACAAAATATGTTTATATTTGCCAACGGAAGACCCTCTTGTTATTCTATTGATTATTTTTAGGGTCTTCCGTTTCCAACGGAAGACCCTCTTGTTATTCTATTGATTATTTTTATTATTATTATTTTTTTTCTGACTTTTTTCGGACGCTATTACTCGTGAACTACTGAACCGATTTGCATAAAATTTGCAGGACAGATAGAACATCAAAAGTACTTGAGGTTGTTAAATTTTGGGCTGATGACGTCACTTCCGGTTTGAGATTTTGAGGGTTTAGTGAATTTTTAAGGACCATTTTGTCCACCTAACTCCTCCAAAACTAATAAAGATAAAAACATGAAACTTTCAGGGATAGTAGATGAATGTCTGTAGATGATTCTCTGGGTTTGATATTGAGGAAAATGCGCAAGGCGCCGAAGCTCGCCCGAGCTCGAAAATTGGCACCAAATTTTTTCACGAAATTTTTGCACATTTTCTAAATTATTTCTGAATGTGTAAATATTTTGTTAAGACATTTAATGCATAAGTTGTTTGGATTTACACGCTCTTTCATTTGATATCATAAAAAAGGGGCTGGCCCCTTACATAAGGGGCCAAGAGGGCTCTAAAGAATTTTATTAATAACTCTTTACTGAAAAATAATTTGTTATCAATTATAGAAGCAAAAATGTTTTTTGTGCAGCTGTTTATCTACATAGTACCATACTAAAATCATATGTTACGTAATTAGGGGTTTTAAGGGGCCAGAAGTCCAAAACTTTGAGCATTTATATCTGAAAAAGGAGAAATATTTTGTGAAGCATTGTAGAAGAAAAGTTGCTCAAAATAATGTTGTGAACCTTATGCTGCCTTTAAATTTTTGGTCTTTGGCCCCATTAAGGAGTTTAAGGGTCGGCCCCTAAAACACATTTGTTCAGATATCTCTAGAACGGTAAACAATTTGTGAACAGTTGTTGAACAAAATATGTTTATTTTTGCGAGACCTTTCATTTGATATCAAGAAAAAGGGGCTGACCCTCAAATTAGGGGCCAGGAGGGCTACAAAGTCTTTTAATAATAACTATTTACTGAAAAATAATTTGTTATATATTATTGAAGCAAAAATGTTCAACTTATTAAGCTTAATTCAAATCTGAAATCCGTTTTAAAATCGGACGATGCATTACAGAGATATAGGGGTTTCAAAATTGATTTTTCCGGAAATTTTGATTCCACATTCGTGTTTAAGAAAATAGTTTTTTGTTCAAAGTTAAATTAACTCGTACCTAGAATGATTCGATATTTGTTAAGTCGTTCTTAAACACATTCGGATATTTTTGTTAAGTCGTTCTTGAAATCGTTAAGGTTTTTGTTAATTCGTACTTAAAGTCATTCGGATTTTGTTAAGTCGTACCAAGAATTATTCGATTTTTTTTATCATTTTGTTTAAATTAATCCAGGTATTGGTTTTAGAGCTCTGCTTTTTACAGGAACTTTTAGCTTTTCTTTCGACATTAACGGAAGACCCACTCGTTGCTTTGCAACGAGCTTTGCTCTAGTTATTATTATTATTTTTTTTCTGACTTTTTCCGGACGCTATTACTCGTGAACTACTGGACCGATTTGCATAAAATTTGCAGGACTGATAGAACATCAAAAGTACTTGAGTGTATTTAATTTTGGGTTGATGACGTCACTTCCGGTTTGAGATTTTGAGGATTTAGTGAATTTTTAAGGACCATTTTGTCCACCTAACTCCTCCGAAACTAATAAAGATAAAAACATGAAACTTTCAGGGATAGTAGATGAATGTCTGTAGATGATTCTCTGGGTTTGATATTGTGGAAAATGCGCAAGGCGCCGAAGCTCACCCGAGCTCGAAAATTGGCACCAAATTTTTTTTTACAAAATATTTGCACATTTTCTAAATTATTTCTGAATGTGTAAATAATTTGTTAAGACATGTAATGCAAAAGTTGTTCAGATTTACACGCTCTTTCATTTGATATCATTAAAAAGGGGCTGGCCCCTCACATAAATGGCCAAGAGGGCTCTAAAGAATTTAATTAATAACTCTTTACTGAAAAATAATTTGTTATTAAGTATAGAAGCAAAAATGTTTATTGTGCAGCTGTTTATCTACATAGTACCATACTGAAATCGTATGTTACGTAATTAGGGGTTTTAAGGGGCCAGAAGTCCAAAACTTTGAGCATTTATATCTGAAAAAGGAGAAATATTTTGTGAAACATTGTAGAAGAAAAGTTGCTCAAAATAATGTTGTCAACCTTATGCTACCTTTAAATTTTTTGTCTTTGACCCCATTAAGGAGTTTAAGGGTCGGCCCCTAAAACACAGATGTTCAGATATCTCTAGAATGGTTAACAATTCGTGAACAGTTGTTGAACAAAATATGTTTATTATTGCGAGACCGTTCATTTGATATCAAGAAAAGGGGCTGGGCCCTCAAATTAGGGTCAGGAGGGCTACACAGTCTTTTAATAATAACTATTTACCGAAAAATAATTTGTTATATATAATTGAAGCAAAAATGTTCACCTCATTAAGCTTAATTTAAATCTGAATCCGTTTTAAATCGGACGATGCATTACAGAGATATAGGGTTTAAAAATTGATTTTTCCGGAAATTTTGATTCCACATCTTGGTTAAGAAAATAGTGTTATGTTCAAGTTAAATTAACTCGTACCTAGAATGATTCGATATTTGTTAAGACGTTCTTAAACACATTCGGATTTTTTTAGTCAAGTCGTTCTTGAAATCCTTAAGGTTTTTGATAATTCGTACTTAAAGTCATTCGGATTTTGTTTAAGTCGTACCAAGAATTATTCGATTTTTTATATCTTTTTGTTTTAATTACTCCTGGTATTGGCTTTAGAGCTCTGCTTCTTACAGGAACATCTAGCTTTCTTTCGACATTAACGGAAGACCCACTCGTTGCTTTGCAACGAGCTTGCTCTAGTTATTCTTTTTTTTCTTTTTCTGACTTTTTGGAGCGTTATTTCTCAAAAAACTATTCGACCGATTGCACGAAATTTTCAGGACTGATTAAGCATCATCGGCGCTACATATTGTCAAATTTTCAAATGATGACGTCACTTCCGGTTTCAGATATTGACGATTTTGTAAATTTTTAAGGGTCATATTTTGTCCACGCATCTCCTCCGAAACTAATCAAGATAGAAGCTTCAAATTTTTCCAGGATTGTAGATTAAAGTCTGAAGTTGTACCGCCCTGCTTCCAATTATTAAAATTGCGCAAGGCCTCGAAGCTCGCCTGAACCTGAAAATTAGGACCAAATTTTTTCCA